>CM057341.1:486594927-487194927 GCA_030015575.1 Agapanthus africanus
ATCGAGTTAAGGTTTGTTGTCTTCTAGAGGGTCCATCGCGTTACTTGCACTACATAGAACGTCGTTAAACTACGGAAAAATCCAACAATTGGAAATTTCCCGGCAGGGGAAAAAGTGGGTATTTATATTCGGTCGAACTTTTTAACATATTCTAAGATTATCCGGAAAAGCACACAGACAGAATTAGACAATCCGATCGATATACCGAGTCCCCAATACGACCCAGAAAATGCAACTCTGGAAAAAATTATTAAAATCCCCAGGAAATCCAGCACAGATAACTAAGAATTACTTTGCAAAAGTGGATGCACAAAACGACAAATTGGCCGCGGAACCGCCGCATGAGCATGCTCATGCCGCGGATCCGCGGCGCCTTTATGGAATTAGGTCCTCGAATTTTACAGTATTCCTTAGATCTTCCGGCTGATTTTTCTGAATATTTTTAACCTTCAAAAAACAACGTTTTTCAAAAAAGTCCAGAGAGCATTTTTCAAGTCGGGTTTTGGGTCGATCGGACTTCTGATTCCATCGGGACTTCGCCTAAGGTTCCAGCTAGGCTCTGATACCACTGTAGGGTTCCTAGGCACCCTAGTGAGGTCTCACAAGTCATCATCCATGCAAATTTCTAAAAAATACGGTGCCGAGAAACCCTAGAACGTATCGTTAACTAGATAAACTAGGCGAAGCAAGCAAGTAAACGAATCTAATGCTAAAGGAAAGGGACTACAACCTTTGTAGATCCGGTCCACCACTTTCTAAGCTCCGCGATGAAGTCACCTTGCTGTCCAAACTGAATCCCGGACTCTAGCATCGGCTTCATCGGAAAAATGAGCGGAATTGGTCGTCGGCTTCGATGTCGAAGATGATCTACGTCGAATCTCCACAAGATCAAACTCTCACTTCAACAAGTCATGAAACTTGTGAAGAGAACAACCTATACTACTTGGCAAGAGGTAGAGGATGAAGAAATAGGAAGTGGGTTCACTTTAGAATTGGATTTCTCACTTGTTTTCTCAAGTTTCCATTGAACTAGAAAGCTTTTCTTTTTCTAGTTCTTGAAGAAGAAGAAGAAAGATATGATAGAATGAATAATAAAAAAATGAATAAGAATTAAATCTTATCATACTTTTAACCTTAGTTAAGTGTAGAGAAAAGACCATGGTTAATGGAATGGTTAGGGTTAAGGATAAGAACAAAAAAAAGAAGACTAAGTCGAAACTTCATGAATGTTCAACTAGCAAACAAATAATGCCACCATTTCATCATTTATCTTTTCTAATATAAAAAGATAAATAAAGAAATAGATAAATAAGTAAATGACTAAACAAAACCCTAATCATTAGTTTAAACCATGGTTTGATTCTTTACACTTAACCAAGTAAGCATGTATCATCAAACATGATACAAACATGTGCACAAAAGTATATCACATATACAACTTGCACAATTCAAGTAAGAAAATCCATTTAAAGTGAACCAATACTAGTTAACGCAAAGTAATATATCAAATATATAAATATGCACTAAATCATTAAATCAACACTTGATTTAACGATCCGGTCATATCGGATATAACCGACTAGTATCATATGTATCGGCTTATCGAATCAATCCTTGATTCGATAACTAGGTTATATCGCATATAACCAATCGATACATAGATCGCGAGAATGTAATACGGTATCGCATACTCGAATTATTCTCGGTCCCGCACATATCTCATATGCGCTCCTATTTCGTTTCGCTTGAGCCAGGAAACCTCTGTGTAGGACTCTAAAGACTCGTCAATACGCCGGCAGCAGATAATGATCATATCAAGCATCCACAAGCCGCAAGCGGTCTGCTAAACGTAATGGCCACCCGGGTATTGAGCGATCAGAAGATCGACGAGCAAGCCCGCTCACACTCCTACGAATCCAACCAGTTACACTTAACGTACAGTCCGGTCTGTTCGTCTGATATGTCGCATATCTCGCCTAGGGGTGGTAAACGTCAGACCCCAATAGCTCGATAAGTCATGCCGACTTGAGGTCCATAACATTCGTGAAACTACTGATAACTCTTACCAGTATATCACTGCAACCCTGGCCAGGGATTTCCTGTTATGGCCAGTCGAGCATAGCACAACATCAACCCCCAATACCGGGAGAGACGAATCCCCTCCTATCGCTCATTGCCTCCATGTGAATCGGGATTGTATCCAAAAACCACCTGTTTGCAAGACTCAGTAGAGCCGTGGTAGGTTGGAAATCAAAGCACAGTGGGAGACACACAAGACTCTGTGACGATCTCGGGTCAACAGACTAAGCTGTACCAGTGTCACCAGAGAACTGCCATCTGACGTGAGGTATAATACCATCTGGGAGTTCTCGGCGAGTCCGTTCAGTGTACCCTGTCTCCACTGAGCACCCGCATACCATCTCCGATGTCAAACACCGATGGATATGGGATCATCCATCGCCCATCGCATGGGTCGATAAGATATACGCTAGTCTACTCTGGAATATCGATGCCCCGTCTCGATATTCCTTCGACTAGGAACATTTCAAGGATGTACTCATGGACTATCCAGGCCCCGCTAGTATGATCTGCATCATAGTCCTGGAAGTCGAGTACACATCCTAAGGGCTTTATCAACATGTAACAGAGAGACGGAAAGTATACACGTTAAGACAAAGAGCACCCAGATAGCGTACTATCATGTCGAGCAAGAAAGTCCTACCTATATATGTCCCAGCATTCACCACAATATACATCCAATGTACAGTAATGGCCTCTAGGGCATACATATAACTAACAATCTCTTTTAGTTAAAATGTTAACTAGATTCGTATTTCGCCTAGAAATCTAGCCGACGATCCGTATTAGGGTTTCTCGGCACCCATAAAATTTTAAATTGGCATGATCGATGCCTTGTGAGACCTCTATAGTGTGCCTAGGATCCCTACAGTGGTATCAGAGCCTAGCTAGAGCCTTAGGCGAAGTCTAGACGGAGTTTGAAGTCCGAACGAACCCGAAACCCTAAAACCCATGAGCTCTCTGGACTTTTTCTAAAAACTGGGATTTTTCCAGATTAAAAATGCTTAAAAAATTCAGCAGGGAAATCTAAGAAGTACGATGCAAAAATTATTCCATGAACAGTGAAACGCGCGGCGGAACCGCGGCCTAAGCCACCTTAGGCGGCGGTTCCGCGGCGGCTTGATGACGTCATCCCTATCTTTTTACACAGTAATTCTTATTTAACAGTGCTGAGTTCTCTAGGTGTTTTTAATATTTTTTCAAGAGTTGAATTTTCTGGGGTGTTTTAGAGCTTCGAAGTTTCGATCGGATTATCAAATTTCGTCTTTGTGTTTTTTTGGATAATTTTAGAATATGTTAAAAAGTTCGACCGGATATAAATACCCAATTTTTCCCCTATCGGGAAATTTCCAAGTGTTGGATTTTTCCGTAGTTTAATGACGTTCTAAGTAGTGCAAGTAACGCAATGGACCCTCTAGAAGACAACAAACCTTAACTCGATTATGTGACCGTCTTGAACTGCCTTTTGAACCTTCGGGTTTGGGGCGGTACGGCGTGCCACATGTGAGGCGTTGGCTTGACCCTTCTACAGCTGGACCGTTGGTACTGAGGCACGAACTGAATGTTGTTAGACTTATTTCATGTGTTGAGATGTATCGGGAAAACTTGGGTATTCGACTGTTCGATCGGAAAGTTTAACATTTTCTGTTTATCTGGAATGTGATACAATAATTAGAATTCACAAAAGTTATGAGATAACTGAATGAATGTTATAAATCCAGCGGTTTAGTTTCACTTGATATTGAAAAGAGTTTTCAATAATGAGACTAAAATGCGGGGTTTATAACTGTTAGGCATGTGATGTCTAAGTATTTCATTTGATTATGCATGTGATGTCTAAAGAGGTTGCGGATTCCAACTGTTGTAGTTTTACACTTTCTTTTCTGTGACCGTAAGTGTAGTATGTTCATATCGCCGGTTTCGTTGCTATATGTCAAAGACAATTGGGGTATGCATACTTACTTACGTTGATGACATGTGATGTTATGTGTTGCTGGATATGTTATATTGGATCGTCGTGTTCGAATAGCCGGGGGTTTTTTATGTGAGATGAGTGTTTTTCATTTTCATTCATGTAAAAACTTGTATGTAATATGCTTTTATTTAGGGCACTTCCAGGTTGCGGAAGTTGTCACCTTTTGTATATTATTTATTTTTCCGCATTAGGATAGACCCAAGGAGGGGAGCACAAGTAACCGGGTTCTGGGGTCCAGTGGGAGACCAACTCGAGGCGTCGAGTCCGGGTCTCCTAACCCTAGAATAGGCGGGGTTGCTTGCCGCTCTCGTAGGGGTCTAGGGGTGTGGGATTGGCTATTCATCACGACCGTGGAATCCGTGTTTTATATTGGCTCGTATTGAAAACACGGACGTCCTAGTATATCCAATATTTCATATGTTTCTTCTGCTGCGATATCTGTGATATGATCATGTGATGTTCTGTGATAGATACAGTATATAGTATATATGATATATTATATAGACGTTACTTTTGTTTTGCACCCACACTAACCCTGCCCTGCTCTGTCGTTAGTTGCCTAACCTAACGGTGCACGAGAGGACATCGAGGCGAATGCGGATGGCATAAGTGTACGTCGTATTTATCTGTGATGTTTAGGTACTTAAATGATGGGACTTCATTAATGTGATTAATGAAAGAAAAGAAACCTAAGATGTTGTAGAATCAAATTTTAAACAAAACAGGTAGCTACAGTTCTTGCTTTGCATAGCGGTATATATGATATACCCTGCACCTTATTCGATGAGGAAAGGACCGAGATCCCTTCACCGGGAGTGACTCCTTTAGCAATAACTGGCAGATGCTACACACTCGGTTTGGCTTTGATTGCTTTTAAGAGTTTTTGCTTTGCACAGTGATATATATGATATATCCCGCACCTCATTCGACGAGGAAAGGGCCGAGGATCCCTTCACCGGGAGTGACCCCTTTAGCAAAACTAGAAAAGCCTCAAAATCACTCCATTTCAAAACTTCATTTGATTCTACAACGATATCAAGTTCATTACGCAATAGGTTTTCAGAAAAACCTGTCGTAGCCCTCCATCATTTCAGATAAGTACTAGTTAGTATTCGTGCTACGTTTGTTGACTATGTTAAGGCGTAGTGTGCGGTAGCTAATTAGTGCTTATCTGTATAAGCATATGATGCGATTGGATTAAGGTAGTCGTGCGACTTTATTGACTATGTTAAGGGTCGTGCGGGTGGGTTTAATTCAATCGGGAAATGACGGGTTGAACTTGACTAGCACTTATGATTTGTTGACTATGTTAAGGTCATATAGCTGCTAGGGGCAAAAGATTATCGGGAATTTCAAGTGTTGAAATTTGCAATGAGATTGCATACCTTCTATGAGATAGTTGGATCCCGATACCCACTGCGAGTAAGAGTTACTCCTGGGAGAGTTTTACACATTGCAATTAGCCGATCAAGTAGGTGTCTAGAAAGGTGTCAACGGGGTTACGCCTCTGGGAAAACGAGGTTTACAGTAATTAGGTTCGTGCGAAAGCACGGGGGACCTCCCTCAAAGTACCGACACTGGCCTGGCTGAAAGATTGGCGAACTTGTAGTGTGTAATTAATCCCGGCTAGTCTTTCCTTTTAGGGTTTGAAGGAAGATTTGATAAAAACAGTGGGAGCCATCCTGATTAGATAAGATAATAACCAATCTGATCTTGCACGAGCTTACGCTAAAGTGTTTTCTTCTCTCTCTCCCCAGGTAGCGACCATTTCATGCCTTAATAAAGATAATAATATGGATGTATTGACCGAACCCGCATGTTTTACTGTGCTGGGGAACGTTGGTTCCGTTCTTTCTTATAAGAGTTATAGGAATGAACAGGATATAGGGGTATACCAGGATTCCCATGCCACCCGAATGAAGAAAGTACATGTTGATGCATTTTCTTCGGGTGTGTTCGTTACAGAGAACTGTTTCTCCATTTGCTCTACGTCCTGGGTATTGGATACCGGGTCAGGATCCCATATATGTAATCAGTTACATAGGCTTAGGAAAGGTAGAGAACTTGGAGAATGTGATAAAGACATTAGAGTTGGAAATGGTGCAATTGTTGCAGCTAAGACTGTCGGGGAATATCACCTTGTATTACCAACTGGTAATACATTCGTTCTGAACGAATGCTATTACATGCCGAACCTGATATGCAACATTATATCGGTTTCTTTGCTAAGTAAAGAAGGATATAATTTTGTATTACAGGACAATGTTATGAACATTTTCCGTAACCAAAAGTTGGTTGGATCAGGCACGTTGTGCAATGGCATTTATGTTCTAAACCAATCAACAGTTCTGAGTATAACAAACACACACAAGAGGAAGAGTTCAGAACTGAACGATTCTTTCTTGTGGCATTGTAGAATAGGTCACATCAATGCGACACGACTGGCTAAGTTGCATAAAGATGGATATTTGAAACCTTTCGAATTTTCATCTTATGACACTTGCCAGTCATGTCTCAAAGGCAAGATGACCAAAACTCCGTTTACGGGACACGGAGAAAGAGTTACCGAACTCTTGGGACTGATACATAGTGATGTATGTGGTCCCATGTCTACACATGCCAGGGATGGTTCTTCATACTTCATTACATTCACTGTCGATCTCTCTAGATTCGGATATGTTTTCCTGATGAAACACAAATCAGAAGCTTTTGAGAAATTTAGAGAATATAAACAAGAAGTCGAGAACCAAACCGGAAAAAGTATTAAAATCCGTCGATCTGATCGAGGAGGTGAATACTTGAGCAATGAATTCCTGGACTTCCTAAAAGAGAATGGGATTCTCTCTCAGCTGACTCCTCCATATACACCACAGCACAACGGTGTATCTGAACGGAGGAACCGCACCCTATTAGATATGGTGCGCTCTATGATGAGCACAGCTGAGTTACCTATTTCCTTCTGGGGATATGCGCTGGAGACAGCAGCATACCTATTGAATCAAGTTCCATCTAAATCTGTACCTACCACACCATATGAGATATGGAGTGGGAAGAGACCATATTTTAAACGAGTTAAAATATGGGGTTGTCCGGCCTATGTCAAAAGGCAAAATCCAGACAAACTCGAGGCACGGTCAGTTCTTTGCAAGTTTGTGGGATATCCTAAGAATTCCCAAAGATATTTTTTCTTAACCATGCTGAAGAACAAAAGGTGTTTGTTTCTCAATATGCCACCTTTTTAGAAAAGGAATTTCTTGAAAAAGAAATTAGTGGCAAAGTGGTAGAGCTGGAAGAGGTTCCAGATACACAAACAGTAACTGAAGATTTTGTGGAACCAGAAGATTCAGTAGCTCCCAATGCTCTCCGCCGATCTAGTAGGGTTCCTCTCCAGCCTGAGAGATACTACGGTTTTCTCATGGATGGTGGGAGCGAGGATTGCATCATGGAGGATGATGACCCAACTAGCTTCGAGCAGGCCATCACGAGTAGGGACTCAGTGAAATGGCTGGATTCAATGCGGTCCGAGATGGAATCCATGTACACCAACAAATTATGGACTTTGGAAGTTGCTCCTGAAGGGGTAAAACCCATTGGGAGCAAGTGGATCTTCAAAAAGAAACTTGGTGTAGATGGGAAAGTGGAGACTTTCAAAGCTAGACTTGTAGCAAAAGGTTTTCGTCAAAGACCAGGTGTGGACTACGACGAAACCTTTTCTCCAGTGGCTATGCTTAAATCCATCCGGATCATGCTTGCCATCGCTGCATATCACGACTACGAAATCTGGCAAATGGATGTTAAGACCGCCTTTCTAAATGGTGATTTAGAAGAGTGCGTGTACATGACTCAGCCAGAGGGCTTCGTAGATAGTGGGAGCAGCGGGAAGGTGTGCAAGCTGCTTAAATCCATTTATGGATTAAAGCAAGCATCGCGGAGTTGGAACATCTGCTTTGACGTCGTTATCAAAGAGTTTGATTTCGTCAAAAACCCAGATGAACCTTGTATCTACAAGAAGGTGGCAGGGAGTAAGGTTGTCTTCCTCGTATTGTACGTAAACGACATACTCTTGATAGGAAATGATATTCCTATACTGCAATCGGTCAAGCTCTTCTTATCACAAAGATTCTCGATGAAAGATCTTGGTGATGCCTCCTGCATATTGGGGATTAGGATCTATAGAGATGATCCAAACGGATATTGGGATTGTCCCAATCCAGGTACATTGACACCATACTAAAGAGGTTTAGTATGGAAGAATCTAAGCGTGGGAACTTGCCCACGATCTCTGGACTCACTCTCTCCAAAGAGATGTCTCCCAAGACTGATTTAGAGAGAGCTCGCATGCAAGGGATACCCTATGCTTCGGCAGTAGGCTCTATCATGTATGCGATGCTATGTACCAGACCCGATGTTGCATACGCACTAAGTGTAGTGAGTCGGTATCAAGCAGATCCTGGAGAGAGTCACTGGACAGCTGTGAAGAACATTCTTAAGTACTTGCGAAGGACTAGAGATATGTTCTTGGTGTATGGTAACGGAGAAATCCAAGTGGAGTCCTTTACCGATTCGAGCTTCCAGAGTGATAAGGACGACTCTAAGTCGCAGTCGGGCTTTGTCTTTTACCCTTTACAGAGGGGCGGTTAGCTGGAAGAGTTCCAAGCAGGAAACCGTGGCAGACTCGACGATGGAGGCTGAATACATCGCTGCCAACGATGCTGCCAAAGAGGCTGTCTGGATCAAGAAGTTCATTACTGAACTTGGAGTGGTTCCATCCATTGAGCATCCAATACCTTTGTATTGCGACAACAATGGAGCGGTGGCTTTGGCCAAGGAACCCAGGTCCCATCAGCGATCCAGGCATATTCTGAGGCGGTATCACCTGATCCGGGAGATAGTTGATCGCCGGGAGATCGAGGTCAGGAGGGTTGACACGAAGAACAACACGGCGGATCCACTCACGAAGGCCATTCCCCAGATACAGTTTGAGAGACTCTTCGGAATGCTCGGTATGCGATACTACAGCAGCTGGCCCTAGTGCAAGTGGGAGATTGTTAGTTGTATGTATGCCCTAGAGGCCAGTATTGTACAGATGATGTATATTATATTGGATGCTTGGACATATATAGAGATGACTTTCTTGCTCGACATGATAGTATGCTATCTGGTTGCTCTTTATCTTAACATGTACACTAGTCTCTTTCTACTGTTTTATAGTTACATGTTGGTAAAGCCCTTAGGATGTGTACTGGACTACCTGGACTATGATGTAGATCATACTAGTGGGGACATGGTAGTCCATAAGTACATCCTTCAAGGTCCCTAGTCGTGGGTGTATCGAGACGGGGCATCGATATACCAGTGTAGACTAGCGTATACGCTTCTCGACCCATGTGATGGGCAATGGATGATCCCATATCCATTGGTGTTTGACATAAGAGATGGTATACGGGTGCTCAGTGGAGACTGGGTACACTGGACGGACTCGCCGAGAACTCCCAGCTGGTATTATACCTCACGTCAGATGGCAGTTCTCAGGTGACACTTGTACAGGTTAGTCTGTAGACCCGAGATCGTCATAGAGTCTTGTGTGATTCCCACGGTGCTTTGATCTCCACCTTACCACGTCCATGAGGGCGTGCAAAACGGTGGTCTTTGGGTACAGTCCCGAGTCACATGGAGGCAATGAGCGATAGGAGGGGTTTCGTCACTCCCGGTATTGGGGGTTGATGTTGCGCTGTGCTCGGTTGGCCGTAACAGGGAAGTCCCTGGCCAGTGCTGATCAGAGATTTGCTGGTAAGTGTTACCAGTAGTTTCTCGACCCGTTATGAGCCTCATATCGGCACGACTTATCGGTTGTTGGGGTCTGACGTATACCACCCCTAGACTTGATATGCGACATATCAGACGAACAGACCGGACTGTACGGTAAGTGTTACTGGTCGGATTCGCAGGAGTGTGAGCGGGCTAGCTCGTCGATCTTCTGATCGCTCAATACCCGTGTGGCCGTTACGTTTAGCAGACCGCTTGGGGCTTGTGGGTGCTTGATATGATCATCATCTGCTACCGGCGTATTGACGAGTCTTTAGAGTCCTACACAGTGGTTTCCTGGCTCAAGCGAAACGAAATTGGAGCGCATATGAGATATGTACGGGACCGAGAATAATGCGTATATGTGATACCGTATTTGATTCTCGCGATTAATGTTTCGATTGGTTGTATGCGATATAACCTAGTTATCGAATCGAAGATCGATTCGATAAGCCGATACATTGAATACTAGTCGGTCATGGGCGACATGACCGGATCATTGAATCAAGTGTTGATTTAATGATTTAATGTATAATTATATATATGATATATTACTTTACATTAACTAGTATTGGTTCACTTTAAACGGATTTTTCTCACTTGATGCACATTGTATATGTGATATACTTTTGTGCACATATTTGTATCATATTTGATGATACTTGATCATTTAGTTAAGTGTATAGGATTAAACCATGATTAATTTGATAATTAGGGTTTTGCATATCCATTTATTTATTTATTTGTTTATTTATTTATTTGGAAAGGATAAAGATGAGAATGGTGGCTTTCTTTGTTTCTTATTGAAGCTTCATGAAGCTTTGACTTCTTAACCATTCTTGTCTTCATGCTTAACCCTAACCCATCCAAGTTACCATGGTTTATTCTCTACACTCAACTCTGGTTAGCTTATGATAAGTATTGATTTATTTTTCATTTTATATCAACACTTATCATATTCTTTCTTCTTCTTCATCTTCATCTTCAAGAAAGAAACCTTGATGCCATCAATGGCAACTTGAGTTCTAGTGAGAGAAATCCAATTCTAAAGCGAACCCACCTCCTATTTCTTCACCCTCTACCTCTTGCCAAGTTGTTTTGGGTGTTTTCTTCGCAAGTTTCACAACTTTGTGAAGTCGGAGCTTGAACTTGTGATGCCTCGACGTAGATCGTCTTTGACACGAAGCCGACGACCAAGCTCGCTCGTTTCTCCGATGAAGCCGACGAATGAGTTCGGGATTCATGATGGACAGCGAGAGGACACCCACGTGGAGCTAAGGAAGTGGAGAACCGGATATACAAAGGTTGTAGCATCTAACTTTTAGTTAAAGTGTTAACTAGTTTATTGTTTCGCCTAGAAATCTAGCCGACGATCCGTATTAGGGTTTCTCGGCACCCATAATTTCTGAAATTGGCAAGGTTGATTCCTTGTGAGACTTCATTAGAGTGCCTAGGAACCCTACAGTTTTATGAGTTCCTACAAACCCTAACACGGATCGTTAACTAGATATATAGGCTATGCGATGCAAGTTAACAACTTTTAACTAAAGGAAAGTGACTAAACAAAACCCTAATCATTAGTTTAAACCATGGTTTGATTCTTTACACTTAACCAAGTAAGCATGTATCATCAAACATGATACAATCTTGTGCACAAAAATATATCACATATACAATGTGCAATTCAAGTGAGAAAATCCATTTAAAGTGAACATATACTAGTTAATGCCAAGTAATATATCAAATATATAATTATGCATTAAATCATTAAATCAACACTTGATTCAATGATCCGGTCATGTCGCATATAACCGTCCAGTATTCAATGTATCGACTTATCGAATCAATCCTTGATTCGATAACTAGGTTATATCGCATACAACCATTCGACACATTCTTCGCGAGAATGAAATACGGTATCACATACACGCATTATTCTCGGTCCCGCACATATCTCATATGCGCTCCTATTTCGTTTCGCTTGAGCCAGGAAACCTCTGTGTAGGACTCTAAAGACTCGTCAATACGCCGGCAGCAGATGATGATCATATCAAACACCCACAAGCCGTAAGCGGTCTGCCAAACGTAACGGCCACCCGGGTATTGAGCGATCAGAAGATCGACGAGCAAGCCCGCTCACACTCCTGTGAATCCAACTAGTAACACTTACCGTACAGTCCGGTCTGTTCGTCTGATATGTCGCATATCTCGCCTAGGGGTGGTAAACGTCAGACCCCAATAGCTCGATAAGTCATGCCGACGTGAAGTCCATGACATGTGTGAAACTACTGATAACACTTACCAGTAGGTCACTGCAACCCTGGCCAGGGATTTCCTGTTATGGCCAGTCGAGCATTGCGCAACATCAACCCCCAATACCGGGAGAGACGAATCCCCTCCTATCGCTCATTGCCTCCATGTGAATCGGGACTGTACCCAAAAACCACCTGTTTGCACGACTCAGTAGAGCCGTGGTAGGGTGGAAATCAAAGCACAGTGGGAGACACACAAGACTCTATGACGATCTTGGGTCAACAGACTAAGCTGTACCAGTGTCACCAGAGAACTGCCATCTGACGTGAGGTATAATGCCATATGGGAGTTCTCGGCGAGTCCGTTCAGTGTACCCAGTCTCCACTGAGCACCCGCATACCATCTCTGATGTCAAACACCAATGGATATGGGATCATCCATCGCCCATCGCATGGGTCGAGAAGATATACGCTAGTCTACTCTGGAATATCGATGCCCCGTCTCGATATTCCCTCGACTAGGAACATTGAAGGATGTACTCATGGACTATCCAGGCCCCACTAGTATGATCTGCATCACAGTCCTGAAAGTCGAGTACACATCCTAAGGGCTTTATCAACATGTAACAGAGAGACAGATAGTATACACGTTAAGATAAAGAGCAACCAGATAGCGTACTATCATGTCGAGCAAGAAAGTCCTACCTATATATGTCCCAGCATCCACTACAATATACATCCAATGTACAGTAATGGCCTCTAGGGCATACATATAACTAACAATGATGATCTACGTCGAGACATCAGAAGATCAAGCTCCACCTTCACCAAGCCATGAAAACTTGTGAAGGAAACACCCTATACTACTTGGCAAGAGGTAGAGGATGAAGAAATAGGAGGTGGGTTCACATTAGATTTGGATTTCTCACTCTTTTTCATCAATCACCATTGATGGAAACTTGGTTTTCTTCTTGAAGAAGAAGAAGAAGAAGATGAATATTATGATAAGTTTTTTCAAATAGAAAAGAAAAATGAATTCTTATCATAAGCAAACCATGGTCAAGTGTAGAGAATAAACTAGGGTTAAGTGGAATGGTTAGGGTTAAGCATGAGACAAAATGGTCACTTAGTCAAAGCTTCATGAAGCTTCAACAACAAACAAAGTTAGCCACCATTTTCTCTTTATGCTTTTCATTTTCCAAACAGAATAAATAAATAAATAAATATATATATAAGAAAATGAAAACCCTAACCATTACACAACCATGGTTTAACCTTTACACAAACCCAAGTTAGCATGCATCATCAAACATGATACAAACTTGTGCACAAAAACATATCACATATACAATGTGCACAAACAAGTGAGAAAATCCATTTAAAGTGAACCAATACTAGTTAATGCAAAGTAATATATCAAATATATAATTATGCATTAAATCATTAAACCAACACTTGATTCAATGATCCGGTCATGTCGCACACAACTGACTAGTATACAATGTATCGATTTATCGAATCAATCCTTGATTCGATAACTAGGTTATATCGCATACAATCATTGGACACATTCATTGCGAGAATGAAATACGGTATCACATACACGCATTATTCTCGGTCCCGCACATATCTCATATGCGCTCCTATTTCGTTTCGCTTGTGCCAGGAAACCTCTGTGTAGGACTCTAAAGACTCGTCAATACGCCGGCAGCAGATGATGATCATATCAAACACCCACAAGCCGCAAGCGGTCTACTAAACGTAACGGCCACCCGGGTATTGAGCGATCAGAAGATCGACGAGCAAGCCCGCTTACACTCCTGTGAATCCAACCAGTAACACTTACCGTACAGTCCGGTCTGATCGTCTGATATGTCGCATATCTCGCCTAGGGGTGGTAAACGTCAGACCCCAGTAGCTCGATAAGTTGTGTCGATATGAGGTCTATAACAGTTCGAGAAACTACTGGTAACACTTACCAGTAAATCTCAGCAACCCTGGCCAGGGATTTCCGGTTATAGCCAATCGAACACAGCGCAACATCAACTCCCTATACCGGGAGAGACGAATCCCCTCCTATCGCTCATTGCCTCCGTGTGATTCGGGACTGTACCCAAAAACCACCGTTTTGCACGCCCTCTTGGACGTGGTAAGGTGGAAATCAAAGCACAGTGGGAACCACACAATACTCTATGACGATCTCGGGTCAACAGACTACTCTGTACCAGTGTCACCAGAGAACTGCCATCTGACGTAAGGTATAATACTATCTGGGAGTTCTCGGCGAGTCCGTCGAGTGTACCCAGTCTCCACTGAGCACCCGTATATCATCTCTGATGTCAAACACCAATGGATATGGGATCATCCATCGCCCATCTGTATGGGTCGAGAAGGTATACGCTAGTCTACTCTGGTATATCGATGCCCCGTCTTGATATACCCACGACTAGGGACTTTGAAGGATGTACTTATGGACTACCATGTCCCCACTAGTATGATCCGCATCATAGTCCAGGTAGTCAAGTAAACATCCTAAGGGCTTTACCAACATATATCAGAGAGACAATCAGCGTACACGTTAAGGTAAAGTGCAACCAGATAGCATACTATCATGTCGAGCAAGAAAGTCCTCCCTATATATGTCCAAGCACCCACTACGATATACATCCTATGTATAGTAATGGCCTCTAGGGCATACATATAACTAACAATCTCCCACTTGCACTAGGGCTATCTGATAGCAGTGGTTGCAGTATCTCATACTCAACCATCCAATAAAAGTCTCTTTCTGGGAAAAGGCCTTTGTGAGTGGATCCGCCGTGTTGTCCTCTGAGTCTACTCTCCTAACCTCGATCACCCTGGAGATCAACTATCTCCATGACCAGGTGATGCTGCCTCAGAATATGTCTGGATCACTGATGGGACGGACGTACCTTGGCATAAGCCACAACTCCATTGTCACACAATGGGAGGAACTAAGTTCATCTCATGAACAAATATACATCCAGACTGCCTCTTTGGTAGCATCTTAAGTAGCGATGTATCTGAAAGGTTCCTAGGCACCCTAGTGGGTTCTCACAAGGCATCGAGCATGCCATATTAAAATTTTTAGTGCCGAGAAACCCTAGACTACGGATCTTTAACTAGATGTTTAGGCGAAAAAGAAAACTAGTTAACAGTTAACTACTATGATACGGATATACAACCTTTGTAGATCCGGATTTCCACCTCCACGGCTCCGCAACGTCATGTCCTCGCTGTCCATCATGAATCCTCGACTCGATCATCGGCTTCATCGGGAAAGCAAGCGGAATAGCTCGTCGGCTTTGTGTCAAAGACGATCTACGTCGAGGTTGCACAAACTCAAGCTCCGACTTCACAAACTTGTGAAACTTGTGAAGTAAACACCCAAAACAACTTGGCAAGAGGTAGAGGGTGAAGAAATAGGAGGTGGGTTCTCTTTGGATTTGGATTTAACTCACTAAAGCTCAAGTTGCCATTGGAGTAGCAAGCTTGAAGAAGAAGAAGAAGATGAGCTCAAGAAAAGATTATGATAAGTCTTATGATAAAAAATAAATATAAATCAAAATACTTATCATAACTTGAACTTTGGTTAAGTGTAGAGAATTAACCATGGTCACTTGATGGGTTAGGGTTAAGCATGAAGATAAGGATGGTTGCTAAAGTCAAAGCTTCATGAAGCTTCAACATAAAACAAACTTAGCCACCATTCTTATCATAACATATTTTAAATAAATAAATAAATAAATAAATAAATAAATGGAAATGCAAAACCCTAATTATCATATTAACCATGGATTAATTCTATACACTTAACAATGATCAAGTATCATCAAACATGATACAAAAAGTGCACAAAAGTATATCACATATACAATGTGCAATCCAAGTGAGAAAAATCCGTTTAAAGTGAACCAATACTAGTTAATGCAAAGTAATATATCAAATATATAATTATACATTAAATTATTAAATCAACACTTGATTCAATGATCCGGTCATGTCGCACATAACCGACTAGTATTCAATGCATCGATTTATCGAATCAATGATTCGATAACTAGTTCATATCGAATATAACCAATCGAAACATATATCGCGAGAATGAAATGCGGTATCACATACACGCATTATTCTCGGTCCTGCACATATCTCATATGCGCTCCTATTTCGTTTTGCTTGAGCCAGGAAACCTCTGTGTAGGACTCTAAAGACTCGTCAATACGCCGGTAGCAGATGATGATCATATCAAGCACCCACAAGCCGCAAGCGGTCTGCTAAACGTAACGGCCACCCGGGTATTGAGCGATCAGAAGATCAACGAGCTAGCCCGCTCACACTCCTGCGAATCCGACCAGTAACACTTACCATACAGTCAAGTCTCTTCGTCTGATGCGTCGCATATCAAGTCTAGGGGTGGTATACGTCAGACCCCAATAACCCGATAAGTCGTGCTGATGTGAGGCTCGTAACGGGTCGAGAAACTACTGGTAACACTTACCAGCAAATCTCTGATCAGCCCTGGCCAGGGACTTCCCTGTTACGGCCAATCGAGCACTGCGCAACATCAACCCCCAATACCGGGAGAGACGAAACCCCTCCTATCGCTCATTGCCTCCATGTGACTCGGGACTGTACCCAAAGACCACCGTTTTGCACGCCCTCATGGACGTGGTAAGGTGGAGATCAAAGCACAGTGGGAATCACACAAGACTCCATGACGATCTCGGGTCTACAGACTAACCTGTACAAGTGTCACCTGAGAACTGCCATCTGACGTGAGGTATAATACCATCTGGGAGTTCTCGGCGAGTCCGTCCAGTGTACCCAGTCTCCACTGAGCACCCGTATACCATCTCTGATGTCAAACACCAATGGATATAGGATCATCCATCGCCCATCACATGGGTCGAGAAGCGTATACGCTAGTCTACTCTGGTATATCGATGCCCCGTCTCGAGATACCCACGACTAGGGACCTTGAAGGATATACTTATGGACTACCATGTCCCCACTAGTATGATCTGCATCATAGTCCAGGTAGTCAAGTACAAATCCTAAGGGCTTTACCAACATGTAACTATAAGACAGTATAAAGAGACTAGTATACATGTTAAGATAAATGGCAACCAGATAGCATACTATCATGTCGAGCAAGAAAGTCATCTCTATATATGTCCAAGCATCCAATATAATATACATAATCTGTACAATACTGGCCTCTAGGGCATACATACAACTAACAATCTCCCACTTGCACTAGGGCCAGCTGCTATAGTATCTCATACCGAGCATCCCGAAGAGTCTCTCAAACTGTATCTGGGGAATGGCCTTCGTGAGTGGATCCGCCGTGTTGTTCTTCGTGTCAACTCTCCTGACCTCGATCTCCCGGCGATCAACTATCTCCCGGATCAGGTGATACCGCCTCAGAATATGCCTGGATCGCTGATGGGACCTGGGTTCCTTGGCCAAAGCCACCGCTCCATTGTTATCGCAATACAAAGGTATTGGATGTTCAATGGATGGAACCACTCCAAGTTCAATAATGAACTTCTTGACCCAGACAGCTTCTTTAGCAGCATCGTTGGCAGCGATGTATTCAGCCTCCATCGTCGAGTCTGCTACGGTTTCCTGCTTGGAACTCTTCCAGCTAACCGCCCCTCCGTAAAGGGTAAAGACAAAGCCCGACTGCGACTTAGAGTCGTCCTTATCACTCTGGAAGCTCGAATCGGTAAAGGACTCCACTTGGAGTTCTCCGTTACCATACACCAAGAACATATCTCTAGTCCTTCGCAAGTACTTGAGAATGCTCTTCACAGCTGTCCAGTGACTCTCTCCAGGATCAGCTTGATACCTGCTCACTACACTTAGTGAGTATGCTACATCGGGTCTGGTACATAGCATCGCATACATGATAGAGCCTACTGCCGAAGCATAGGGTATCCCTTGCATGCGAGCTCTCTCCAAATCTGTCTTAGGAGACATCTCTTTGGAGAGAGTGACTCCAGAGATCGTGGGTAAGTTCCCACGCTTGGACTCTTCCATACTAAACCTCTTTAGTATGGTGTCAATGTACCTGGATTGGGACAATCCCAAAATCCGTTTGGATCTATCTCTATAGATCCTGATTCCCAATATGCAGGAGGCATCACCAAGATCTTTCATTGAGAATCTTTGTGATAAGAAGAGCTTGACCGATTGCAGCATAGGAATATCATTTCCTATCAAGAGTATGTCGTCCACGTACAATACGAGGAAGACAACCTTACTCTCTGCCACCTTCTTGTAAATACAAGGTTCATCTGGATTTTTGACGAAATCAAACTCTTTGATAACGACGTCAAAGCAGATGTTCCAACTCCGCGATGCTTGCTTTAATCCATAAATGGATTTAAGCAGCTTGCACACCTTCCCACTGCTCCAACTGTCTACGAAGCCCTCTGGCTGAGTCATGTACACGCACTCTTCTAAATCACCATTTAGAAAGGCGGTCTTAACATCCATTTGCCAGATTTCGTAGTCATGAAAGGCAGCAATGGCAAGCATGATTCGGATGGATTTAAGCATAGCCACTGGAGAAAAGGTCTCGTCATAGTCCACACCTGGTCTTTGACGAAAACCTTTTGCTACAAGTCTAGCTTTGAAAGTCTCCACTTTCCCATCTACACCAAGTTTCTTCTTGAAGATCCACTTGCTCCCAATGGGTTTTACCCCTTCAGGAGCAACTTCCAAAGTCCATACTTTGTTGGTGTACATGGAATCCATCTCGGACCGCATAGCATCCAGCCATTTCACTGAGTCCCCACTCGTGATGGCCTGCTCGAAGCTAGTTGGGTCATCATCCTCCATGATGCAATCCTCACTACCACCATCAATGAGAAAACCATAGTATCTCTCAGGTGGGCGAGGAACCCTACTGGATCGGCGGAGTGGCTGGGGTTCATCGGGAACTATGGAATCCTCTGGTTCCACCAGATCTTCTGTTGTAGCTTCTGCAGCTGGAACCTCTTCCAGTTCTACCTCATGACCACTAATTTCTTTTTCAAGAAATTCCTTTTCCAAAAAGGTGGCATGCCGAGAAACAAACACTCTTTGTTCCTCAGGGTGGTAGAAGATATACCCTTGAGAATTCTTGGGATATCCTACAAATTTGTATAGAACAGACCGTGCCTCGAGTTTGTTCGGATTTTGTCGTTTGACATAGGCTGGACAACCCCATATCTTAACATAGTTAAGACATGGTCTCTTCCCTTTCCATATCTCATATGGAGTGGTAGGCACAGATTTGGTGGGGACCATATTCAATAGATGTATGGCTGTCTCAAGCGCATACCCCCAGAAGGAAATAGGTAACTCAGCTGTGCTCATCATAGAGCGCACCATATCTAATAGGGTGCGGTTCCTCCGTTCTGATACACCGTTGTGCTGTGGTGTATATGGAGGAGTCAGCTGAGAGAGAATCCCATTCTCTTTTAGGAATTCCAGGAATTCATTGCTCAAGTATTCACCTCCTCGATCAGATCGAAGGATTTTAATACTTTTTCCGGTTTGGTTTTCGACTTCTTGTTTATATTCTCTAAATTTCTCAAAAGCTTCAGACTTGTGTCTTATTAAGTACACATGTCCGTATCTTGAGAGATCGTCAGTGAATGTAATGAAGTACGAAGAACCATCCCTGGCATGTGTAGACATGGGACCACATACATCACTATGTATCAGTCCTAAGAGTTCGGTAACTCTTTCTCCGTGTCCCGTAAACGGAGTCTTGGTCATCTTGCCTTTGAGACATGACTGGCAAGTGTCATAAGATGAAAATTCGAAAGGTTTCAGATATCCATCTCTATGCAACTTAGCCAGTCGTGTCACATTGATGTGACCCAGTCTACAATGCCACAAGAAGGATTCGTTGAGTTCAGAACTCTTCCTCTTGTGTGTGTTTGTTATGCTCAGAACTGTTGATTGATTTAGAACATAAATGCCATTGCATAACGTGCCTGACCCAACCAACTTTTGGTTAAGAAAAATGTTCATAACATTGTCCTGTAATACAAAATTATATCCCTCTTTACTTAATAAAGAAACCGATATAATGTTGCATATCAGGTTCGGCATGTAATAGCATTCGTTCAGAACCAATGTATTACCAGTTGGTAATACAAGGTGATATTCCCCGACAGTCTTAGCTGCAACAATTGCACCATTTCCAACTCTAATGTCTTTATCACCTTCTCCAAGTTCTCTACCTTTCCTTAGCCCATGTAACTGATTACATATATGGGATCCTGACCCGGTATCCAATACCCAGGACGTAGAGCAAATGGAGAAACAGTTCTCAGTAACGAACACACCCGAAGAAAATGCATCAACATGTACTTTCTTCATTCGGGTGGCATGGGAATCCTGGTATTCCCCTATATCCTGTTCATTCCTATAACTCTTATAGGAAAGAACGGAACCAACGTTCCCCAGCACAGTATAACATGCGGGTTCGGTCAATACATCCATTTTATTATCTTTATTAAGGCATGAAATGGTCGCTACCTGGAGAGAGAGAGAAGAAAACACTTTAGCGTATGCTCGTGCAAGATCAGATTGGTTATTATCTTATCTAATCAGGATGGCTCCCACTGCTTTTTATCAAATCTTCCTCCAAACCCTAAAAGGAAAGACTAGCCGGGATTAATTACACACTACAGGTTCGCCAATCTTTCAGCCAGGCCAGTGTCGGTACTTTGAGGGAGGTCCCCCGTGCTTTCGCACGAACCTAATTACTGTAAACCTCATTTTCCCAGAGGCGTAACCTCGTTAACACCTTTCTAGACACCTACTTGATCAGCTAATTGCAATGTGTAAAACTCTCCCAGGAGTAACTCTTACTCGCAGTGGGTATCGGGATCCAACTATCTCATAGAAGGTATGCAATCTCATTGCAAATTTCAACACTTGAAATTCCCGATATGCTTTTGCCCCTAGCGTGCTATGACCTTGACGAAAGCCAACAAACCACAGCCCGCCAGTCAAGTTCAACCCGTACATTTCTTGACTGAATTAAACCCACCCGCACGACCCTTGACGAAAGCCAACAAAGCCGTACGACTACCCTAATCCAGTCGCATCATATGCAGCAGATAAACAGCACATAGCTACCGCACACTACACCTTGACGAAAGCCAACAAATGTAGCACGAATACTATATGTAATTTATCTGAAATGACGGAGGGCTACGCAGGTTTTCATAAAACCATGAGCGTAATGAACTTGATATCGTTGTAGAATCAAAATGAAGTTTTGAAATGGAGTGATTTTGAGGCTTTTCTAGTTTTGCTAAAGGAGTCACTCCCGGTGAAGGGATCTCGGTCCTTTCCTCGTCGAATGAGGTGCGGGATATATCATATATATCACTGTGCAAAGCAAAAACTCTTAAAAGCAATCAAAACCAAACCGAATGTGTAGCATCTGCCAGTTATTGCTAAAGGAGTCACTCCCGGTGAAGGGATCTCGGTCCTTTCCTCATCGAATAAGGTGCGGGGTATATCATATATACCGCTATGCAAAGCAAGAACTGTAGCTACCTGTTTTATTTAAAATCTGATTCTACAACATCTTAGGTTTCTTATCTTTCATTAATCACATTAATGAAGTCCCATCATTTAAATACCTAAACATCACAGATAGATATGACGTACACTTATGCCATCCGCATTCGCCTCGATGTCCCCTCGTGCACCGTTAGGTTAGGTAACTAACGACAGAGCAGGGCAGGGCTAGCGCGGGTGTAAAACATAAGTAACGTCTATATAATATATCATATATACTATATACTATATCCATCACAGAATCACATCACAGATATCGCAGCAGAATAACTATATGAAATATTGGATATACTAGGACGTCCGTGTTTTCAATACGAGCCAGTATAAAACACGGATTCCACGGTCGTGATGAATAGCCAATCCCACACCCCTAGACCCCTACGAGAGCGGCAAGCAACCCTGCCAATTCTAAGGTTAGGAGACCCGGACTCGACTCCTCGAGTTGGTCTCCCACTGGACCCCAGAACCCGGTTACTTGTGCTCCCCTCCTTGGGTCTATCCTAGTGCAGAAAAGTAAATAATATACAAAGGGTGACAACTCCCGCATCCTGGAAGTGCCCCGAAGAAAAGAATATTACATACAAGTTTTTACATGAATGAAAATGAAAAACACTCATCTCACATAAAAACCCCCGGCTATTCAAACACGACGATCCAATATTACATATCCAGCAACACATAACATCACATGTCATCAACGTAAGTAAGTATGCATACCCCAATTGTCGTTGATGTATAGCAACGAAACCGGCGATATGAACATACTACACTTACGGTCACAGAAAAGAAAGTGTAAAACTACAACAATTGGAATCCGCAATCTCTTTAGACATCACATGCCTAACAGTTATAAATCCCGCATTTTAGTCCCATCATCGAAAACTCTTTTCGATATCTTGTGAAACTAAACTGCTAGATCTATAACATTCATTCAGTTATCTCATAACCTTTTGTGAATTCCAATTATTGTATCCAATTCCGGATAAATAGAATATATCAAACTTTCCGATCGAACATTCGAACACCCAAGTTTTCCCGACACCGATCAACACATGAAATAGGTTCAAAGACATTCACTTCATACCTCAGTACCAACGGTCCAGCCGTAGAAGGGTCAAGCCAACGCCTCACATGTGGCACGCCGTACTGCCCCAAACCCGAAGGTTCAAAGGGCAGTTCAAGACGGTCACATAATCGAGTTAAGGTTTGTGTCTTCTAGAGGGACCATCGCGTTACTTGCACTACTTGGAACGACTTTTAACCACACAATAATCCAACACTTGGAATTATTCCGGCAGGGGAAAACCTGGGTATTTATATCCGGTCGAACTCTTTAACATATTCTACAGTTATCTGGAAAAACACTTAGACAAAGTTTGATATTCCGATCGAATTCATCAATTCCCAATATAACTCCAAAGCACTCAACCCTTAAATTAATTTAAAAATATCCAGAAAACTCAGTGGAATTTATCAGGTATTACTGTGCTTTCAAATAGGGCTGACGTCACCATGTGGCCGTGGAAGGGCGGCATAAAGCATGATTATGCCGCGCTTCCGCGGCAGAATGAACAGTTAAGAGAATCGTTTTGCACAGTAATGCTTAGAATTCTATGCTGAATTTTTTAGACATTTTTAATATCAAAAATTCCCAGATTTATGAAAATGTCCAGAGAGCTCTAAAGTATTTGGGTTTCGTGTTCGTTCGGACGTCAAACTGCGTCGGGACTTCGCCTAAAGCTCTAGCTAGGCTCTGATACCAGTGAAAGGTTCCTAGGCACCCTAGTGGGTTCTCACAAGGCATCGAGCATGCCATATTAAAATTTTTAGTGCCGAGAAACCCTAGACTACGGATCTTTAACTAGATGTTTAGGCGAAAAAGAAAACTAGTTAACAGTTAACTACTATGATACGGATATACAACCTTTGTAGATCCGGATTTCCACCTCCACGGCTCCGCAACGTCATGTCCTCGCTGTCCATCATGAATCCTCGACTCGATCATCGGCTTCATCGGGAAAGCAAGCGGAATAGCTCGTCGGCTTTGTGTCAAAGACGATCTACGTCGAGGTTGCACAAACTCAAGCTCCGACTTCACAAACTTGTGAAACTTGTGAAGTAAACACCCAAAACAACTTGGCAAGAGGTAGAGGGTGAAGAAATAGGAGGTGGGTTCTCTTTGGATTTGGATTTAACTCACTAAAGCTCAAGTTGCCATTGGAGTAGCAAGCTTGAAGAAGAAGAAGAAGATGAGCTCAAGAAAAGATTATGATAAGTCTTATGATAAAAAATAAATATAAATCAAAATACTTATCATAACTTGAACTTTGGTTAAGTGTAGAGAATTAACCATGGTCACTTGATGGGTTAGGGTTAAGCATGAAGATAAGGATGGTTGCTAAAGTCAAAGCTTCATGAAGCTTCAACATAAAACAAACTTAGCCACCATTCTTATCATAACATATTTTAAATAAATAAATAAATAAATGGAAATGCAAAACCCTAATTATCATATTAACCATGGATTAATTCTATACACTTAACAATGATCAAGTATCATCAAACATGATACAAAAAGTGCACAAAAGTATATCACATATACAATGTGCAATCCAAGTGAGAAAAATCCGTTTAAAGTGAACCAATACTAGTTAATGCAAAGTAATATATCAAATATATAATTATACATTAAATTATTAAATCAACACTTGATTCAATGATCCGGTCATGTCGCACATAACCGACTAGTATTCAATGCATCGATTTATCGAATCAATGATTCGATAACTAGTTCATATCGAATATAACCAATCGAAACATATATCGCGAGAATGAAATGCGGTATCACATACACGCATTATTCTCGGTCCTGCACATATCTCATATGCGCTCCTATTTCGTTTTGCTTGAGCCAGGAAACCTCTGTGTAGGACTCTAAAGACTCGTCAATACGCCGGTAGCAGATGATGATCATATCAAGCACCCACAAGCCGCAAGCGGTCTGCTAAACGTAACGGCCACCCGGGTATTGAGCGATCAGAAGATCAACGAGCTAGCCCGCTCACACTCCTGCGAATCCGACCAGTAACACTTACCATACAGTCAAGTCTCTTCGTCTGATGCGTCGCATATCAAGTCTAGGGGTGGTATACGTCAGACCCCAATAACCCGATAAGTCGTGCTGATGTGAGGCTCGTAACGGGTCGAGAAACTACTGGTAACACTTACCAGCAAATCTCTGATCAGCCCTGGCCAGGGACTTCCCTGTTACGGCCGATCGAGCACTGCGCAACATCAACCCCCAATACCGGGAGAGACGAAACCCCTCCTATCGCTCATTGCCTCCATGTGACTCGGGACTGTACCCAAAGACCACCGTTTTGCACGCCCTCATGGACGTGGTAAGGTGGAGATCAAAGCACAGTGGGAATCACACAAGACTCCATGACGATCTCGGGTCTACAGACTAACTTGTACAAGTGTCACCTGAGAACTGCCATCTGACGTGAGGTATAATACCATCTGGGAGTTCTCGGCGAGTCCGTCCAGTGTACCCAGTCTCCACTGAGCACCCGTATACCATCTCTGATGTCAAACACCAATGGATATAGGATCATCCATCGCCCATCACATGGGTCGAGAAGCGTATACGCTAGTCTACTCTGGTATATCGATGCCCCGTCTCGAGATACCCACGACTAGGGGCCTTGAAGGATATACTTATGGACTACCATGTCCCCACTAGTATGATCTGCATCATAGTCCAGGTAGTCAAGTACAAATCCTAAGGGCTTTACCAACATGTAACTATAAGACAGTATAAAGAGACTAGTGTACATGTTAAGATAAATGGCAACCAGATAGCATACTATCATGTCGAGCAAGAAAGTCATCTCTATATATGTCCAAGCATCCAATATAATATACATAATCTGTACAATACTGGCCTCTAGGGCATACATACAACTAACAGTATCGAGCCTTTATCGTCTAGTATGCCACGGTATCTAGCTTGGAACTCTTCCAATATACCGTCCCTTTACTGAGGGTAAAGACAATGCCTGCGACTGACTTTCAGTCGTCCTTATCATCCTGGAACCCTTCCAGTGATTCTCCCCAGGATCGGTTGATACCATCTCACTACAACTAGTGAGAATCCTAACATCCAATAAGATCTATCTCATAGATCCAAAACCCAGGATATAGGAGGTCTCACTTTGATCCTATATGGAGAATCATTGTGATAATCGGAGATTGACCGAGCGTAGCATAGGAAACTCCTTCTCTATCAAGAGTATGTCATCCACGTACTCTACAAGGATCATTACCATACTCCCTACTACCTTCTTGTATATACAAGGTTCATCTACCATTTTGATGAAGTCAAACTCTTTGACTACCACATCAAAACAGATGTTCCAACTCCGCGTTTCCTGCTTTATCCTATAAAGCATCTTGTACACGTTTCCGCTGCTCCCACTGTCTACGAGGCCCTCTGGCTGTGTACTTACAGACGTTCTCTTCTAAAACATCACTTAGAAAAACAGTCATGACATCCAACCACCAGATATCGTAGTCATGGTATGTAGCCGTGGCAAGTAGGATCTGGATGGACTTAAGCATAGCCACTGAAAAGGTTTCATCATTATCTACGCCTGGTTGATGACAAAAACCTTTAACAAGTCTAGCTTTGAAAGTCTCAACTTTTCCATCTACACCATGTAATCTTCTCAAGATATACTTGCTCCTGATGGGGATTTAACCCTTCAGATATAGCAACCAAAGTCCATACTTTGCTGGTGTACATGGATTCCATCTCAGATCGCTAAGCATCCAGCCATTCTTATAGAGTCTCACTCCTGATGGCCAGGTCGAAACTAGTTGGGTTATCATCTCATGATGCAATCCTTGCTCCCACTGTCATAGAGTAACCGAAGTATCTCTCAAGCGGGTGAGGAACCTCACTAGGTCGGCGGAGAGGCTGAGGTTCGTTGGTAACTATTGAATCCTTTGGTTCTTTCAAATCATCAGCTGCAGTTTGTATAGCTGGAACATTTCCAGTTCTACATAACAGACCTTGGCTCGAGCTTGTCCCGATTTTGCTTTTAGACATAGGCCGGACAACCCCAAATCTTAACTGACTTAAGACATGGGCTCTTCCCTTTCCATATCACATATGAAGTGGTAGGCAACTGATTTGATTTGAACCCTATTCAATAGGCATGCTGCTTCTCAAGTGCATAACTCCCAAAAGGAAATAGGTCACAAGGCATCAACCATGCAAATTTCAAATTTTAACGGTGCCGAGAAACCCTAATACGGATCGTTGGCTAGATGTTTAGGCGAAAAACAAACTAGTTAACACTTAACTACAAGAATACGGAAATACAACCTTTGTAGATCCGGTGCTCCACCTCCATAGCTCCACAACGAAGTCCCCTCGCTGTCCAAATGAATTCCCGGGCTCTAGCGTCGGCTTCGTCGGAGAAAAGGTGAGCTAGGTCGTCGATGTCCATGCCGAAGATGATCTACGTCGAGGCATCGCAAGATCAAGCTCCCACTTCACCAAGTCATGAAACTTGTGAAGAAAACACACTCTACTACTTGGCAAGAGGTAGAGGATGAAGAAATAGGAGTTGGGTTCACCTTAGAATTGGATTTCTCACTCAAATACATCAATCACCATTGATGAAGAAAGCTTTCTTCTTGTGAGGAAGAAGAAGAAGAAAGAATATTATGAAAAGTTATTTAAAATGAAAAGAAAATGAAAACTTATCATAATGTAAACCATTGTCAAGTGTAGAGATTAAACCAAGGTTAGTTGGAATGGTTAGGGTTAAGGATGAGATAAGAATGGTTGACTTGTTCAAAGCTTCAAGAAGCTTCAACATAAAAACAAAATAAGCCACCATCCTTAAAAATTTCCAAAATGAATATATAAATAAATAACTAAGTAAATAATCGAAACCCTAACCATTCATATAACCATGGTTTAATCTTTATACAAACCCAAGTGAGCAAGTATCATCAAACATGATACAAACTAGTGTACAAAAATATATCACATATACAATGTGCCCATCAAGTGAGAAAATCCATTTAAAGTGAACCAATACTAGTTAATGCAAAGTAATATATCAAATATATAATTATACATTAAATCATTAAATCAACACTTGATTTAACGATCCGGTCATGTCGCACACAACCGACTAGTATACAATGTACCGGCTTATCGAATCAACCCTCGATTCGATAACTAGGTTATATCGCATATAACCATTCGATACATTCATCGCGAGAATATAATACGGTATCACTACACGCATTATTCTCGGTCCCGCACATATCTCATATGCGCTCCTATTTCGTTTCGCTTGAGCCAGGAAACCTCTGTGTAGGACTCTAAAGACTCGTCAATACGCCGGCAGCAGATGATGATCATATCGAACACCCACAAGCCGCAAGCGGTCTGCTAAACGTAACGGCCACCCGGGTATTGAGCGATCAGAAGATCGACGAGCAAGCCCGCTCTCACACCAGTGAATCCAACCAGTAACACTACCGTACAGTCCGGTCTGATCGTCTGATATGTCGCATATCTCGCCTAGGGGTGGTAAACGTCAGACCCCAATAGCTTGATAAGTCGTGTCGATATGAGGTCTATAACAGTTCGAGAAACTACTGGTAACACTTACCAGTAAATCTCAGCAACCCTGGCCAGGGATTTCCGGTTATAGCCAATCGAACACAGCGCAACATCAACCCCCTATACCGGGAGAGACGAATCCCCTCCTATCGCTCATTGCCTCCATGTGACTCGGGACTGTACCCAAAAACCACCGTTTTGCACGCCCTCTTGGACGTGGTAAGATGGAAATCAAAGCACAGTGGGAACCACACAAGACTCTATGACGATCTCGGGTCAACAGACTACTCTGTACCAGTGTCACCAGAGAACTGCCATCTGACGTAAGGTATAATACCATCTGGGAGTTCTCGGCGAGTCCGTCCAGTGTACCCAGTCTCCACTGAGCACCCGTATATCATCTCTGATGTCAAACACCAATGGATATGGGATCATCCATCGCCTATCTGTATGGGTCGAGAAGGTATACGCTAGTCTACTCTGGTATATCGATGCCCCGTCTCGATACACCCACGACTAGGGACTTTGAAAGATGTACTTATGGACTACCATGTCCCCACTAGTATGATCCGCATCATAGTCCAGGTAGTCAAGCACACATCCTAAGGGCTTTACCAACATGTAACAGAGAGACAATCAGTGTACATGTTAAGGTAAAGAGCAACCAGATAGCATACTATCATGTCGAGCAAGAAAGTCCTCCCTATATATGTCCAAGCATCCACTACAATATACATCCTATGTTTAGTAATGGCCTCTAGGGCATACATATAACTAACAATCTCCCACTTGCACTAGGGCCAACTAATAGCAGTGGTTGCAGTATCTCATACTCAACCATCCCATAAAAGTCTCTCTCTGGGAACAGGCCTTTGTGAGTGGATCCGCTGTGTTGTCCTCTGAGTCTACTCTCCTAAACTCGATCTCCCTGGAGATCAACTATCTTCATGATCAGGTGATACTGCCTTAGAATATGTCTGGATCACTGATGGGACCTGCGTTCCTTGGCATAAGCCACAACTCCATTGTCACACAATGGGAGGAACATAGTTCATCTCATGAACTAATATACACCCAAACATCCTCTTTGGTAGCATCTTATGTAGCGATGTATCCTGCCTTTATCGTCTAGTATGTCACGGTATCTAGCTTGGAACTCTTCCAACATACCGTCCCTTTACTGAGGGTAAAGACAATGCCTGCGACTGACATTCAGTCGTCTTTATCACCCTGGAACCCTTCCAGTGATTCTCCCCAGGATCAACTGATACCATCTCACTATAGCTAGTGAGTATCCTAACATCCATTTAGATCTATCTCATAGATCCAAAGTCCAGGATTTTGTAGGTATCACTTTGATCCTATGTGGAGAATCATTGTGATAAACGGAGATTGATCGAGCGTAGCATAAGAAACTCCTTTCTTATCAAAAGTATGTCATCCACGTACTCTACGAGGATCATCACCATACTCCCTACTACCCTTTTGTTTATACAAGGTTCATCTACCATTTTGATGATATCAAACTCTTTGACTACTTCATCAAAACAGATGTTCCAACTCCGCGATGCCTGCTTTATCCTATAAAGAATCTTGCACACGTTTCTGCTGCTCCCACTGTTTACAAAGCCCTCTGGCTGTGTACTTATAGACGTTCTCTTCTAAAACATCATTTAGAAAAGTAGTCATGGCACCCAACCGCTAGATATCGTAGTCATGGTACGTAGCCGTGGCAAGTAGGATCTGGATGGACTTAAGCATAGATCCTTAGAAAAGGTTTCATTATGATCCATATCTGGTCAATGATGCAAACCTTTAACAAGTCTAGCTTTGAAAGTCTCAACTTTTCCATCTACACCAAGTAATCTTCTCAAGATATACTTGCTCCTGATGGGGATTTAACCCTTCAGATATAGCAACCAAAGTCCATACATTGATGGTGCACATGGATTCCATCTCAGATCGCTAAGCATCCAGCCATTCTTACAGAGTCCCACTCCTGATGGCCAGCTCGAAACTAGTTGGGTCATCATCTTATGATGCTATCCTCGCTCCCACTGTCATAGAGAAACCGAAGTATCTCTCAGGTGGGTGAGGAACCCTACTCGATCGGCGGAGAGGCTGAGGTTCGTTGGAACCTACTGAATCCTTTGGTTCTATCATCAGCTGTAGTTTGTATAGCTGGAACCTTTCCAGTTTTACATAACTTACCTTGCCTCGAGCTTGTCCGGATTTTGTTTTTCAGACATAGGCTGGACAACCCCAAATCTTAACTAACTTAAGGCATGGGCTCTTCCCTTTCCATATCACATATGAAGTGGTAGGCAACTGATTTGATTTGAACCCTTTTCAATAGGTATGCAGCTTCTCAAGTGCATAACTCCCAAAAGGAAATAGGTCACTCAGTAATACTCATCATAGAGCACACCATATCATATAGGGTGTGATTGCTCCACCCCGATATACCACCGTGCTATGGTGTATACGGAGGAGTAATGCTGAGAGAGAATCTCATTCACCTTTAGAATAGTCCAGAAATTCCATGCTCAAGTATTCTCCTCCTTGATCACATCAAAGGACATAATACTTATACCCGTATTATGGTTCTCTACTTCTAACTTATATTCTGTGAATATCTCAAAAGGTTCGGACTTGTGTTTCAACAAGAACATATGTCTGAATCTAAAGAGATCATCAAAGAACGTAATGAAGTATAAAGAACCAGTCCTGGCATGTGTAGACAGGAGACCTTACATACATCATCATGTATCAGTCACAAGAGTTCACTAACTCTTTCTCTGTTTCCTGTAAACAGAGCTATGGTCATCTTATTTCTGTGACATGACTGGCAAGTTTCACAAGATGTAAATTCAAACTAATTTAAATATACATCTAAATGTAACTTCAGCTAGTCGGGTCACATTGATCTGACCTAGTCTACAATACCTCAAGAAGAATCCATTCATTTCTGAACTCTTCCTCTTGTGTGTGTTCCATATACTAAGAACTGTAGTTTGATTTAGAACATCAATGCTTTTAGATAACGTGCCTGAACCGATCAACTTTTGATATAGGAAATGTTCAAAACATTATCCAACAATACAGAATTTTATCATTTCTTTACTAATAAAGAGAGTGATATGATTTTGTATATCAGGTTCGGTATCTAATAACATTCGTTCAGAATCAATGTATTTGTAATACAGGGTGACAGTGACCAACAAACTTGGCTGCAACTCTTGCCTCGTTTTCTGCCTCATGAAACTTATCATCCGTTCTCAGTTTTTCTACCCTTTTGTAGCCCTATGTAACAGATTACATATCTGGGATCCTGATCCGGTATCATATACCCAGGATGCGGAGGATACTGAGAAACAGTTCTGTATAATGAACACACCCGAAGATGATGCATCAGCATGCACTCTCTTCGTTTGGGCGGCACGGGAAATCTGGTATTCCCCAATTTCCTGCTCTGTCTTATAACAATTACAAGTTGGAGCGGGACCAACGTTCCCCAGCTCAGTATAACATTCGGACTTGTGTTTCAACATTTCCGTATTATTATCTTGATTAAGGCGTGATATGGTCGCTACCAGGAGAGAGAGAGAAGAAAACACTCAGCGTGCGCTCTTGCAAGAATAGATTGGTTTTTATTTTATCTAATCAGGATGGCTCCCACTGCTTTTTATCAAATCTTCCTTCAAACCCTAAAAGGAAAGACTAGCCGGGATTAATTACACATTACAAGTTCGCCAATCTTTCAGCCAGGCCAGTGTCGGTACTTTGAGGGAGGTTCCCCGTGCTTTCGCACGGACCTAATTAATGTAAACCTCGTTTTCCCAGAGGCATAACCTCGTTGACACCTTTCTAGACACCTACTTGATCGGCTAATTGTAATGTGTAAAACTCTCCCAGGCGTAACAATTACTCGCAGCGGGTATCGGGATCCAACTATCTCATAGAAGGTATGCAATCTCATTGCAAATTTCAACACTTGAAATTCCCGATAATATTTTGCCCCTAGCAGCTATATGACCTTAACATAGCAACAAATCATAAGTGCTAGTCAAGTTCAACCCGTCATTTCCTGATTGAATTAAACCCACCCGCACGACCCTTAACATAGTCAACAAAGTCGCACGACTACCCTAATCCAATCACATCATATGCTTATGCAGATAAGCACTAATTAGCTACCGCACACTATGCCTTAACATAGTCAACAAACGTAGCACGAATACTAACTAGTACTTATCTGAAATGACGGAGGGCTACGACAGGTTTTTCTGAAAACCTATTGCGTAATGAACTTGATATCGTTGTAGAATCAAATGATTTTAAAAATGGAGTGCTTTTGAGGCTTTCCTAGTTTTGCTAAAGGAGTCACTCCCGGTGAAGGGATCGTCGGTCCTTTCCTCGTCGAATGAGGTGCGGGATATATCACATATATCACTGTGCAAAGCAAAAACACTTAAAAGCAATCAAAAGACAAACCGAGTGTGTAGCATATGTCAGTTATTGCTAAAGGAGTCACTCCCGGTGAAGGGATCTCGGTCCTTTCCTCATCGAATAAGGTGCAGGATATATCACATATACCTCTGTGCAAAGCAAGAACTGTAGCTACCCTTTTTATTTTGAAATTCTATTCTACAACATCTTAGGTTTCTTTTCTTTCATTAATCTCATTAATGAAGTCCCATCATTTAAATTACCTAAACATCACAGATAAATACGACGTACACTTATGCCATCCGCATTCGCCTCGATGTCCCCTCGTGCACCGTTAGGTTAGGTAACTAACGGCAGAGCGGGGCAGGGCTAGCACGGGTGTAAAACATAAGTAACGTCTATATAATATATCATATATACTACATACTGTATCCATCACAGAACATCACATGATCACATCACAGATATCGCAGCAGAAGAATCATATGAAATATTGGATTTACTAGGACGTCCGTATTTTCAATACGAGCCAGTATAAAACACGGATTCCACGGTCGTGATGAATAGCCAAACCCACACCCCTAGACCCCTACGAGAACGGCAAGCAACCCTACCAATTCTAGAGTTAGGAGACCCGGACCCGACTCCTCGAGTTGGTCTCCCACTGGACTCCAGAACCCGGTTACTTGTGCCCTCCTCCTTGGGTCTATCCTAGTGCGGAAAAGTAAATAATATACAAAGGGTGACAACTTCCGCAACCTGGAAGTGCCCCAAATAAAAGAATATTACATAAAGATTTTTACATGAATGAAAATGAAAAACACTCATCTCACATAAAAAACCCCGGCTATTCAAACACGACGATCTAATATAACATATCCAGCAACACATAATATCACATGTCATCAACGTAAGTAAATATGTCCATCCCAATTGTCGTTGACATATAGCAACGAAACCGGCGATATCACATATTACACTTACGGTCACAGAAAAGAAAGTGTAAAACTACAACAGTTGGAATCCGCAACCACCTCAGACATCGCATGCCTGACCAAATGAATTACTTAGACATCGCATGCCTAACAATTATAAACCCCGCATTTTAGTCCCATTATCGAAAACACTTTTCAATATCAAGTCGGGCAATTCAACAAGATTCCCGACATCCTGATCGAATGCTCGTCGCAAACTTCAGTAGACGGCTGCACCCCCGATACCGTCGACGAAGTGCACCAAGGCGGAACACCGCTACCGCGAGCACCCGAATGGATGCTTTCGGCAACGGGATTCACCTACAGTCACTTGGTCGGGGCTATAGAGCGAGGCTGTCTATTAAGTTTACCCGGCGAGTATCCGCGTACGCTACGTGATTGCGACGGACTTTTGATCACATCAAAATTCCGTGGCAACCGATCAAGTGAGACTAAGGTGCTATGTTTATAACATTCATTCAGTTATCTCATAACTACTTGTGAATTCCAATTATTGTATCACATTCCGGATAAATAGAAAATGTTAAGCTTTTCGATCAAACAGTCGAACACCCAAGTTTTCCCGATACAGATCAACACATGAAATAAGTCTTACAACATTCAGTTCGTGCCTCAGTACCAACGGTCCAGCCGTAGAAGGGTCAAGCCAACGCCTCACATGTAGCACGCCGTACTGCCCCAAACCCTAAGGTTCAAAGGGCAGTTCAAGACGGTCACATAATCGAGTTAAGGTTTGTTGTCTTCTAGAGGGTCCATTGAGTTACTTGCACTACTTAGAACGTCTTTAAACTACGGAAAAATCCAACACTTGGAAATTTCCCGACAGGGGAAAAATTGGGTATTTATATCCGGTCGAACTTTTTAACATATTCTAAAATTTATCCGGAAAGCCACACAGACAAAATTTGATAATCCGATCGAATATACGAATCCCCAAAACAACCCCAGAAAATTCAACTCTTGAATAAAAATTAAAAATTCCCAGAAAATCCAGCATTATCAATTAGGAGTTACTGTGTAAAATATATTAAATAAGGTGGCCGTACGGCCGCGGAACAGCCACACGAGGCATGCTCGTGCCGCGGAACCGCGGCAGTTTGATGGAGTTAGGAACACGAATTTCACAGAAACTCTTAAAATCACCTGCTGATTTTTCTGCATATTTTTAATCTTGAAAAAACCAGATTTTTAAAAATTGGACAGAGAGCAATTTGGAAATGGGTTTTCGGGTTCGTTCGGACTTCAAACTCCGTCTAGACTTCGCCTAAGGCTCTAGCTAGGCTCTGATACCACTGTAGGGTTCCTAGGCACACACTAGAGGTCTCACAAGGCATCAACCATGCCAATTTCAAATTTTAACGGTGCCGAGAAACCCTAATACGGATCGTTGGCTAGATGTTTAGTCGAAAAACAAACTAGTTAACACTTAACTACAAGAATACGGAAATACAACCTTTGTAGATCCGGTGCTCCACCTCCATAGCTCCGCAACGAAGTCCCCTCGCTGTCCAAATGAATTCCCGGGCTCTAGCGTCGGCTTCGTCGGAGAAAAGGTGAGCTAGGTCGTCGATGTCCATGCCGAAGATGATCTACGTCGAGGCATCACAAGATCAAGCTCCCACTTCAACAAGTCATGAAACTTGTGAAGAAAAGACACTCTACTACTTGGCAAGAGGTAGAGGATGAAGAAATAGGAGTTGGGTTCACTTTAGAATTGGATTTCTCACTCAAATACATCAATCACCATTGATGAGGAAAGCTTTCTTCTTGTGAGGAAGAAGAAGAAGAAAGAATATTATGAAAAGTTATTTAAAATGAAAAGAAAATGAAAACTTATCATAATGTAAACCATGGTCAAGTGTAGAGATTAAACCAAGGTTAGTTGGAATGGTTAGGGTTAAGGATGAGATAAGAATGGTTGACTTGTTCAAAGCCACCATCCTTAAAAATTTCCAAAATGAATATATAAATAAATAACTAAGTAAATAATCAAAACCCTAACCATTCATATAACCATGGTTTAATCTTTACACAAACCCAAGTGAGCAAGTATCATCAAACATGATACAAACTAGTGTACAAAAATATATCACATATACAATATGCACATCAGGTGAGAAAATCCATTTAAAGTGAACCAATACTAGTTAATGCAAAGTAATATATCAAATATATAATTATACATTAAATCATTAAATCAACACTTGATTTAACGATCCGGTCATGTTGCACACAACCGACTAGTATACAATGTACCGGCTTATCGAATCAACTCTCGATTCGATAACTAGGTTATATCGCATATAACCATTCGATACATTCATCGCGAGAATATAATACGGTATCACTACACGCATTATTCTCGGTCCCACACATATCTCATATGCGCTCCTATTTCGTTTCGCTTGAGCGAGGAAACCTCTGTGTAGGACTCTAAAGACTCGTCAATACGCCGGTAGCAGATGATGATCATATCAAACAACCACAAGCCGCAAGCGGTCTGCTAAACGTAACGGCCACCCGGGTATTGAGCGATCAGAAGATCGACGAGCAAGCCCGCTCTCACTCCAGTGAATCCAACCAGTAACACTACCGTACAGTCCGGTCTGATCGTCTGATATGTCGCATATCTCGCCTAGGGGTGGTAAACGTCAGACCCCAATAGCTTGATAAGTCGTGTCGATATGAGTTCTATAACAGTTCGAGAAACTACTGGTAACACTTACCAGTAAATCTCAGCAACCCTGGCCAGGGATTTCCGGTTATAGGCAATCGAACACAGCGCAACATCAACCCCCTATACCGGGAGAGACGAATCCCCTCCTATCGCTCATTGCCTCCATGTGACTCGGGACTGTACCCAAAAACCACCATTTTGCACGCCCTCTTGGACGTGGTAAGATGGAAATCAAAGCACAGTGGGAACCACACAAGACTCTATGACGATCTCGGGTCAACAGATTACTCTGTACCAGTGTCACCAGAGAACTGCCATCTGACGTAAGGTATAATACCATCTGGGAGTTCTCGGCGAGTCCGTCCAGTGTACCCAGTCTCCACTGAGCACCCGTATATCATCTCTGATGTCAAACACCAATGGATATGGGATCATCCATCGCCCATCTGTATGGGTCGAGAAGGTATACGCTAGCCTACTCTGGTATATCGATGCCCCGTCTCGATACACCCACGACTAGGGACTTTGAAGGATGTACTTATGGACTACCATGTCCCCACTAGTATGATCCGCATCATAGTCCAGGTAGTCAAGCACACATCCTAAGGGCTTTACCAACATGTAACAGAGAGACAATCAGTGTACACGTTAAGGTAAAGAGCAACCAGATAGCATACTATCATGTCGAGCAAGAAAGTCCTCCCTATATATGTCCAAGAATCCACTACAATATACATCCTATGTATAGTAATGGCCTCTAGGGCATACATATAACTAACAATGTTTAGTATGGAAGAATCCAAGCGTGGGAACTTGCCCACGATCTCTGGACTCACTCTCTCCAAAGAGATGTCTCCCAAGACTGATTTGGAGAGAGCTCACATGCAAGGGATACCCTATGCTTCGGCAGTAGGTTCTATCATGTATGCGATGCTATGTACCAGACCCGATGTTGCATACTCACTAAGTATAGTGAGTCGGTATCAAGCAGATCCTGGAGAGAGTCACTGGACAGCTGTGAAGAACATTCTCAAGTACTTGCGAAGGACTAGAGATATGTTCTTGGTGTATGGTAACGGAGAACTCCAAGTGGAGTCCTTTACCGATTCGAGCTTCCAGAGTGATAAGGACGACTCTAAGTCGCAGTCGGGCTTTGTCTTTACCCTTTACGGAGGGGCGGTTAGCTGGAAGAGTTCCAAGCAGGAAACCGTGGCAGACTCGACGATGGAGGCTGAATACATCGCTGCCAACGATGCTGCCAAAGAGGCTGTCTGGATCAAGAAGTTCATTACTGAACTTGGAGTGGTTCCATCCATTGAGCATCCAATACCTTTATATTGCGACAACAATGGAGCGGTGGCTTTGGACAAGGAACCCAGGTCCCATCAACGATCCAGGCATATTCTGAGGCGGTATCACATGATCCGGGAGATAGTTGATCGCCGGGAGATCGAGGTCAGGAGGGTTGACACGAAGAACAACACGGCGGATCCACTCACGAAGGCCATTCCCCAGATACAGTTTGAGAGACTCTTCGGGATGCTCGGTATGCGATACTACAGCAGCTGGCCCTAGTGCAAGTGGGAGATTGTTAGTTGTATGTATGCCCTAGAGGCCAGTATTGTATAGATGATGTATATTATATTGGATGCTTGGACATATATAGAGATGACTTTCTTGCTCGACATGATAGTATGCTATCTGGTTGCTCTTTATCTTAACATGTACACTAGTCTCTTTATACTGTCTTATAGTTACATGTTGGTAAAGCCGTTAGGATGTGTACTTGACTACCTGGACTATGATGTAGATCATACTAGTGGGGACATGGTAGTCCATAAGTACATCCTTCAAGGTCCCTAGTCGTGGGTGTATCGAGACGGGGCATCGATATACCAGTGTAGACTAGCGTATACGCTTCTCGACCAATGTGATGGGCAATGGATGATCCCATATCCATTGGTGTTTGACAACAGAGATGGTATACGGGTGCTCAGTGGAGACTGGGTACACTGGACGGACTCGCCGAGAACTCCCAGATGGTATTATACCTCACGTCAGATGGCAGTTCTCAGGTGACACTTGTACAGGTTAGTCTGTAGACCCGAGATCGTCATAGAGTCTTGTGTGATTCCCACTGTGCTTTGATCTCCACCTTACCACGTCCATGAAGGCGTGCAAAACGGTGGTCTTTGGGTACAGTCCCGAGTCACATGGAGGCAATGAGCGATAGGAGGGGTTTCGTCTCTCCCGGTATTGGGGGTTGATGTTGCGCTGTGCTCGATTGGCCGTAACAGGGAAGTCCCTGGCCAGGGCTGATCAGAGATTTGCTGGTAAGTGTTACCAGTAGTTTCTCGACCCGTTATGAGCCTCATATCGGCACGACTTATCGGTTATTGGGGTCTGACGTATACCACCCCTAGACTTGATATGCGACATATCAGACGAACAGACCGGACTGTACGGTAAGTGTTACTAGTCGGATTCGCAGGAGTGTGAGCGGGCTAGCTCGTCGATCTTCTGATCGCTCAATACCCGGGTGGCCGTTACGTTTAGCAGACCGCTTGCGGCTTGTGGGTGCTTGATAGGATCATCATCTGCTACCGGCGTATTGACGAGTCTTTAGAATCCTACACAGAGGTTTCCTGGCTCAAGCGAAACGAAATAGGAGCGCATATGAGATATGTGCGGGACCGAGAATAATGCGTGTATGTGATACCGTATTTGATTCTCGCGATTAATGTTTCGATTGGTTGTATGCGATATAACCTAGTTATCGAATCGAAGATCGATTCGATAAGCCGATACATTGAATACTAGTCGGTCATGGGCGACATGACCGGATCATTGAATCAAGTGTTGATTTAATGATTTAATGTATAATTATATATATGATATATTACTTTACATTAACTAGTATTGGTTCACTTTAAACGCATTTTTCTCACTTGATGCACATTGTATATGTGATATACTTTTGTGCACATATTTGTATCATGATTGATGATACTTGATCATTTAGTTAAGTGTATAGGATTAAACCATGATTAATTTGATTATTAGGGTTTTGCATATCCATTTATTTATTTATTTGTTTGTTTATTTATTTGGAAAGGATAAAGATGAGAATGGTGGCTTTCTTTGTTTCTTATTGAAGCTTCATGAAGCTTTGACTTCTTAACCATTCTTGTCTTCATGCTTAACCCCAACCCATCCAAGTTACCATGGTTTATTCTCTACACTCAACTATGGTTAGCTTATGATAAGTATTGATTTATTTTTCATTTTATATCAACACTTATCATATTCTTTCTTCTTCTTCATCTTCATCTTCAAGAAAGAAACCTTGATGCCATCAATGGCAACTTGAGTTCTAGTGAGAGAAATCCAATTCTAAAGTGAACCCACCTCCTATTTCTTCACCCTCTACCTCTTGCCAAGTTGTTTTGGGTGTTTTCTTCACAAGTTTCACAACTTTGTGAAGTCGGAGCTTGAACTTGTGATGCCTCGACGTAGATCGTCTTTGACACGAAACCGACGACCTAGCTCGCCCGTTTCTCCGATGAAGCCGACGAATGAGTTCGTGATTCATGATGGACAGCAAGAGGACACCCACGTGGAGCTAAGGAAGTGGAGAACCGGATCTACAAAGGTTGTAGCCTCTCTCCTTTAGTTAAAATGTTAACTAGATTCGTATTTCGCCTAGAAATCTAGCCGACGATCCGTATTAGGGTTTCTCGGCACCCATAAAATTTTAAATTGGCATGATCGATGCCTTGTGAGACCTCTATAGTGTGCCTGTGGTGTATATGGAGGAGTCAGCAGAGAGAGAATCCCATTCTCTTTTAGGAAGTCCAGGAATTCATTGCTCAAGTATTCACCTCCTCGATCAGATCGAAGGATTTTAATACTTTTTCCGGTTTGGTTCTCGACTTCTTGTTTATATTCTCTAAATTTCTCAAAAGCTTCTGATTTGTGTTTCATCAGGAACACATATCCGAATCTAGAGAGATCGTCAGTGAATGTAATGAAGTATGAAGAACCATCCCTGGCATGTGTAGACATGGGACTGATACATCACTCCATCATACCAGGGTCATCCTACACTCCGAAGGTAAAACCTACGCTCTGATACCAACTTTGTCACGACCCAAAGTTTGGCCCGTGACCGGCACTTAACCACGTAACGTCTACAGGCGTAACGCGACTAAGTAAGCCGAAAACCCAGAAATCAAACCAGTAAAATTATAGAGTGATTTAAGCATTTAATAGAACCAATTACTAAGATAACAATATACGACGCCTTAGCGAAGAAAATGAGCAACAAGTGGGAAACATCACAGATAGAATAAACTGCATAAGTAAAGTCGGCTCACAACGAGCTCGACGCCAGAATACAAAATAATATATATCGTCCACACAACTGGTCTCTAAGTCAATACATAAGTGGTAGATGGAGAGTACTAGATACAACAATGTACATAACTGAATGATAACCAGATACCGCACAAAACCCACCTATCAGTAAAAAAGCTAGTACACCAACTGTAGGGGTATCTGTGTCAAAAAGATGCAAGAACGCAGCCAGCTGCGACTACTCCGAAGGGCAACCTGCAAACACTGTGGCACAACGGGGGTGAGTTGCCAACTCGTGAATAGAAGATAACATATAAAGGTAATCGCGAGTATGCACGTGCAACGATACTCTAACCTATATCAACAGATAACATCTATATGATGAACTGGATGCTCAAAACATGCAACAAGTGTGATCTAATAACATCTCCATGTGATGAGCAAGAAATGTGATGATCAGGTATAGCAATGCAGTCTAACCACTCTATATAGAATGAACAGGGTATGCAACGATCGTGCAAGCATGTGTACTATGTTAGGTACAATAGATACAGGATGAGATATCAATTACTATATACTGAGCATGGAAAATATAACATCTACACGGAATGTCATCATGGAAAGTATAATCGGTACCCATCAATGCACCCAAATCCCAATACTACTCAGGCATCGTCATCCTCCTCGGTCCTCAAATCCTGTAAATCTCATATAATCGTGAGTGCCCAACATCGGCACCCAAAATATCAAGAAATACTCGTGCCAAGCATCGACACACAAATCCTCCTGTATAGTGCATCCGTCAATCCGGATCCGCCCACGGGCTCTGTCTGCGGTATCGGCCCTCGGCCCCGACAGTACGAGTCATCCCGTATCCATCCATCGACTCTCGTAGGTATCCTCCGGATAACCGCCAGGTCCACCCAATCACCGGTAGGTAGTAGTCCCTCTACCAGGCTCACCGTCTACTACACAGCGAAACCGTTCTCGTCCCGGGGTACCATACCGGGTCCACCATGTACCCGTAATCGGCCTCATCGAACTCCTCGATTCGGGTTCACATATATCACTCTAGTACCGAGAAAACACATGGTGGACGCACCGAAATATCATATCAAGGGAAACCGGGTTTTTAAATAATTAACTATTCTCTTTGAAATATCCACGGTTCCCCAAATCCAGAATTAACATGCAAACAACATATCTCAATGCGTAATCTAAGCAAGTATGAAGATATCAATATATGTGTGCACTGGTATGAATATACAGTGTGCTTGTGCGCAGGTATGAAGATATCAATATATGTGTGCACTGGTATGAGTATACAGTATGCATGTGCGAAGGTATGAAGATATCAATATATATGTGCACTGGTATGAGTATACAGTATACATGTGCGCAGGTATGAAGATATCAATATATGTGTGCACTGGTATGACTATACAGTGTGCATGTGCGCAGGTATGAAGATATCAATATATGTGTGCACTGGTATGAATATACAGTGTGCATGTGCGCAGGTATGAAGATATCAGTATATGTATGCACTGGTACGAATATACAGTGTGAATGTGCACAGGTATGAAGATATCAATATATGTGTGGACTGGTATGAATATACAGTGTGCATGTGCGCAGGTATGAAGATATCAATATATGTGTGCAATGGTATGAATATACAGTGTGCATGTGCGCAGGTATGAAGATATAAATATATGTGTGCACTGGTATGAGTATACAGTATGCATGTGCGCAGGAATGAAGATATGAATATATGTGTGCACTGGTATGAGTATACAGTGTGCATGTGCGCAGGTATGAAGATATCAATATATGTGTGCATTGGTATGAGTATACAGTATGCATGATATATGATTTATAGCAATCCTATAATGTGAGTGTCATGTCAATCACTAACGGTGTGAGTGTAGCATATCTGAAAGGAATCCGCAACGGTTTTAGACATCACATGAATGAATGTTATAAATCTAGCAATTTAGTCCCATATGAGTGAAAGGTTCTTAGGCACTCTAGTAAGGTCTCACAAGGCATCGAACATGCCATTTAAAAATTTTTGGTGCCGAGAAACCCTAGACTACGGATCGTCGCTAGAATTCTAGGCGAAACTAAAAGCTAGTTAACACTTAACTACTAGGATACGGAAATTACAACCTTTGTAGATCCGGGTATCCACCTCCACGGCTCCGCAACGAAGTCTTCTCGCTGTCCATCTTGAAGCTTGGACTCTCGTGACGGCTTCATCGGAGAAACGTCCGGAATAGGTCGTCGGCTTTGTGTCAAAGACGATCTACGTCGAGGTTGCACAAAATCAAGCTCCGACTTCACAAACTTGTGAAACTTGTGAAGTAAACACCCAAAACAACTTGGCAAGAGGTAGAGGGTGAAGAAATAGGAGGTGGGTTCACATTAGATTTGGATTTCTCTCACTAAAACTCAAGTTGCCATTGGAGTAGCAAGCTTGAAGAAGAAGAAGAAGATGAGCTCAAGAAAAGAATATGATAAGTCTTGTGTTAAAAATAAATTTAAATCAAATACTTATCATAACTTGAACTAGGGTTAAGTGTAGAGAATTAACCATGGTCACTTGGATGGGTTAGGGTTAAGCATGAAGATAAGGATGGTTAGTAAAGTCAAAGCTTCATGAAGCTTCAACTTAAAACAAAAAGAGCCATCATTCTTATCTTAATTTATTTCAAATAAATAAATAAACAAATAAATAAATAAACAAATATGCAAAACCCTAATTATCAATTAACCATGGATTAATTCTATACACTTAATTAAATGATCAAGTATCATCAAACATGATACAAAAATGTGCACGAAAGCATATCACATATACAATGTGCATCAAGTGAGAAAAATCCGTTTAAAGTGAACCAACAATAGTTAATGCAAAGTAATATATCAAATATATAATTATACATTAAATCATTAAATCAACACTTGATTCAATGATCCGGTCATGTCGCACATAACCGACTAGTATTCAATGCATCGATTTATCGAATCAATGATTCGATAACTAGGTCATATCGAATATAACCAATCGAAACATATATCGCGAGAATGAAATGCGGTATCACATACACGCATTATTCTCGGTCCCGCACATATCTCATATGCGCTCCTATTTCGTTTCGCTTGAGCCAGGAAACCTCTGTGTAGGACTCTAAAGACTCGTCAATACGCCGGTAGCAGATGATGATCATATCAAGCACCCACAAGCCGCAAGCGGTCTGCTAAACGTAACGGCCACCCGGGTATTGAGCGATCAGAAGATCGACGAGCTAGCCCGCTCACACTCCTGCGAATCCGACCAGTAACACTTACCATACAGTCCGGTCTCTTCGTCTGATATGTCGCATATCAAGTCTAGGGGTGGTATACGTCAGACCCCAATAACCCGATAAGTCGTGCTGATGTGAGGCTCGTAACGGGTCGAGAAACTACTGGTAACACTTACCAGCAAATCTCTGATCAACCCTGGCCAGGGACTTCCCTGTTACGGCCAATCGAGCACAGCGCAACATCAACCCCCAATACCGGGAGAGACGAAACCCCTCCTATCGCTCATTGCCTCCATGTGACTCGGGACTGTGCCCAAAGACCACCATTTTGCACGCCCTCATGGACGTGGTAAGGTGGAGATCAAAGCACAGTGGGAATCACACAAGACTCTATGACGATCTCGGGTCTACAGACTAACCTGTACAAGTGTCACCTGAGAACTGCCATCTGACGTGAGGTATAATACCATCTGGGAGTTCTCGGCGAGTCCGTCCAGTGTACCCAGTCTCCACTGAGCACCCGTATACCATTTCTGATGTCAAACACCAATGGATATGGGATCATCCATCGCCCATCTCATGGGTCGAGAAGCGTATACGCTAGTCTACTCTGGTATATCGATGCCCCGTCTCGATACACCCACGACTAGGGACCTTGAAGGATGTACTTATGGACTACCATGTCCCCACTAGTATGATCTGCATCATAGTCCAGGTAGTCAAGTACAAATCCTAAGGGCTTTACCAACATGTAACTATAAGACAGTATAAAGAGACTAGTGTACATGTTAAGATAAAGAGTAACCAGATAGCATACTATCATGTCGAGCAAGAAAGTCATCTCTATATATGTCCAAGCATCCAATATAATATACATAATCTGTACAATACTGGCCTCTAGGGCATACACACAACTAACAATCTCCCACTTGCACTAGGGCCAGCTGCTGTAGTATCTCATACCGAGCATCCTGAAGAGTCTCTCAAACTGTATCTGGGGAATGGCCTTCGTGAGTGGATCCGCCGTGTTGTTCTTCGTGTCAACTCTCCTGACCTCGATCTCCCGGCGATCAACTATCTCCCGGATCTGGTGATACCGCCTCAGAATATGTCTGGATCGCTGATGGGACCTGGGTTCCTTGGCCAAAGCCACCGCTCCATTGTTATCGCAATACAAAGGTATTGGATGCTCAATGGATGGAACCACTCCAAGTTCTGTAATGAACTTCTTGATCCAGACAGCCTCTTTGGCAGCATCGTTGGCAGCGATGTATTCAGCCTCCATCGTCGAGTCTGCCATGGTTTCCTGCTTGGAACTCTTCCAGCTAACCGCCCCTCCGTAAAGGGTAAAGATAAAGCCCGACTGCGACTTAGAGTCGTCCTTATCACTCTGGAAGCTCGAATCGGTAAAGGACTCCACTTGGAGTTCTCCGTTACCATACACCAAGAACATATCTCTAGTCCTTCGCAAGTACTTGAGAATGCTCTTCACAGCTGTCCAGTGACTCTCTCCAGGATCAGCTTGATACCTGCTCACTACACTTAGTGAGTATGCTACATCGGGTCTGGTACACAGCATCGCATACATGATAGAGCCTACTGCCGAAGCATAGGGTATCCCTTGCATGCGAGCTCTCTCCAAATCAGTCTTGGGAGACATCTCTTTGGAGAGAGTGACTCCAGAGATCGTGGGTATGTTCCCACGCTTGGACTCTTCCATATTAAACCTCTTTAGTATGGTGTCAATGTACCTGGATTGGGACAATCCCAAAATCCGTTTGGATCTATCTCTATAGATCCTGATCCCCAATATGCAGGAGGCATCACCAAGATCTTTCATTGAGAATCTTTGTGATAAGAAGAGCTTGACCGATTGCAGCATAGGAATATCATTTCCTATCAAGAGTATGTCGTCCACGTACAATACGAGGAAGACAACCTTACTCTCTGCCACCTTCTTGTAGATACAAGGTTCATCTGGATTTTTGACGAAATCAAACTCTTTGATAACGACGTCAAAGCAGATGTTCCAACTCCGCGATGCTTGCTTTAATCCATAAATAGATTTAAGCAGCTTGCACACCTTCCCGCTGCTCCCACTGTCTACGAAGCCCTCTGGCTGAGTCATGTACACGCACTCTTCTAAATCACCATTTAGAAAGGCGGTCTTAACATCCATTTGCCAGATTTCGTAATCATGATAAGCAGCGATGGCAAGCATGATCCGGATGGATTTAAGCATAGCCACTGGAGAAAAGGTCTCGTCATAGTCCACACCTGGTCTTTGACGAAAACCCTTTGCTACAAGTCTAGCTTTGAAAGTCTCCACTTTCCCATCTACACCAAGTTTCTTCTTGAAGATCCACTTGCTCCCAATGGGTTTTACCCCTTCAGGAGCAACTTCCAAAGTCCATACTTTGTTGGTGTACATGGATTCCATCTTGGACCGCATAGCATCCAGCCATTTCACTGAGTCACCACTCGTGATGGCCTGCTCGAAACTAGTCGGGTCATCATCCTCCATGATGCAATCCTCGCTTCCACCATCCATGAGAAAACCGTAGTATCTCTCAGGTTGGCGAGGAACCCTACTAGATCGGCGGAGAGGCTGAGGTTCATTGGGAGCTACTGAATCCTCTGGTTCCACTAAATCTTCAGTTATAGTTTGTGTTTCTGGAATTTCTTCCAGTTCTACCTCAGAGCCACTAATCTCTTTTGCAAGAAATTTCTTTTCTAAAAAGGTGGCATGTTGAGCAAAAAACACCTTTTGTTGTTCACTGTGGTAGAATAGATATCCATACGAATTACTTGGATATCCGACAAGCTTACAAAGAACTGATCGTGCCTCGAGTTTGTCCGGGTTTTGCTTTTTAACATAAGCCGGACAACCCCATATCTTAACTCTTTTAAGAGATGGTCTCTTTCCATTCCATATCTCATATGGAGTGGTAGGCACAGATTTAGTTGGAACTCTATTCAATAGGTATATGGCTGTCTCCAGCGCATATCCCCAGAAGGAAATAGGTAACTCAGCTGTGCTCATCATAGAGCGCACCATATCTAATAGGGTGCGGTTCCTCCGCTCCGATACACCGTTGTGCTGTGGTGTATATGGAGGAGTTAGCTGAGAGAGAATCCCATTCTCTTTTAGGAAGTCCAGGAATTCATTGCTCAAGTATTCACCTCCCCGATCTGATCGAAGGATTTTAATACTTTTTTCGGTTTGGTTCTCGACTTCTTGTTTATATTCTCTAAATTTCTCAAAAGCTTCTGATTTGTGTTTCATCAGGAACTCATATCCGAATCTAGAGAGATCGTCAGTGAATGTAATGAAGTACGAAGAACCATCCCTGGCATGTGTAGACATGGGACCGCATACATCACTATGTATCAGTCCTAAGAGTTCAGTAACTCTTTCTCCGTGTCCCGTAAACGGAGTCTTGGTCATCTTCCCTTTGAGACATGACTGGCAAGTGTCATAAGATGAAAATTCAAACGGATTTAAATATCCATCTTTATGCAACTTAGCTAGTCGTGTCGTATTGATGTGACCCAGTCTACAATGCCACAAGAAGGATTCGTTGAGTTCAGAACTCTTCCTCTTGTGTGTGTTTGTTATGTTCAGAACTGTTGATTGATTTAGAACTTAAATGCCATTGCATAACGTGCCTGATCCAACCAACTTTTGGTTATGGAAAATGTTCATAACATTGTCCTGTAATACAAAATTATATCCCTCTGTAATTAATAAAGAAACCGATATAATGTTGCATATCAGGTTCGGCATGTAATAGCATTCGTTCAGAACCAATGTATTACCTGTTGGTAATACAAGGTGATATTCCCCGACAGTCTTAGCTGCAACAATTGCACCATTTCCAACTCTAATGTCTTTATCACCTTCTCCAAGTTCTCTACCTTTTCTAAGCCCATGTAACTGATTACATATATGGGATCCTGACCCGGTATCTAATACCCAGGACGTAGAGCAAATGGAGAAACAGTTCTCAGTAACGAACACACCCGAAGAAAATGCATCAACATGTACTTTCTTCATTCGGGTGGCATGGGAATCCTGGTATTCCCCTATATCCTGTTCATTCCTATAACTCTTATAGGAAAGAACGGAACCAACGTTCCCCAGCACAGTATAACATGCGGGTTCGGTCAATACATCCATATTATTATCTTTATTAGGGCATGAAATGGTCGCTACCTGGAGAGAGAGAGAAGAAAACACTTTAGCGTATGCTCGTGCAAGATCAGATTGGTTATTATCTTATCTAATCAGGATGGCTCCCACTGCTTTTTATCAAATCTTCCTCCAAACCTTAAAAGGAAAGACTAGCCGGGATTAATTACACACTACAAGTTCGCCAATCTTTCAGCCAGGCCAGTGTCGGTACTTTGAGGGAGGTCCCCCGTGCTTTCGCACGAACCTAATTAATGTAAACCTCGTTTTCCCAGAGGCGTAACCTCGTTGACACCTTTCTAGACACCTACTTGATCGGCTAATTGCAATGTGTAAAACTCTCCCAGGAGTAACTCTTACTCGCATTGGGTATCGGGATCCAACTATCTCATAGAAGGTATGCAATCTCATTGCAAATTTCAACACTTGAAATTCCCGATAATATTTTTTTGCCCCTAGCAACTTATGACCTTGGCTAAGGTCAACAAATCATAAGCGCTAGTCAAGTTCAACCCGTCATTTCCTGATTGAATCAAACCCACCCGTACGACCCTTGGCTAAGGTCAACAAAGTCGCACGACTGCCCTAACTCAATCACATCTCATGTTTTAGCAGATAAATACTAATTAGCTACCGTACACCACGCCTTGGCTAAGGTCAACAAACGCAGCACGAATACTAACTAGTCTCTATCTGAAATGACGGAGGGCTACGCAGGTTTTTCTGAAAACCTAGAGCGTAATGAACTTGATATCGTTGTAGAATCAAATGAAGTTTTGAAATGGAGTGATTTTGAGGCTTTTCTTGTTTTGCTAAAGGAGTCACTCCCGGTGAAGGGATCTCGGTCCTTTCCTCGTCGAATGAGGTGCGGGATATATCATATATATCGCTGTGCAAAGCAAAAACGCAAAAGCAGTCAAAAGCAAACCGAGTGTGTAGCATCTGCCAGTTATTGCTAAAGGAGTCACTCCCGGTGAAGGGATCTCGGTCCTTTCCTCGTCGAATGAGGTGCAGGGTATATCATATATACCGCTATGCAAAGCAAGAACTGTAGCTACCAGTTTTATTTAAAATCTGATTCTACAACATCTTAGGTTTCTTTCCTTTCATTAATCACATTAATGAAGTCCCATCATTTAAATACCTAAACATCACAGATAGATATGACGTACACTTATGCCATCCGCATTCGCCTCGATGTCCCCTCGTGCACCGTTAGGTTAGGTAACTAACAACAGAGCAGGGCAGGGCTAGTGCGGGTGTAAAACATAAGTAACGTCTATATAATATATCATATATACTATATACTATATCCATCACAGAATCACAACACAGATATCGCAGCAGAATAAACATATGAAATATTGGATATACTAGGACGTCCGTGTTTTTAATACGAGCCAGTATAAAACACGGATTCCACGGTCGTGATGAATAGCCAATCCCTCACCCCTAGACCCCTACGAGAGCGGCAAGCAACTCTACCAATTCTAGGGTTAGGAGACCCGGACTCGACTCCTCGAGTTGGTCTCCCACTGGACCCCAAAACCCGGTTACTTGTGCTCCCCTCCTTGGGTCTATCCTAATGCGGAAAAGTAAATAATATACAAAGGGTGACAGCTTCCGCTACCTGGAAGTGCCCCAAATAAAAGAATATTACATACAAGTTTTTACATGAATGAAAATGAAAAACACTCATCTCACATAAAAACCCCCGGCTATTCGAACACGACGATCCAATATAACATATCCAGCAACACATAACATCACATGTCATCAACGTAAGTAAGTATGCATACCCCAATTGTCGTTGACGTATAGCAACGAAACCGGCGATATGAACATACTACACTTACGGTCACAGAAAAGAAATTGTAAAACTACAACAATTGGAATCCGCAACGATTTTAGACATCACATGCCTAATCAGATATAAATCCCGCATTTTAGTCTCATTATCGAAAACTCTTTTCAATATCATATGGGACTAAATTGCTAGATTTATAACATTCATTCAGTTATCTCATAATTACTTGTGAATTCCAATTATTGTATCACATTCCAGATAAACAGAAAATGTTAAACTTTCCGATCGAACAATCGAACACCCAAGTTTTCCGAATACAGATCAACACATGAAATAAGTCTAACAACATTCAGTTCGTACCTCAGTACCAACGGTCCAGCCGTAGAAGGGTCAAGCCAACGCCTCACATGTGGCACGCCGTACTGCCCCAAACCCGAAGGTTCAAAGGGCAGTTCAAGACGGTCACATAATCGAGTTAAGGTTTGTTGTCTTCTAGAGGGACCATCGAGTTACTTGCACTACTTAGAACGTCGTTAAACTACGGAAAAATCCAACACTTGGAAATTTCCCGACAGGGGAAAAGTTGGGTATTTATATCCGGTCGAACTTTTTAACATATTCTAAAATTTATCCGGAAAGCCACACAGACAAAATTTGATAAACCCGATCGAATCATCAAAGCTCCAAAACATCCCAGATTATTCAACACTTGAATAAATTTTAAAAATAACCAGAGAAGTCAGCACAGAAAACAATGAATTACTGTGCAAAAATTGGATGATGACGTCACAATTTTGCCGCTTATCCGCCGCATTATCCTTCCTTATGCCGCGGATCCGCGCCAATGTGTACTGTTCATCAAAAAAAATTTTGTGCCGAAATTCTTATATTTCTCTGCTGGTTTTTCTGCATATTTTTAATACTGAAAAATCACTGTTTTTAGAAAAAGTACAGAGAGCACATTTTGGAGTTGGTTTCGGGTTCGTTCCGGTTTCAAATTCCGTCTGGACTTCGCCTAAGGCTCTAGCTAGGCTCTGATACCAGTGAAAGGTTCCTAGGCACTCTAGTAAGGTCTCACAAGGCATCGAACATGCCATTTTAAAATTTTTGGTGCCGAGAAACCCTAGACTACGGATCGTCGCTAGAATTCTAGGCGAAACTAAAAGCTAGTTAACACTTAACTACTAGGATACGGAAATTACAACCTTTGTAGATCCGGATATCCACCTCCACGGCTCCGCAACGAAGTCTTCTCGCTGTCCATCTTGAAGCTTGGAATCTCGTGACGGCTTCATCGGAGAAACGTGCGGAATAGGTCGTCGGCTTTGTGTCAAAGACGATCTACGTCGAGGTTGCACAAACTCAAGCTCCGACTTCACAAACTTATGAAACTTGTGAAGTAAACACCCAAAACAACTTGGCAAAAGGTAGAGGGTAAAGAAATAGGAGGTGGGTTCACTTTAGATTTGGATTTCTCTCACTAAAACTCAAGTTGCCATTGGAGTAGCAAGCTTGAAGAAGAAGAAGAAGATGAGCTCAAGAAAAGAATATGATAAGTCTTGTGTTAAAAATAAATTTAAATCAAATACTTATCATAACTTGAACTAGGGTTAAGTGTAGAGAATTAACCATGGTCACTTGGATGGGTTAGGGTTAAGCATGAAGATAAGGATGGTTAGTAAAGTCAAAGCTTCATGAAGCTTCAACTTAAAACAAAAAGAGCCACCATTCTTATCTTAATTTATTTCAAATAAATAAATAAACAAATAAATAAATAAACAAATATGCAAAACCCTAATTATCAATTAACCATGGATTAATTCTATACACTTAACTAAATGATCAAGTATCATCAAACATGATACAAAAATGTGCACGAAAGCATATCACATATACAATGTGCATCAAGTGAGAAAAATCCGTTTAAAGTGAACCAACACTAGTTAATGCAAAGTAATATATCAAATATATAATTATACATTAAATCATTAAATCAACACTTGATTCAATGATCCGGTCATGTCGCACATAACCGACTAGTATTCAATGCATCGATTTATCGAATCAATGATTCGATAACTAGGTCATATCGAATATAACCAATCGAAACATATATCGCGAGAATGAAATGCGGTATCACATACACGCATTATTCTCGGTCCCGTACATATCTCATATGCGCTCCTATTTCGTTTCGCTTGAGCCAGGAAACCTCTGTGTAGGACTCTAAAGACTCGTCAATACGCCGGTAGCAGATGATGATCATATCAAGCACCCACAAGCCGCAAGCGGTCTGCTAAACGTAACGGCCACCCGGGTATTGAGCGATCAGAAGATCGACGAGCTAGCCCTCTCACACTCCTGCGAATCCGACCAGTAACACTTACCCTACAGTCCGGTCTCTTCGTCTGATATGTCGCATATCAAGTCTAGGGGTGGTATACGTCAGACCCCAATAACCCGATAAGTCGTGCTGATGTGAGGCTCGCAACGGGTCGAGAAACTACTGGTAACACTTACCAGCAAATCTCTGATCAACCCTGGCCAGGGACTTCCCTGTTACGGCCAATCGAGCACAGCGCAACATCAACCCCCAATACCGGGAGAGACGAAACCCCTCCTATCGCTCATTGCCTCCATGTGACTCGGGACTGTGCCCAAAGACCACCGTTTTGCACGCCCTCATGGACGTGGTAAGGTGGAGATCAAAGCACAGTGGGAATCACACAAGACTCTATGACGATCTCGGGTCTACAGACTAACCTGTACAAGTGTCACCTGAGAACTGCCATCTGACGTGAGGTATAATACCATCTGGGAGTTCTCGGCGAGTCCGTCCAGTGTACCCAGTCTCCACTGAGCACCCGTATACCATTTCTGATGTCAAACACCAATGGATATGGGATCATCCATCGCCCATCTCATGGGTCGAGAAGCGTATACGCTAGTCTACTCTGGTATATCGATGCCCCGTCTCGATACACCCACGACTAGGGACCTTGAAGGATGTACTTATGGACTACCATGTCCCCACTAGTATGATCTGCATCATAGTCCAGGTAGTCAAGTACAAATCCTAAGGGCTTTACCAACATGTAACTATAAGACAGTATAAAGAGACTAGTGTACATGTTAAGATAAAGAGTAACCAGATAGCATACTATCATGTCGAGCAAGAAAGTCATCTCTATATATGTCCAAGCATCCAATATAATATACATAATCTGTACAATACTGGCCTCTAGGGCATACACACAACTAATAATATCAATCGTGCTCGTGCGACTTGAACCGTTAGTGACAGAGCAGTGTCCTATGCTATCATTTCTATATGCAACAAAAGGGTATGCTACTACAGTCCGTATGAATATCTATACTAAATATCCTAACAAGCCCTGACGCTTAACGCCATACGGGCGATTTCCTCGTAGATGTTAAATCTACTCACCTGGTCGTCCTTCCCTTTCTTAGCTTCGTCCGACGTACCCTCCTGCGAACCTTGAATTACATAAGAATCCATATATAAGCAACTAACTCGCAAAACGCGATATCGAAGTCAAATGATACGCTCGCGTCGCGAACTAAACGCGCGTGTGTACGATACGCTAAACGTGTGCACGCGTCTAAAACTAACCCCGACACGCCGCGATACGCTGAATCATGGAACCCTCTCACGTATCACGCGTATCGCGCGAACCAAACGTACTAGAAATACGATATAACATCCCAGATTCTATCCAGGCTAACAACTTACAAAACTATACATACCACTGGCCTAGAAATAACAACAGACTCCTACCCAAGCAAACAACAACCAAAAATTCCCCTATCTGGCCGCAAATTGCGGCCAGAATGAATAAACCGGTGGCCTCACTTTGGGGTGGGGGTCTCGGGCTCTGGTGGTGTGGTTTATACCTTGTATACAAGCTCCAGTTAACTCAATTTCAACCTGAACTACTCGGTCCTATAGCAGATCACAGAAATCAAAAAAGTTCACTTAAAAACACTAAATTTGCACAATTAGAAACCCTATGGTATTTTGGTGTAATCCGGGGTCTAACTAGGTTTACATGGTCTTAATAACACCTAATTAGGCTAGGTTAACCAATACTAACAGCACTAAACCATAAGTCCACACAATTCACAATTTCAAGCACAAAATCTCACATTTTACACAAACCGAAGCAAATCCTACGTAAGTTAAGAAATCTAGAGGGTTAGGCTCAAAGATTATACCTTACTAGACCCTAAGAAGCAGGAAGAGGGAGGAGGAGGAGAAGAGCTGAGCTGCTGTTGCTGCTGCTGCCTGCTGTGCTGCTGCTGATGCTGCAGCTGCTGCTGATGCTGATGCTTCTGCAGCTGATACTGGTGCTGTGGCTGTTGATGATGCTTCTGCAGCTGCTTCCTCTCTCTCTCTTAGCTGGGTGTGTGTGTGTGAGAGAGTGTTGTGAGAATAAGAAGTGAGAGTGAGAAAATGAGGCCCCAAGTCAACAACCCCCTCTTTCCTTCCCTCTCTCTTCATTTAATGAGCATGGCTCAAGCCATGCACATACTCCCTCTCTCATGCACCAAGTCAACAAAAGAAAAAGAAAAGAAATTCAAATAAACAAAACACACAAATAAATAAAACCCAGTTAAATCCCAAAACACTTAATACAAATAGGTTAACCCACTATGGTTGCTAATCATGGTTTTAACCCCAAATCTAAACCCTAGTTAACATGCACAAGTGTGTGTGTGCCTAGAAAAATCCTAATAAAATATTCATTAATTAGAATAAAATATCTGAAACTTAATTTGGTAAACTTTTTACCAAAAACTATCTATTAAAAAATAATTAACCCCTAAACACGACCTAAGGTGTTACACACAAACCCTAAGGTTTAGAGGCAGTTCAGACGGTCACAAAATCGAGTTAAGGTTTGTGTTCTTCTAGAGGGTCCACCGCGTTACTTGCACGACTAAGAACGTTCTTAAACTACGGAAAAATCCAACATTTGGATATTTTCCGGCAGGGGAAAAAGTGAGTTATTGATATCCGTTCGAACTTTTTAACACGTTCTAAAATTATCCAGAAAATCTTAAACGAAGTTAAAATTTCCGAGCGAATCAACGAGCTCCCAATACATTCTAGAAAACTAAACACTTGAGTAGAATTTAAAATAACCAGAATAATGCAAAAGAACCCAGGAATAATACTGTGAAGCAGTGGGCCCCAACGACACTGTTCGGCCGCGGAATCGCCGCCACATGCATGGTTTAGCCGCTGTTCCGCGATCACGTGATCGACTTGGTGGTCCGTACTTCACAGTAATTCTTAGATTTTCCTTCTTATTTTTCTGAGTATTTTTAATACGAAAAAAATCAACATTTTAAAAAATTTCCAGAGAAGGGGTCCGTGTCGGGGTTTCGGAGTTCGATCGGACTTTAAACTTCGCCTAGACTTCGCCTAAAGCTCTAGCTTGACTCTGATACCACTGTAGTGTTACATGTCACTCTCACAAGGGTCTATAAGGCATCAACCGTGCCCGATTTAAAATTTAGACGTGCTTAACAACCCTAACCAAGATCTTTAAACTAGAGATTGGGCGAAACAAAGCAAGTAAACAACTTTACTTCTAAGAGTTTGGGATTACAACCTTTGTAGTCCGGTCCTTCCCTTCTAAAGCTCCGTGTTGTGGTCCCTTCGCTGCGATCATCGAGTTCCCGGACTCTAGAGAGGCTCCACGAAGAGAAAGATGCAAGCTTGCTTCCGATCTTCGACAACAAAGATGATCTACCTTGAAGTTTCTATAACACGAGCTCTCACACACTAAATGAAGTGAACACCATAATCTAATTGGGAAGAATAGATTAGGATGATGAAGTAGGATTTTAGCTCTCATTTATTTTCATTAACTCACTCATTTTCATCACTTCATAAAAAGCTAGAAAGCTTTTCATGCAAAGAAGAAGAAGGAAGAAGATGATCTATTTCTTTTGTGATGAATAAAGAATACTCAAGTGTAGTTAGAATTGCAACCATGGGTTAAGTATGAAGACGTAACCCATGTAGAGATTTAACTAGGGTAAAGGGTTGGGTTGGGTTAAGGAAATATCTATGCAAAATATCCTAGTCAAAGTCAAAGCTTCAAGAAACTTCTTGAAAGCTTCATGAAGACTTAACCCTAATCCAAACCCTAACCTCAATAAAACTCCAAAAAACATGTTGCATTTATAACCATAACATGTTACAATATTATATATCACATATACAATATTTATTTTAACAAAATAAAATAATACAATTAACATATATCGCATATATATCAATGTATTACCCAAGTGAGAAAAAGAATCTTTTAGTGAGCTTATATCAGTTAATGTAATTTAAAATATCAAATATATAATTATAAATTAAATTATCGAATCAACACTTGATCCGATAATTAGGCTATTTTACAAATAACCGACTAATATAATATGTATCAGTTCATCGAATCAACACTTGAACCGATGACCCGGCTATATCACATATACCCGGCCAATATCTCATATCGTGAGAATCTAATACAGTATCACATACACGTATTGATCTCGGTCCCGCACATATCATATATGTGCTCCTACTCCGTTTTGCCTGAGCCAAGAAACCTCTGTGTAGGATTCTAAAGAATCGTCAATACGCCGGCAGTAGGTGATGATCATATCAAACACCCATAAGCTGCAAGCGGTCAGCTAAACGTAACAGCCACTCAGGTATTGAGCGATCAGAAGATCAACAAGAAAGCCTGTACATTCTCCCGCGAATCCAATCAGTAACACTCCCGTACAGTCCGGTCTCTTCGTCTGATATGTCGCATATCTCGCCTAGGGGTGGTAAACGTCAGACCCAGTAGCTTGATAAGTCGTGTCGATATGCGGTCTATAACAGTTCGAGAAACTACTGATAACACTTACCAGTAAATCTCAGCAACCTTGGCCAGGGATTTCCATTTATAGCCAATCGAACACAGCGCAACATCAACTCTCAATACCGGGAGAGACGAATCCCCTCCTATCGCTCATTGCCTCCATGTGATTCGGGACTGTACCCAAAAGCCACCTTTTTGCCACCATGTCGATATGAGGTCTATAACAGTTTTCGTTCATTTGTTGCACTGGATTTGCACTTCGTGCATTTGTTGCACAAGATTTATATTGAGTGCATTTGTTGCACCAGATTTGTATTTCGTGCATTTGTTGCACGAGATTTATGTTTTCGTGCGCGTCTGCACTTGACGTTCGTTATCGTGCACACTGCAACACTAGATATTTTATACGGACCTGACGCATTTGATTTGGATTTTTGCGCATGTTGGGCGCATGGTATGAGATTTTATGCACGTCGGATGCACTTGATTGCGATTTTATTCGTGCATGTTACTTGCACTGGGTTGAGATTTTCGTGCACACCCGTTGCACTTATTTTTTCTTTTGTCCACATTTGTGGCACTTGTATTGGATTTGATTATCCATGCGCACCTGACGCATGTGATGTTAGATGCGCCTTTTGAGGCTGATTTTTGCTCTTGAGCATTATATTTGATGTTGGGTACTATATTATATAGTAGCCAAGCAGGACTGATCTGAGAACACTACCTGATTACTTTAGCATGCATAAAATTTTACCAAGAGGTTTTCAAAAAGGAGCTATAGTCTCGCTAGTTCATACGTGTCCGTGGGTGACATGAACTTTTATGAAGGAAAAACCTTTGGGATGTTTAAAAAGGGTGGAACGTATATCTTAAGCAAACATATATAGACGTATATTACTACTTTACAAATGAGCGTCCGCCACTTCTGCTGTGAGTAATGCATCACACGGCGATTTGAAAAAGAGTTTGCATGTGTTTTATCCAGTTTTAGAAGAATTTAAATGGATGCGTACTATATACGTCTTATAATTTTGACTATAGTGTATTTGGATTCCAGTAGTGGAATTCGAGATTCGTATTTCCATTGTAACTCCTATGATTATGTGACGCTTGACGGAGTTGATTTTAAGTTTCACGCTTGTTTTTATGCGCACTCGATGCGCTGTGGTATTTCGATGTATTCCGTATTTCGGAGCCCCGTTGATTTGAGCCGATTATTGAAATGTTTTAGTATTTAGGGGTTTAAATTTAAATTCGGGGACCCAATTTATTTAAGGGGGAAGATTGTAATATTTCAGAAATATAAAATATTATGTTTGGAATTTAAATAATAAAATAATATATTTCACGAAAAACTATTCGATTTGCAAATAGGGGTTTTCGTAAAATGGTATAGTTATATACCAATATTTGGAAAATTATTGGAGATTAATATGGTTTGTTTATTAAAAAGATAATTATTGGAATTTGGTATTTTATAAATAATTATGTAATTAATTATATGCAACTTTAAATTAAACTTGATTAGTGCACTACTAATCACGATTAGGCCAAATCCGTATTTGTAAATATCCATGTCTAATGCACCATGACATGTTGCATGTTTGTTTGATTTGCATTGTTGATTGTTGGTTCTTTTATATGAGAGAAAGAAAATGAGAAAAAGAAAAGTGAAAAGAAAATTGAAGAAGAGAAGACATGGAGGTATGGGTAGGAGTGTGAGAGAGAGGGGGGTTATCTTCCATGGCTTTCCCCCACCATTCTTTTCTTCATTTCATTCTACAACTCCTCTTTCATCTTCTTCACTTCCTCCACCTCCTCTACCTCCATGGTTCATCCCCAAATAATCACCAAAACCCCACACACCCTTCACAAAAGTTGATCCCCGCCTCATCCAACACCCCATAGTTGAACCAAGTTTGGATTTTGAGCACTTTGGGCAACTCAAGAATTTTCTTCTGTTGCGAAGGAGGTATAATCCCATACATCTAGTTTAGTTATTAGTTTTCATTATGTCCTAAATTAGTATAGAGTTAAATCGATATAGATTAGTGATCTTTGAATTTCCTAAAAGAGGTTTAGGGTATGAGTTGAGTTGTGATGGTGTATTTGAGGTATAGTGAGTGTTTTACTTGACCTTGGGGATGTTTAATGGCCTAGACCGGAGATTAGAACCCGATACACGAACTTAGAATTTGATTCAAGGTTTTAGTATGAGATGATACGATAAAGAATAACATTAGTGGATATGTTGGCTTGAGGATGCAAGGCTATGTACATGTTATATTCATACGCCAATAGATGATATGAGATTCTACATACATACAAATGAGAATGTGATGTATATGCAAAATGACTTGATGTGAGATATTGTTATGATAAAAAGAGAATGTGATGAGATAAGATGACTTGGCTTAATATGTTGATATACGGATGTGAGACATGATATGCGTTTGATATATATGTGACTTGAGTTATATGTGTGTGTGTGTCTATATATATATATATAAATAAATATATATATATATATATGAGAATAAAGAGCGATATGTTGTACGTGACCTTAGACCATACCCTATTTGTGATATCGTACGACGGATCATACCGTACGAATTATGATATAGGATATTTGACCCGTACCCTCAATTTTGAGGAGGCCGTACGACGAGCTATACCGTACAAGATGTATATATGATGATCGATCCGTACTTTTGACTCGGGAGTAGTTTAGCCTTGTAGTCTTTTCATAACTTAAGTAGATGTTAGAATAGGGTTCGAGTCATACATATTTTCGAAACTAACAAATCGTGTACAATCAAAGGATAAACCGAGAGACGCTATTGATTTCAAACGTATTGTTTTTCTTTAAAAACACCGTAGTCCCTACTTTTCCAAAAAATATAAAGATTCGTGCTATTTAAGATACGAAATTGTATTGCTCGTATATCGAGGTATATCTTAGCTTATTGTGTACTATTTACATTTCTGCTACATTCATTTTACGCTCAATGCATTATGTATATATATATATATACACACATGCACTTCCATTAGTTGTTATGATATCGTCAGCTAGTACACCTGCACAATTATCGATGATGCGCACGTTCACTTACACAGATTTGCCAGCTCTTACACATTCATCATCGGCAATTGCCATGCCACTTACACACTAGAACTGCCTTATCATGATATTATTCATAACTGTAAAGTACATTCATTGTTCGGTACTATCACTTGATATGCTTGCATGATATACTTGATATGCTCTTATTACTTTTCTATGTTTGCATACATCGTACTTATGGTTATATGCATTGCGATGCTGTTTTCCTGAGATTTCTGGATTTGAGAACCGCGGATATATTTCAAAGGAAATTATAAATTGTTTTAAAAATGCGGTTTCTCGTGATGTGCTTTCGATGCGTCCACCATGAGTTTTCTCGGTTCTGAGATTTGTTTTCGAGACCCGATTCGAGGAGTTGGACGAACCGTTTGCGGGTACATGGTAGACCCGGAAAGGTACCTCGGGGCAAGAATATCGTGGGGATGACGTTGAGCTTGGCAGAGGGTGTACTACCTACCGGTGATAGTTTATACCCGATGGTTATCCGGAGGATACCGACCGGAGTCGTGTGATGGATATGGGTCGATCCGTACTGATGGAGCCCATGGGCCGATCCGTACTGACAGAGCCCGAGATATGAGGATTTGCGTGTCGATGCTGGACACGGGTTGCATGATGTTTTGAGTGTCGATACTGGACACTCATGTTCCATGATTTTGAGGTGTCGTTGATGGACACATTTTGGTTTATATCCTCATACATACAGGCATATGTTTTCATGATGATTCAAGTGTCGATGTTGGACACTCAGGTTCCATGATATTGATTTTGTCATTGATGGACACACGTGGATGATATCGACATGCATACAGGGATATGATTTCATATGTTTATTTGTATATGCCGTTGGCTTGACTCTATTGTTGACATATATGCATACATGGTCACTCTCGAGATCATAGTATTACCTTCATGTTACAGCATGACCTAGGAATCATTGTTTTATTCGATTTCTACCTGTTGATGTTTTCTACTCACGAGTTGGCAACTCACGCCCATTTTGCCACTGTTTTCTTGCAGGTCCGACCGCTTGGATCAGTAGCGGTATCGCTGGCACACAGTTCCTTCAGAGTGTTTGCTTGAGTAGATGGGACACATTGGATCATGCACATTCTTGTATTATTATTCTTGTTGTATCTAGATAAACTCCATCAGTGAGAAACTAAATTTGTATATTGGTAGACCTAGTCAGACTTGTATTGGCGAGACTTAGAGCGACGGGTATATGTTCGCTTCTTTTAAGGATATGATACCTTGCTTTATTTATCTTTTCTTTCTGGGTTGATCTTCGCCGTTGAGCATCGTATATATGTTTATTTCATGATTGTGATTCCGCCAATTGGCGAAGAGCTAGCCCCCGCTTGGGGATGCCTATATATATTTCTCATATATGGTTTTGGATCAAAATATACAAGGGAGGTGCTGCCTAAATTTTTATGACGAAAAATGTTTTCAACTATAGTATAATCCACTTGCACTTTTATGTATCATACCTTTACTTTATAAACTTCACCACTATTATTTTCCCTAAAAAAGTTTAGACTTCTAGGCTTTGACTTACTTGAACATGGTTGGGTCCTATAGACTTCACATGATTCAAGTGACAGTCACGTGCTTTTTTTCCAGGTCGTGACAGGTGATAGTTGGCGCGGCGGATATCCGGAAGATACCGACCGTAGTCGTGAGATCAAATAATATGGGACGATCCGGACTGATGGAGCCCCCGATATATGAGGATTATGTGTCACTTATGGACACGGTTTTCATTATGTTTTCGAGTGTCGATGCTTGGCACTCAGGTTTTAGCATGATTTTTGTGTGTCGTTGCTGGACACACCCATTTGATGATGTATTCATACATAATATACGTGACATGTAGTTACTTTGTGACACGGACACGAGTACTTGACTTTACACCTCTGCTTATATTATTACTTATACTGTTACTCGATGTTACCGTGTTATTATTATTATTGTATTGTACTTTATGACCTAGGAGATAGCCAAACATTCGGTTTCTACTCGGTGATGTTTTCTACTCATGAGTTGGCAACTCACCCTCATTGTGCCACAGTTTTCTTGTAGGTTTGACCGCATAGGTTCCGTTGCGGCTTGCTAGCACACTACCATCTCCAGGGTGATTGCATTGATAGGTAGGATACATTTGCATCGTGTCCACCTTTATATTCATGTATATTTTATTTCAGTTGTATCTAGTTAAAAGCTCCATCAACCAGACCTTGTATATTTGTAGACTTTGAAACGATGTTGTATATTCTTTCGGCCTTAAAGTCACGCTCTTGCATTTATTCATTATTATATTTGCTTCTTGATGATGTTATGTTTTCTTTGCTTTTCATTCTGTGTTTTGATCCTCGCCATTCGGCATTGTATATTTATTTCTTTGCACGGTTGTTTCCGCCAATTGGCGAAGTGCTATCTCCCGTTTGGGGATGCCTATACTTATTAGTAATTGTATTAGTTTTCGGTTTAAAAATTACAAAGAATATGATGCAGAAATTTCAAATGTCGAACATGTTTTCAAGATGGTTACAAAACATTGTATTTCCTATGATATTACTTATGTTTTAAATGAAGGACCTGATTTCATTGTACCATTATTTCAAAACAACACCTCCATTATTTTCCCTAAAAGGTTTAGATTTCTGGGCTTTTGGCTTACTTGAAATATGTGGAATCTTATAGATTTCATATGATTCAAGTTCCACTCACGTGCCTTTTCCGGGTCATGACAATACTGGATTGTTTATTACATATTAGAAGCTTGGGATATTCACAGTTATAATAACAGTCTTGCTCGAAATGGTAGTATACTACTTGGTTTGATTCTATCTCAATATGTGCATGTGTTTCTTTTAGAATATCGCTTATACATATTGGTAGAGACCTTAGGATCTTTGCTTGACAACCAGCGTTGTGATGGCAGTCACACTAGTGGGGGCTGGGTAGTCTATAAGCACATCCTTATACAGGTCCCTAGTCATAGGATTATCGATACGGGGCATCGATACTCCAGAGTAGACTAGTGTATAAACTTCTCATCCCAGCAGGGGAGATGGTCTATCCCACAGCCATTAGTAGTCGTACTGGAGATAGTATACATGTGCTCATTATGCTATGTGTTACACTGGACGGACTCGTTGGGAACTGCTGGTCAGGTAGCAGTTCCCCGGTGGCATGAGTACAGTTTAGTCTATGGACTTAACATCACTACTTCGTCTCGAGTGTGTTCCCACTGTTCTTAGATTACTACCCTACCACGGCTTAAAGGAGATGTGAAAACTGGTAACAGTTAGATGCAGTCTCGAAGCGCTTGGAGGCAGTAGCGGTTAGAAAGGATTCTTCTCTTCTGGTATTGGGGGTTGATATCGCGCTGTGGTCGGAAAGACATTACACAAAGTCCCTGGCCAGGGCAAGCGAGATTTAATGGTAGGTACTCCAGTAGTTTCTCAGGGTGTATTGGGTTTTTCTCCGGCACGACTTATTGCGCTGTTAAGGGTCTGACGTTTACCATCCCCCTAGGCATGATTTAGACGGACAGACCAGACTGTACGAAGATTGTCACAGATAGGCTCGGTAGGAGTTCGGATGATTTTGCTCATCGGCCTTCTTATCGACAGATACTTGGGTAGCCGTTACGTGCAGCTAGTACTACTTACGTGCTTGTGGTTAATCTCACTGCCAGTGTACTGTCGAGTCTTTAGAGTCCCACACAGAGGGTTTCCCTTCTTCGGGCGAAACGATGTAGAGGCCGTATGGTTTTACGGCAGCGTTCTGATCACATATATGTACTAGCTACACGGATGTCGTTTCGGGCGGATAATACTAGTAGGCTTTGGTTTAAGCCGGATCCTAGTATTATATTATTGGATTGTTATCATCTCATTGTATTCGTATTTTTCAGAATACGAATACGGGTATGTATACACGGTGAGGGCATTCTTGTAATTTTACAAGGCATTCTTCTAGAAGGGGACACCTCATTATTGGATTATCTAATTTTGCAAAATTGATTAATGAGGTGTAATTAGAGATATTTGTGGCATGGGTGTGAAGCATGGCTCAACGAATTTTTTATTGGTTTGTGATCACTATTGATGCATGGTGGCTATTTTCTATGTGAAAATAATTCATGCTTCAATGAGTGAAGTCTTGAGCCATTCTACAAACTTGCTAACCCTAGCTCGTTTGCAAACTCTCATTCTCTTTCCAAGTTTCCTCCTTATTCCTCAAAAAGATCCTTACCCTCACATGTGTTGTGAAACAAAGGATCTCATGAGATAATGCACTCCATTAGCTACTTAACATCACCTAGGCTACTTTGATTAGTGAACTAAGTACCCTAGTTATCTCGGTTTAGAGGTAGGAGCTTGAAGTTAAAACTCTCGGGTGGATCATCATTGATGCGAGGGGGCCGACGTCGCAAGCTCGATCCAATCTTCGAAGAGCTAAGGAGAGGAAGAAAAGAAGACCCGAATGACTTGTTCACGGAGGTATAAAAACTCTTCATAGTAGTTAAACCACTTAGTTAGTTTAGCTAGTTAAGGTTCCGTAAAGATCCTGGAGTTTAGTCGATGTTGTGAAGCTCGTTAAAATTGTTTTTCAAAATTCCGCCTCCCCGCGAACTCGCGGGGTGTGCGACATCGACTTACACAGACCAGACTGTACGGAGATTGTCACAGATAGGCTTAATAGGAGTTTGGATGAGTTTGCTCATCGGCCTTCTTATCGACAGATACCTGGGTAGCTGTTACGTGTAGCTAGTACCGCTGACGTGCTTGTGGTTAAACCAACTGCCAGCGTACTATCGAGTATTTAGAGTCCCACACAGAGGGTTTCCCTATTTCGGGCGAAACGATGTAGAGGCCGTATGGTTTTACGGTAGGGTTTCGATCATATAAGTGTACTTGTGCACGGATGATGTTCAGACGGATAATACAAGTGGGCTTTGGTTTAAGCTGGATCCTAGTATTATATTGTTAAATTATTTTCCTCTGATGGTATTCGTATTTTTTGGAATACGAATACGGGTATGTATATACGGTGAGGGGTATTCTTGTAATTTAACAAGAGTGCTTCTAGAAGAAGACACCTCATTTTTAGTTTAATCCATTTTGTTAAATGGATAATGAGGTGGAGATATGAGGTGTTATTTGATATTGAATGAAGCTTGGCTACTTTGGTGACTCACTCTTTTTTGTGACTATTGAAGCATTGTTGATTCATTTTTGTGAATTATTATTTGCTTCATTATCACAAACCCTTACCCATTCTCCATATCATTATCTCTTCAACACTCTCTCTTCTCCAAGCTTCTCTTCTTCTTCCTCAACCCTAAAAGCTCTCATGTGTTGAAAAACCTAGGGTTCTTAAGACAAATTAATCCATAATCAATCTCTACATCATCTAGGCTACTTAGCTTAGCATACCAGGTACCTTAGTTACCTTGTTTTAGCTCAAAATACATTCTCTTGGGTGGATCATCTTTGACGCGAGGAGACTGACGTAGCAAGCTTGATCTGTACACTTCGAGGAGCTAAAGAAGAGGACAAGAACACCTGAAGGACTAGTACACGGGGGTATAAAACTCTTACCGAGTAGTTAAACCTCCATGTTGTTATAGCTAGTTAAGGTTCCGTAAAGATACTGGAGTTCAAGTCGGTGTTGCGATCTTTTTTAAAATCGTTTTTTGTATATTCCACCTCCCCACAAGTGCATGGGGTGCGCGACATCAATTGAAAATGAGGATTAATGCGGTCCCATCATTTAATTCTTATCACACCAGAAAAGAACGAAAATAAAATGTATATATATGTCATCCGCATTCGCCACAGGGCCCAGTCATGCACCGTTAAGTTACTTACTAACGGCAGAGCGGGGGCAGGACTAGCACGGATGCAAAACATATACAACATCTACTAGAATAAATATATAACCTTTCGTCCCAGGCATTATATACGCAACATCACATAAAACTGATAAGCAACAAGAATAGCGGATAATTTTGGAGCCCCGAGTTTTATTTGAGCCATAAATGAAACTCGACGTTCCCTGTCGTATGGATAGCCTTTGCAATGAATAACCTAGACCCCTACGAGCGCGGCAAACCACCCGCCAATCCCTTAAGCGAGGCAACCCCAATCAGCAATGTGAGTGGGCCACTCAGCCTTTCACGGAATCCGGTAACTTGTGCACCCCACCGTGGGTCATCCTATACCCCATACAAGTGTGGCGAGTAGCCCGCCATTTCTAGAGTAAGTCACCCCGGTCTTAACGCCATTAGATGGGGCCCCGTTGCCCTCTAGAATCCGGCTACTCGAGCACTCCTCCGCGGGGTTATCCTAGTATAGAAAAAGAAAAATATATACAACGGTGACATCGACCTCAACCTGACCGTGTACCGATAATAGAATATACAAACGGGCGGAAAAGACAGTCCACATGTCGGACGCTCGCCCCGCTATAATGAATATACATATGAATCAACATTGTACTACAATCATTACACAATAGGTCATCCACCACGACAAATTATCCATAACAACAGCGCAACACAGAACATCAACATGAATATCATGTTTGTAAACTTGTCTGATTGTACATATAGCAATCAATCGGGTTATACCGCTCAATGTTATTCATGGTCGCAGAAACAAATGCACAGAAAAGAAAAAAATTTGAATTTCGATCGATTAAAACTTTCCGCTTTTATCCCCATGTACAAACCAGTAAACAAAAAGTCTGGGAAAAAACCAATAAACACAAAAATCAGATCTCCACAAACATGAACCATATAAAAAAATTTAGGGCAACGCAACTATAATTAGGCTGCAGATCCACGACCAAATGACCTATTTGGCCGCGGATTAGCAGTCTAATTTAATGATCATTTGCTCAAATTTTTTTCTTAGCCTTTAAAAAGCCTGCGCATATTTTTAAGGTGACTGAAAATATTTTTTGAACACTTTTTAAAATTCGAACAACGAGCATGTTTTAGAGATGCAATTCGGATAATTTCCGTCGATCGAAGTTCTAAACGTGTGCAAACTAGCTAGTTATGTTTTGTTGACCAGCTCTGATACTAATGTAAGTCTATTTTACATGCTCTACAAGATTTGTAGAGAAGCGGAATTTTAAAAACCATATTTTGTGAGCATGTTAGAAAGACTTTTAACCAAGATCTACCACAAAACCCTAACTAGCTAAACTACAAAGAAATTTATTCTACTATGTTAGAATTTTATACCTTTCGGATTCGTGTCCTTCGGGTCTTGAATCATCTTCTTAAGCTCCTTTTGGGTCTTTGGTGTAATTTGATTGCCGGTCTCTTGAATCCTAGATGATCCACCCGAAGATCCTATGTGCAAGCTACAACTTTCAAATGAAAGAAACTCAACTAGCTAGTTTGCTAACCTAGCTAGTTGAGGATGAGTGGAGATGATAAGTGGTGATTTTTCTTTCTCAACTCATGAGAATGATAGGATTTTTGAAGAGGCGGAAGCAAAGAAGAAAGGATGGCTACTCAAGAAAGAAATTAGCTCAAGAAAAGAAAGAGCTAGCAACCAAGAAAAATGGCTAGTCCAAACAATTTGAAGCCTTTTCTTTTCCTTTAAAAATTCTAGCCATATTTATGGCAATAAATGCCTAAACCATCCCTCATCCCATGCTTCCTTTACACATCATTTTTTATTTATCAATAAATAGAAAAATCCTTATTATGAGCTGTCCCCTTCTAGAATGTATTTTGTATAAATACAAAATACTCTCTACCGTATATACATACCCGTATTCGTATCAAAATACGAATACCCAAGAGATAGAATAACACCACTAAAAATAATACTCATATTAAATCAATATCTGATTTAATGAACCAGCTTAATCCTAAGCCCGCTAGTATCAAAAAATCATCCTATTACATTCTGTACAACTAGTACACACAATCAATCGGAACCCTGCACGTATAAACATACGGCCTCCACTCGTTTCGTCTGAACCAGAGAAACCTTCTGTGTGGAACTCTAAAGACTCGATAGTAAGCTAGTAGTGAGTTTAACCACAAGCGCGTCAGTGGTACAAGCTGTACATAACGGCTACCCAGGTACCGGTCGAAAAAGAAGGCCGACGAGCAAACTTATCTGAACCCCTAATGAGCTTAACCGTGACAATATCCATGCAGTCCAGTCTGTTCGTCTGAGCGTACTGTATAGAGGGTTTAGGGTGCGTTTAACGTCAGGCCCTTACTAACCCTGATATGTCGTGTTGGCGTGGCTCAATACCATCCGAGAAATTACTGATCTAATCTATCAGTAATTCTCAACCGCCCTGGCCAAGGGTTTATGGTGTTGACCAACCAAGCACAGTGCGATATCGACTCCCTATACCGGGAGAGACAAATCCCAAACAATCACTCACTGCCTCCATATGGCTCGGGACTGTACCCAAATAAAATCTGTTTGCACGACTCCTTTGCGCCGTAGTAGGATAGTAGTCAAAGCACAGTGGGAACTCACACGAGACAAATGATGATCTTAGGTCTACAGGCTACCTGTACACATGCCACATGAGAACTGCCATCTGACGTTAGGTATAATACCATCCAGCAGTTCTCGGTGAGTCCGTCCAGTGTACCCACCCACGGTGAGCACTTGTATACAATCTTAGGTGAAACACACCAATAGCTGTGAGACTAACTATAGCCTCTCGCCGGGGTCTAAAAATGTATACACTGGTCTACTCTGTGATATCGATGCCCTATCTCGATATTCCTACGACTGGGGACACTTTTAAGGATATGTTTATAAACTACCCTGCTTTCATAAGTATCACCGCTATCACAACGCTGGTAGTCAAGCATGTCCTACGGGCTTTATCAACAAGTATATGTAGTACGTAATAACAAGTAGAACATACGCACATGTTAAGATAAAGTTAAACCAGATAGCATATTATCATTTTGAGCAAGCTCATCCCATATATATACATATCCATAGTATCCATTACAAATAATGGCCTCTAGAGCATATATATATATATATATATATATATATATAAATATCCTACAAGGGTAAAGACGTACTTGATTGTTGACCCCTCTTTCGGCAAGTACCTGGATAGCCGTTACGTACAGCGAGTGCCGCTGGCATGCTTGTGATTAAATCCACTGCCGGCGTATTGTCGAGTCTTTAGAGTCCCACACAGAGGGTTTTTCCGGTTCAGGCGATAAATGTAGGAGCCGTACATTGGTACGTATGGGGGGTCCGATTAAGTATGTGTATAGGATACACGGTCTTTAATCGGACATTTGATAATACTATCCGGCTTAGGATTAAGCCGGATTATTAAATCAGGTTTTGATTTAATAATTTATATATATATATATATATTAGTATTATTGTTCACTATTCATTTTCTCTCTTTGGTACTATCCGTATTTTTATATGGATACGCGTATATGTAGTGATACATATACAGGGTGAAGTATTCCGTATTTATACTGGAATGCTTCTAGAAGGAGGACACCTCATTATTGTTTTTCCATTTTTGGAAAATCAAGTAATGAGGTGGCTTGATGAAGTGACATAGTGCATGTTGAGAGGTATGGCTTGGGGAATTAATGTTGATCATTTATGGTTGCACTATTTCAACCATGGTTGTAAATTTTTAGCCATGCTTTTCTTATTTTTGAGAGATTGATTCATTCCAATATCTAGCTGCATGCTTCATGAGATACTTAGCCATTCTCCTCACGTCTCTTTCCTTCTTCTTCTTACTCTCTAGTGAGCATGGTTTAGAGAGGAAAAATTTAGTGGAAAAATTCCTACATCACCCACCATCCATCCTTAGCAAGTTTGGATCGTCGGTCGATGCCTCTTTTGGTTTCCCTCGGGTGGATCTTCTTCGGCGAGGGTGATCAACCTTCAAGTGCGATCCCGGGTCTACAAGCTTGGAGGAGTCTTCCACAATTGGGTGGACACACGTTGAAGGTTGTAATTTCATACCCTTGTATATTTTAGTTTGCTAGTTTAGGTGCATGGATCGAATCCCTAGGGTATGCGGGTGTTTGGTGCTCGCATAAAGTTTTTATTTTCGTTTCCGCCTTGACCGTGGCCTCCGCGACACGGGCACCGAACCCCAACAATATCCACACGACCGGGGAACGTCGCATTTCATTTTCAGCTCAGATAAATGTGGGGCTCCAAGTTTATCTGCTATTCTATATTGTTGTCCGCATGCCTGTGATGATTCTTATCTGCCTGCAATGTTGATATGTGTGTTTGTGTGTGTGTATTAGTAGATGCTTCTATATATTTTGCATCTACTCTAGCCCTATCCCCGCCCTGCTATAAGTTAAGTGACCTTACGATGAAGACCCGGGGCCTTATAGCAAATGCGGATGGCATATAAAAGCATGTTATTTTGGTTATTTCTGTTGTGGCTTAGAAAATATATTTGATGGGACTGCATTATATCTTTAATGCAAAGGAAAAATCAACCTATTTGATGTTGTTGGAAACAATTTTTAAAACTACTCGGTTTTCTTCAAAACAACTGTCATATTCTTTTGCTTTGTATTGAGCGATTCGGTTAGGAATATCCTGCACCTCATTTTATGAGGAAAGTGCCTTGATCCCTTCACGGGAAGTTCGCTCTTAAGCAAAAGTTTATGTTACTGGTTTTAAAATGCGGAGCCTAAACCACTCCATTTCAAAGCCACTCGAGTTCCTTCAACGATATGAAGTTCATTATATTAAAGATTTTCGCCAAAAACCAGTCGAAGCCCTCCGTCGTTTCAGATTAGTATTGCTTAGTATTCGTGCTATGTTTGTCATTGCTATTCGCCGAGGCGTAGTGTGATGTAGCTCTGTAATACTTTTCTGTCGCAAGGATATATGGATAGGTTAGGACAAGCGTACAACTTTGTTAATTATTCGTCAAGGGTCGTGTGGGTGGGTTTAACACAATCAAGATAATGACGAGTTGAACATGACTAGGACCCTTGATTTGTTGATTATTCGTCAAAATCCTTGGGTACTGGGGATAAAAACTATATCGGGAGTTTCAAATATAAGGGAAACTTGCCAAGCATGCGCATACCTTCTGGAGTGTGGTGACTTGAGTGAATTCCGTCAAATTATCACACGATGATAGTTAGGTCCCAATTCCTACCGATGAGTAGGTATTACTCCTCGGGAGATTTTCACTTCACAGTTAGCTAACCTATTAGGTGTCTAGAAAATGTTGGCGAGGTTACACCTCTGCGGAAACGAGGTTATTAATTAGGTCCGTGCGAAAGCACAGGGGACCTCCTTCGAAGTACCAACACCGACCTGGTTGAACGGTCAGTGAACTTGTAATGTGTATATGATCCCGACTAACTCACCTTTTAGGGTTTGAAAGAGAATTCGAGAAAACAAAATGAGCCATCCTTATTAGATAAAATGATTAACCAATCTATTCTTGATAGGGTGTACGCTGTTGGGTTACACTAATGTCATAGCCATCAACCGAGACCGATTGCGAAACAAAAATTTTTCTACGATGTAAACATGGCGCTAGAATAACTGTTAACCCGATCTACCATAAACCTAACTAGCAACTAAAGTAGCTATCTACTTTGAGTAGAGTTTATACCAAGAGGCTCAAGTCCTTCAGGTCTTCACTCCTCTTCTTTAGCATGCTCCTAGTGGCCTCCATGATCAAGCTTGATCGATGGCTTCCTCATGGCAAAGATGATCCACCCGAGAGTGTCTATTTTTAGCTCCTACCTTTAAACCGAAGTAACTAGGTTACCTAGTATGCTAATCTAAGTAGCCTAGATGATGTAGAGAGATGATGGATTGTTTTGTCTCAAGAACCCTAGGTTTCTCAACACATGAGACTATTTGGGTTTGAGGTAGAAGAAGAGAAGCTTGGAGATGAGAGTGTTGTTGTGAGCATGGAATAGAATTGAACAAAGAATGGCTAAGTCATGTGACTAATAAAGCAAGCTCCCAAAAATATCTACAAAATATATCCACTACAAAATATCAACCATGAAAGAATAGTAAACCATGAGTCACTACATGACTCATCACTTAGACATTCTTCATTCAATGAATGATAACACCTCACCCTCGACCTCATTAAACCATTTAACCTAAATGGTTAATCAAAATAATGAGGTGTCTTTTTCTAGAAGCACCTGGCATAATTACAAGAATGCTCCTCACATGTATATAAATACCCATATCCGTATTCCGAGAAAATAAGAATACAATGAGACGAGAATAATCCAACAATATAATATTAGGATCCAGCTTAAACGAAAGCCCACTAGTATTATCTGCAAAAGTACACGCATGTGATCGAACCCTGCCGTAAAACCATACGGCCTCTACATCGTTTCTCCCGAAGCAGAGAAACCGTCTGTGTGAGACTCTAAAGACTCGACAGTACACCGGTAGTGCGTTACTGGATAAATCCATAACCACATGCATGTCAGCGACACTATCTGTACGTAATGGCTACCCGGACCCCTGTCGAAAAGGAAATCCGACGAGCAAACTCATCTAGATCCCAACTTAGCCTATCCATGATAATATTGATACAGTTCGGTCTCTTCGTCTAAGAGAATCGCATATCGGATCTAGAGGTGGTAAGCGTCAGAACCTAATAACCTGATAATTAGTGCTGATGCGGCCCAGGGCTAATCCGGGAAACTACTGATCAGCCTATCGGTGTTAGTTATGTATATGCCCTAGAGGTCATTATTGTACATTTGATGTATATTTTAGTGGATGCTTGGATATATATAGAAATGACTTTCTTGCTCGACATGATAGTATGCTATCTGGTTTCACTTTGTCTTAAGATGTTGACATGTATTGGTTTACTGTCTTGCTTTCACATGTTGATAAAGCCCTTAGGATATGTACTTGACTACTAGAAGTATGATGTAGATCATACTAGTGGGGCCAGGGTAGTTCATGAGTACATCCTATAACTGTTCCTAGTCGTGGATGTATCAAGACATGGCATCAATACTCTAAAGTAGACTAGCGTAAATGCATCTTGACCCATTTGATGAGCGGTAGATGATCCCATATCCTTCTGGTGTGGTGACACCAAAGATGGTGTACGGGTGCTCAGTGGAAATTGGGTACACTGAACGAAATCGCCGAGAACTCCTAGATGGTATTATACTATCGTCAGGTAGCAGTTCTCTGGTGACACCAGTACAGGTTAGTCTGTGGACCCGAGATCGTCATAAAGTCTTGTGTGATTCCCACTGTGCTTTGATTTCCACCTTACCACGTTCACGAGAACGTGCAAAACGGTGGCTTTTGGGTACAGTTCCGAATCACAAGGAGGCATTTAGCGATAGGAGGGGTTTCGTCTCTCCCGGTATTGGGAGTTGATGTTGCACTGTGTTCGATTGGCTATAACTGGAAGTCCCTGGCCAGGGCTGTTATGGAGATTTACTGGTAAGAGTTATCAGTAGTTTCTCGACCCGTTATGAGCCATACATCTACACGACTTATCGGTTACTGGGGTATGACGTTTACCACCCTTAGACTAGATATGCGACATATCAGACGAAGAGACCGGATTGTGCAGGAGTGTTACTGATTGGATTCACAGGAGTATGTACAGGATTGCTTGTTGATCTTTTGATCGCTCAATACCCGGTGGCTGTTACGTTTAGCTGACTGCTTGCAGCTTGTGGGTGTTTGAAATGATCATCACCTACTGCCGGCATATTGACGATTCTTTAGAGTCCTACACAGAGGTTTCCTGGCTCAAGCAAAATGGAGTAGGAGCACGTATGTTATATGTGCGGGACCGAGATTAATACGATATAAGATACCGTATTCCATTCTCGTGATATGTTATATCGGCCGGGTATATGTGATATAGCCGGGTCATCGGATCAAGTGTTGATTCGATGAACTGATACATATTATATTAGTCGGTTATATGTAATATAGTCGGGTTATTAAATCAAGTGTTGATTTAATATGTGATATATTACATTACATTAACTAATATAAGCTCACTTAAATGATTCTTCTTTTCACTAGATGATATATTGATATATATGTGATATATTTTAATTGTATTATTTTCTTTGTTACATTATATATTATATATGTGATATATAATATTGTAACATGTTAGGGTTACAAATGCAAATAGGGTTTAGAGGATTAAACCAAGCTAGGCTTTAATATTGGGTTATCATTTTCTTTATGGTTTATTCTTTTTGTTTGCATTAAGTTATGGATGAACTTTGAGGAAGCTTCATGATACTTTGACTTAGTCCACCCTCCTTGATATTTTGCTTGATATTTGTTAACCTAACCTTTTGACCCTAGCCTATAGTTTATTCTCTACAAGGGTTAAGCATGTCATGCTTAACCTTGGTTGCATTTCTAATATCAAAAATAATTCATTTTCATCTCAACTTCATCTTCTTCTTCCTCTCTCCAAAAGCTTTCTAGCTTTTACTTTGTGATGATTGTATGTGAGAAATAGAAAACAAAAGAGAGAAAAATTCCTACTTCATCATCCTCATCTATTCTAGCCACTTAGATTGGGGTGTTTGCTCCACTAATACTTGATTAGTAAAGTGAGAGCTTGGGTTTGTGATTCTTCAAGGTAGATCATCTTGGATTTTGAAGATTACTAGCAAGGATGCGTCATTCTCTTCATGGAGCCTCTCTAGAGTCCGGTAGCATGCTGATCGCAGCGAAGGGACCTCAACCCAGAGCTTATGAAGCGAAGGAACGGACTACAAAGGTTGTAATCCCTAACTCGTAGATGTTAAGTTGTTAACATGTTAGTTTAGTTTGATTCTCTAGTTAAAGATCTAGGGTTCGGGTTATCTAGAATGGAAAATATTTAAACTTGGCATGGGTGATGCCTCCCGAAACCTTGCTTCCGTTGTAGGTAACCCAACAGTGGTATCAGAGCCTAGCTAGAGAATTAGACGGATAAGTGTAGGATTACGAAACTGAAACAACTCTGAAACACCCAAAGTAAAACCCTAATTTCTGTAAATTTTTCAGAGTGTCAAATTTTTTTTCGAACAGTTGTAGAATGATGTATGTGATACAATATGAACAGTGTACAAATTTTAGCCCATTCCATGAAAAAATAGCCGAGCACACCTCCCACAAAACCGGCAACTTCGGATCCAAACAGGCTGAAATTTGTACAGCGTTTAAAGCTCTGGGTTTTGATACTTTAGGTGTTGTTTGTGTTTGCTAATTTTGCATGTTATGTTATATTTTAGCAAAGGCAATTCGAAGTGTTTCGTATTCGTAATTCTAGGTTTTGTATCGGTTATTTTAGACGGCGTTAAAAGGTTCGATCTGATATCAAATACCCGCTTTTTCCTTTGCTGATAATTTTTCAAGAGTTGGTTCTTTTTCATAGTTAAAGAACATTCAAATATCATGCAAGTGACGCGGTGGACCCTCTAGAAGAAGGAAACCTTAACTCGATTATGTGACCGTCAGACCACCTCTAAGCCCTAGGGTTTGTGGTAGTTCAGCGTTGCCACATGTGAGGCGTTGATTTGACCCTTCTACGGCTGGTCCATTGGTACTGTGGCATGTGATGGATGCTTTTAAACTATGCTCAAGAGTTGAGCATTTAGGGAAATTTTGGGTGTTTGCTCATTCGATCGGAATGTTTAACGTCATCTAGCTTTTTCTCTAATATGATACAATATGTGGAATTCATATAGTTAAAAATGAAATCCGTAATATGTGATATTTCGGGTTTACGATGTCTAAGATGATTGTGGATTCCAAATGTTGTAGTTTTTCACTTTATTTTCTGCGACCGTAAGTGTAATATGTGGTGTATCACCGGTTTCGTTGCTATACATCAACGACAATTGGGATATGCATATTTACTTACGTTGATGACATGTGATGTTATGTGTTGCTGTGATATGTTATATTGGATCGTCGTGTTTTGAATAGCCGGGGGTTTTATGTGAGATGAGGGTTTTTATTTTCATTCATGTAAAATTCAATGTATGTAATATTCTTTTATTGGGGCACATCCGGGTTGAGGATGATGTCACTATTGTATATTATTTACTTTTCCACATTAGGATAGACCGCAGGAGGGGAGCATAAGTAACCGTGTTCTAGGGTCCAGTGGGAGGCCATTTCGAGGAGTCGAGACCGGGTCTTCTAACCCTAGAATTGGCAGTGTTACTTTCCGCTCTCGTAGGGATCTAGGGATGTGGGATTGTTTATTCATCGCGACCGTGGAATCCGTGTTTTATACAAGCTCAAAATAAAACACGGACCTCCTAATATATCCAATATTTCATATGTTATCTTCTGCTGCAGATATACTGTGATGTGATCATTTTATATGCGTGAGACGAATGCTTTATTATTGTATATATGATATATAATAAACGTTGCTTATGTTTTGCACCCGCGCTAGTCACTTCCCGCTATGCCGTTAGTTAAGTAACCTAACGGTGCATAACGGGACACTGTGGCGAATGCGGATGGCTTAAGTTTACGTTGTAATTTTGTTTCTTCTGTGATGCTTAGGAAGCTTAAATGATGGGATTTATTAATGAGATTAATGAAAGAAAAGAAACCTAAAGGATGTTGTAGAATCAAATTTATAAAAAGGGTAGCTCTAGTTTTTGCTATGCATAGCGGTATTTGTGAAATATCCTTCACCTTATTTGATAAGGAAAGAGCCGAGATCCCTTCACCGGGAGTGACCTCTTTAGGAAAACTAGAAAAAGCCTTAAAAACACTCCTTTTCAAAAATCACTTGTTTCTACAACGATATCATACGCGAAAGGTTTTATGAAAAACCTGTCGTAGCCCTCCGTCTTTTCAGATGAATCCTACTTAGTATTCGTGCTACGTTCGTTCACCTCCGTCAAGGCGTAGTGTGCGGTAGCTGACTAGTATTTATCTGCTGCATATGATGCGATTGTTTTAGGGTATTCGTATGACTTTGTTGACCTCCATCAAGGGTCGTGCGGGTGGGTTTAATTCAATCAGGAAATGACAGGTTGAACTTGACTAGTAGCCTATGGTTTGTTGACCTCCGTCAAGGTCATAGGACGTTAAGGGCAGAATATTATCGGGAATTTCAAGTGTTGAGATTTGCAATGAGATTGCGTACCTTCTATGAGATAGTTGGATCCTGATACCCACTGCGAGTAAGAGTTACTCCTCGGAGAGTTTTACACATGACAATTAGCCGATCAAGTAGGTGTCTAGAAAGGTGTTTACGGGGTTATGCCTCTGGGAAAATGAGGTTTATTTTAATTAGGTCCGTGCGAAAGCATAGGGAACCTCCCTCAAAGTACCAACACTGACCTGACAGAAAGATTGGCGAACTTGTAAAGTGTAATTAATCCCGGCTAGTCTTACCTTTTAGGGTTTGAAGGAAGATTTGATGAAAACAGTGGGAGCAATCTTGATTAGATAAGATAATAACCAATCTAATCTTGTAAGAGCATACGCTAAAGTGTTTTCTTCTCTCTCTCTCCAGGTAGCTACCATGTCAGGCCTTAATCAAGATAATAATATGGATGTATTGACCGAACCCGCTTGATATTCTGAGCAGGGGAACGTTAGTCCCGCTCCAACTTATAATTGTTATAAGTCCGAGCAGAAAATAAGAGAATATCCAGATTCTCACGCCACCCAAACGAAGGACAAGCATGCTGATGCATCTTCTTCGGGTGTGTTAGTTATCGAGAACTGTTTCTCAGTTCACTCTACGTCCTGGATATTAGATACCGGATCGGGATCCCACATATGTAATATGTACATGGGCTTAAGAAAGGTAGGGAACTGGGAATGGGTGATCATTCCATAAGAGTAGGGAATGGTGCAAATGTTGCAGCCAAAGCTGTTGGCAAATATCACCTAGTGTTACCAAATGGTAATACATTGATTCTGAACGAATGCTATTACATTACGACCCTGATATGCAATATTATATCTGTTTCTTTATTTAGTAAAAAAGGATTTAATTTTGTAGTATAGGATAATGTTATGAACATCTTTCGGAATCAAAAGTTGATTGGATCAGGCTCGTTAAATAATGGCATATACGTTCTAAACCAATCCACAGTTCTTAATGTACAAAACACATACAAGAGGAAGAGTTCAGAAATGAACGAATCCTTCTTGTGGCATTGTAGACTAGGTCATATCAATGTGACACGACTAGCTAAGTTACAGAATGATGGATATTTGAATCTGTTCGAATTATCATCTTATGAAACTTGCCATTCATGTCTCAAAGGAAAGATGACTAAAACTCCGTTAGTGGACATGGAGAAAGAGTTACGGAACTCTTAGGATTGATACATAGTGATGTTTGTGGTCCCATGTCTACACATACCAGAAATGGTTCCTCGTACTTCATTGCATTCACTGACGATCTCTCAAGATACGGACATGTGTTCCTGTTGAAACACAAGTCTGAATCTTTTGAGAAATTTATAGAATATAACCATGAAGTTGAGAACCAAACGGGTAAAAGTATTAAGATCCTTCGATCTGATCGAGGAGGAAAATACTTGAGCAATGAGTTCCTTGACTATCTAAAAGAGAATGGGATTCTCTCTCAGCTTACTCCCCTATATACACCACAGCACAATGGTGTATCGGAACTGAGGAATCGCACCCTATTAGATATGGTGCGCTCTATGATGAGCACTGCTGGGTTTCCTATTTCCTTTTGGGGGTATGCGCTTGAGACAGCCATATACCTATTGAATAGAGTTCCAACCAAATCAGTGCCTACCACTCCGTATGATATATGGGAGGGAAAGAGACCGTGTCTTAATTTTGTTAAGATATGGGGTTGCCCAGCCTATGTCAAAAAGCAAAATCCGGACAAGCTCGAGGGAAGATCAGTTCTGTGCAAGTTTGTAGGATATCCCAAGCAATCACGAGGACATATCTTCTACCATCCTGAGGAACAAAAGGTGTTTGTTGCTCAGCATGCCACTTTTTGAGAAAAGGAATTTCTTGAAAAAGAAATTAGTGGCAATGAGGTAGAACTGGAAGAAATTCCAGCTACACAAACTGCAACAGAAGATTTGGTGGAACCAGAAGATTCAGTAGTTCCCAACGAACCCCAACCTCTCCACCGATCTAGTAGGGTTCCTTATCCACCTGAGAGATACTATAGTTTTCTTATTGATGGTTGGAGCGAGAATTGCATCATGGAAGATGATGACCTAACTAGCTTCGAGCTGGCCATCACGAGTAGAGACGCTGTGAAGTGGCTGAATGCAATGCGATCTGAGATGGAATCCATGTACACCAACAAAGTATGGACTTTGGAAGTTTCTCCTGAAGGGGTAAAACCCATTGGGAGCAAATGGATCTTTAAGAAGAAACATGGTGTAGATGGAAAAGTTGAGACTTTCAAAGCTAAACTTGTTGCAAAGGGTTTTCGTCAACGACTAGGTGTGGATTATGACGAAACCTTTTCTACAGTGGCTATGCTTAAGTCCATCCGGATCTTACTTGCCATTGCTGCATACAATGACTACGAAATCTGGCAAATGGATGTTAAGACCGCCTTTCTAAATGGTGATTTAGAGGAGTGCGTGTACATGACTCAGCCAGAGGGCTTCGTAGACAGTGAGAGTAGCGGAAAGGTGTGCAAGCTGCTTAAATCCCTAAAAACAACAACAACTGAGCCTTTTATTCCAAGCATACAAGGTAGGCTACATGAACCAACATGAGAATCATGCCGGGTCCAGCACATGAATCCTCCGCCTCTACTCACTCCTATTGAACAATATACTTTCATTGAGTCCTTTGGCAACCATATCGTTTCGTATCACCTCCATCCATGTTTTCTTCAGTTTCCCTTTTGCCCTTTTGCCATTGCCCATATCGAGAGTATCTATTCGTCGAACTGGTGCTTCCATTGGTCTGCGTCGCACATGACCAAACCATCTTAGCCGGTTTTCCCGCATCTTCTCCTCCACATGTGCTACACCAACTTTTGCACGAATATCCTCATTTCGCACCTTATCTTCTCTGGTGTTACCGCACATCCAACGAAGCATGCGCATCTCCGCTACGTGCATCTTCTGTGTATGATGCTTCTTAAGAGCCTAGCATTCTGTACCATATAATAAGGAAGGCCGAATAGCGCTCCGATAAAACTTCCCTTTCAATTTTAACGGAAAGTTACGATCACACAAAATCCCTATTGCACTCCACCATTTCAACCAACCAGCTTGGATCCTTTGATTAACATTACTATCGATCTCCCCATTCTTTTGGATGATGGAACCTAGATATCTAACCTGGTCGCTCGGTAATATCTCTTGTCCTTCCAATGTTATACCAATATGGTTTTGACTTCTCTGGTTACTAAATTTGCAATGCATATATGCTGTCTTGGACCTGCTCAATCTGAATCCCCGAGATTCCAATGTTTGCCTCCATAATTCCAATTTGGCATTAACCCCTGCTTTCGTCTTATTTACTAGAACAATATCATCAGCGAATAGCATACACCAAGGTATCTCATCTAGGATAGTTCTAGTAAGCTTATCCATCACGATGTTAAACAGGAATGGACTTAATGCAGATCCTTGATGTAAACCAATTGTAATCGGAAAATCACTCGTTAAGCCGCCGCAAGTTCTCACATTTGCCACTACTCCATCGTACATATCCTTGATTATGGCAATATTGTAGGGTTCTTAGGCACACAGTAGATGTCTCACAAGGCATCAACCATGCCATTTTACAAAAATAGGGTGCCGAGAAACCCTAGTTAACGGATCGTTGCTAGAAATCTAGACGAAAAGTTGATCTAGTTAACACTTTAACTAAAAGTTAGATGCTACAACCTTTGTAGATCCGGATATCCACTTCCTTAGCTCCACATAGTCATCCTCTCGCTGTCCTTTTCGAATCTTATACTCGTTCATCGGCTTCATCGGGAAAACGAGCGGAATAGGTCGTCGGCTTCGTGTCAAAGACGATCTACGTCGAGGTTGCGCAAGTTCAAGCTCCAACTTCACCAAGTTGTGAAACTTGTGAAGAAAACACCCAAAAAAACTTGGCAAGAGGTAGAGGGTGAAGAAATAGGAGGTGTGTTCACTTTAGAATTGGATTTCACTCACTTTTTCTCAAGTTGCCATTGATGGCATCTATTTTTCTCTCTTGAAGAAGAAGGAGAAGATGAAGCTAGTTTATGATAAGTGTTATCATAAATTAAAAAAGAAATCAATACTTATCATAATCTAACCTTAGTTGAGTGTAGAGAATGGACCATGGTTACTTGGATGAGTTAGGGTTAAGCATGAAGACAAGAATGGTCACTAAGGTCAAAGCTTCATGAAGCTTCAACATAACACAAATAAAGCCACCATTCTTATCTTAATCCATTTCAAATAAATAAATAAATAGATAAATGAATTTGCAAACCCTAATCAACACTTAACCATGGTTTAATACTTTACACTTAACCATGAAAGCAAGTATCATCAAACATGATACAAACATGTGTACAAAAGTATATCACATATACAACTTGCACATCAAGTGAGAAAATCCATTTAAAGTGAACCTATACTAGCTAATACATAGTAATATATCAAATATATAATTACACATTAAATCATTAAATCAACATTTGATTCAATGATCCGGTCATGTCGCACATAACCGACTAGTATTCAATGTATCGATTTATCGAATCAATGATTCGATAACTAGGTCATATCGAATATAACCAATCGAAACATATATCGCGAGAATGAAATGCGGTATCACATACACGCATTATTCTCGGTCCTGCACATATCTCATATGCGCTCCTATTTCGTTTCGCTTGAACCAGGAAACCTCTGTGTAGGACTCTAAAGACTCGTCAATACGCCGGTAGCAGATGATGATCATATCAAGCACCCACAAGCCGCAAGCGGTCTGCTAAACGTAACGGCCATCCGGGTATCGAGCGATCAGAAGATCGACGAGCTAGCCCGCTCACACTCCTGTGAATCCAACCAGTAACACTTACCGTACAGTCCGGTCTATTCGTCTGATATGTCGCATATCAAGTCTAGGGGTGGTATACGTCAGACCCCAATAACCGATAAGTCGTGCCGATGTGAGGCTCATAACGGGTCGAGAAACTACTGGTAACACTTACCAGCAAATCTCTGATCAGCCCTGGCCAGGGACTTCCCTGTTACGGCCAATCGAGCACAGCGCAACATCAACCCCCAATACCGGGAGAGACGAAACCCCTCCTATCGCTCATTGCCTCCATGTGACTCAGGACTGTACCCAAAGACCACCATTTTGCACGCCCTCATGGACGTGGTAAGGTGGAGATCAAAGCACAGTAGGAATCACACAAGACTCTATGACGATCTCGGGTCTACAGACTAACCTGTACAAGTGTCACCTAAGAACTGCCATCTGACGTGAGGTATAATACCATCTGGGAGTTCTCGGCGAGTCCGTCCAGTGTACCCAGTCTCCACTGAGCACCCGTGCACCATCTCTGATGTCAAACACCAATGGATATGGGATCATCCATCGCCCATCTCATGGGTCGAGAAGCGTATACGCTAGTCTACACTGGTATATCGATGCCCCGTCTCGATACACCCACGACTAGGGACCATGAAGGATGTACTTATGGACTACCATGTCCCCACTAGTATGATCCGCATCACAGTCCAGGTAGTCAAGTACATATCCTAAGGGCTTTACCAACATGTAACTATAAGACAGTACAAAGAGACTAGTGTACATGTTAAGATAAAGAGTAACCAGATAGCATACTATCATATCGAGCAAGATAGTCATCTCTATATATGTCCAAGCATCCAATATAATATACATCATCTGTACAATACTGGCCTCTAGGGCATACATACAACTAACAATCTCCCACTTGCACTAGGGCCAGCTGCTGTAGTATCGCATACCGAGCATCCCGAAGAGTTTCTCAAACTGTGTCTGGGGAATGGCCTTCGTGAGTGGATCCGCGGTGTTGTTCTTCGTGTCAACCCTCCTGACCTCGATCTCCCGGCGATCAACTATCTCCCAGATCAGGTGATACCGCCTCAGAATATGCCTGGATCGCGGATGGGACCTGGGTTCCTTGGCCAAAGCCACCGCTCCATTGTTATTGCAATACAAAGGTATTGGATGCTCAATGGATGGAACCACTCCAAGTTCAGTAATGAACTTCTTGACCCAGACAGCCTCTTTGGCAGCATCGTTGGCAGCGATGTATTCAGCCTCCATCGTCGAGTCTGCCACGGTTTCCTGCTTGGAACTCTTCCAGCTAACCGCCCCTCCGTAAAGGGTAAAGACAAAACCCGACTGCGACTTAGAGTCGTCCTTATCACTCTGGAAGCTCGAATCGGTAAAGGACTCCACTTGGAGTTCCCCGTTACCATACACCAAGAACATATCTCTAGTGCTTCGCAAGTACTTGAGAATGCTCTTCACAGCTGTCCAGTGACTCTCTCCAGGATCAGCTTGATACCTGCTCACTACACTTAGTGAGTATGCTACATCGGGTCTGGTACATAGCATCGCATACATGATAGAGCCTACTGCCGAAGCATAGGGTATCCCTTGCATGCGAGCTCTCTCCAAATCAGTCTTGGGAGACATCTCTTTGGAGAGAGTGACTCCAGAGATCGTGGGCAAATTCCCACGATTGGACTCTTCCATACTAAACCTCTTTAGTATGGTGTCAATGTACCTGGATTGGGACAATCCCAGTATCCGTTTGGATCTATCTCTATAGATCCTGATTCCCAATATGCAGGAGGCATCACCAAGATCTTTCATCGAGAATCTTTGTGATAAGAAGAGCATGACCGATTGCAGCATAGGAATATCATTTCCTATCAAGAGTATGTCGTCCACGTACAATACGAGGAAGACAACCTTACTCTCTGCCACCTTCTTGTAGATACAAGGTTCATCTGGATTTTTGACGAAATCAAACTCTTTGATAACGACGTCAAAGCAGATGTTCCAACTCCGCGATGCTTGCTTTAATCCATAAATGGATTTAAGCAGCTTGCACACCTTCCCGCTGCTCCCACTGTCTACGAAGCCCTCTGGCTGAGTCATGTACACGCACTCTTCTAAATCACCATTTAGAAAAGCGGTCTTAACATACATTTGCCAGATTTCGTAGTTATGAAAGGCAGCAATGGCAAGCATGATTCGGATGGATTTAAGCATAGCCACTGGAGAAAAGGTTTCGTCATAGTCCACAACTGGTCTTTGACGAAAACCCTTTGCTATAAGTCTAGCTTTGAAAGTCTCCACTTTCCCATCTACACCAAATTTCTTCTTGAAGATCCACTTGCTCCCAATGGGTTTTACCCCTTCAGGAGCAACTTCCAAAGTCCATAGTTTGTTGGTGTACATGGATTCCATCTCGGACCGCATAGCATCCAGCCATTTCACTGAGTCCCTACTCGTGATGGCCTGCTCGAAGCTAGTTGGGTCATCATCATCCATGATGCAATCCTCGCTTCCACCATCAATGAGAAAACCGTAGTATCTCTCAGGTAAACCCTACTAGATCGGCGGAGAGGCTGGGGTTCGTCGGGTACTATCGAATCTTCTGGTTCCACTAAATCTTCAGTTATAGTTTGTGTATCTGGAATTTCTTCCAGCTCTACCACTTTGCCACTAATTTCTTTTTCAAGGAATTCCTTTTCTAAAAAGGTGGAATATTGAGAAACAAACACTTTTTGTTCTTCAGCATGGTAGAAAAAATATCCTTGGGAATTCTTAGGATATCCCACAAACTTGCAGAGAACTGACCGTGCCTCGAGTTTGTCTGGATTTTGCCTTTTGACATAGGCCGGACAACCCCATATCTTAACTCGTTTAAAATATGGTCTCTTCCCACTCCATATCTCATATGGTGTGGTAGGTACAGATTTAGATGGAACTTGATTCAATAGGTATGCAGCCGTCTCCAGTGCATATCCCCAGAAGGAAATAGGTAACTCAGCTGTGCTCATCATAGAGCGCACCATATCTAATAGGGTGCAGTTCCTCCGTTCAGATACACCGTTGTGCTGTGGTGTATATAGAGGAGTCAGCTGAGAGAGAATCCCATTCTCTTTTAGGAAGTCCAGGAATTCATTGCTCAAGTATTCCCCTCCTCGATCAGATCGTAGGATTTTAATACTTTTTCCGGTTTGGTTCTCAACTTCTTTTTTATATTCCCTAAATTTCTCAAAAGCTTCTGATTTGTGTTTCATCAGGAACACATACCCGAACCTAGAGAGATCGTCAGTGAATGTAATGAAGTATGAAGAACCATCCCTGGCATGTGTAGACATGGGACCGCATACATCACTATGTATAAGTCCCAAGAGTTCGGTAACTCTTTCTCCGTGTCCCGTAAACGGAGTTTTGGTCATCTTGCCTTTGAGACATGACTGGCAAGTGTCATAAGATGAAAATTCGAAAGGTTTCAAATATCCATCCTTATACAACTTAGCCAGTCGTGTCACATTGATGTGACCCAGTCTACAATGCCACAAGAAGGAATCGTTCAGTTCTGAACTCTTCCTCTTGTGTGTGTTTGTTATGCTCAGAACTGTTGATTCGTTTAGAACATAAATGCCATTGCACAACGTGCCTGATCCAACCAACTTTTGGTTACGGAAAATGTTCATAACATTATCCTGTAATACAAAATTATATCCTTCTTTACTCAGCAAAGAAACCGATATAATGTTGCATATCAGGTTCGGCATGTAATAGCATTCGTTCAGAACCAATGTATTTCCAGTTGGTAATACAAGGTGATATTCTCCGACAGTCTTAGCTGCAACAATTGCACCATTTCCAACTCTAATGTCTTTATCACCTTCTCCAAGTTCTCTACCTTTCCTTAGCCCATGTAACTGATTACATATATGGGATCCTGACCCGGTATCTAATACCCACGACGTAGAGCAAATAGAGAAACAGTTCTCAGTAACGAACACACCCGAAGAAAATGCATCATCATGTACTTTCTTCATTCGGGTGGCATGGGAATCCTGGTATTCCCCTATATCCTGTTCATTCCTATAACTCTTATAAGAAAGAACGGAACCAACGTTCCCCAGCACAGTATAACATGCGGGTTTGGTCAATACATCCATATTATTATCTTGATTAAGGCATGAAATGGTCGCTACCTGGAGAGAGAGAGAAGAAAACACTTTAGCGTATGCTCGTGCAAGATCAGATTGGTTTTTATCTTATCTAATCAGGATGGCTCCCACTGCTTTTTATCAAATCTTCCTTCAAACCTTAAAAGGAAAGAGTAGCCGGGATTAATTACACACTACAAGTTCGCCAATCTTTCAGCCAGGCCAGTGTCGGTACTTTGAGGGAGGTCCCCCGTGCTTTCGCACGAACCTAATTACTGTAAACCTCGTTTTCCCAGAGGCGTAACCTCGTTAACGCCTTTCTAGACACCTACTTGATCGGCTAATTGTAATGTGTAAAACTCTCCTAGGAGTAACTCTTACTCGCAGTGGGTATCGGGATCCAACTATCTCATAGAAGGTATGCAATCTCATTGCAAATTTCAACACTTGAAATTCCCGATAATATTTTGCCCCTAGCAGCTATATGACCTTAACATAGTCAACAAATCATAAGTGCTAGTCAAGTTCAACCCGTCATTTCCCGATTGAATTAAACCCACCCACACGACCCTTAACATAGTCAACAAAGTCGCACGACTACCCTAATCCAATCGCATCATATGCTTATACAGATAAGCACTAATTAGCTACCGCACACTACACCTTAACATAGTCAACAAACGTAGCACGAATACTAACTAGTACTTATCTGAAATGACGGAGGGCTACGTCAGGTTTTTCTGAAAACCTATTGCGTAATGAACTTGATATCGTTGTAGAATCAAATGAAGTTTAGAAATGGAATGATTTTGAAGCTTTTCTAGTTTTGCTAAAGGGGTCACTCCCGGTGAAGGGATCGTCGGCCCTTTCCTCGTCGAATGAGGTGCGGGATATATCATATATATCACTGTGCAAAGCAAAAACTCTTAAAAGCAATCAAAGCCAAACCGAGTGTGTAGCATCTGCCAGTTATTGCTAAAGGAGTCACTCCCGGTGAAGGGATCTCGGTCCTTTCCTCATCGAATAAGGTGCAGGGTATATCATATATACCGCTATGCAAAGCAAGAACTGTAGCTACCTGTTTTGTTTAAAATCTGATTCTACAACATCTTAGGTTTCTTTTCTTTCATTAATCACATTAATGAAGTCCCATCATTTAAATACCTAAACATCACAGATAGATATGACGTACACTTATGCCATCCGCATTCGCCTCGATGTCCCCTCGTGCACCGTTAGGTTAGGTAACTAACGACAGAGCAGGGCAGGGCTAGCGCGGGTGAAAAACATAAGTAACGTCTATATAATATATCATATATACTATATACTATATCCATCATAGAACATCACATGATCACATCACAGATATCGCAGCAGAAGAAACATATGAAACATTGGATATACTAGGACGTCCGTGTTTTCAATACGAGCCAGTATAAAACACGGATTCCACGGTCGTGATGAATAGCCAATCCCAAACCCCTAGACCCCTACGAGAGTGGCAAGCAACCCTGCCAATTCTAGGGTTAGGAGACCCGGACTCGACTCCTCGAGTTGGTCTCCCACTAGACCCCTGAACCCGGTTACTTGTGCTCCCCTCCTTGGGTCTATCCTAATGCGGAAAAGTAAACAATATACAAAAGGTGACGACTTCCGCTACCTGGAAGTTCCCCAAATAAAAAGAATATTACATACAAGTTTTTACATGAATGAAAATGAAAAACACTCATCTCACATAAAAAAAACCCGGCTATTCGAACACGACAATCCAATATAACATATCCAGCAACCCATAACATCACATGTCATCAACGTAAGTAAGTATGCATACCCCAATTGTCGTTGACGTATAGCAACGAAACCGGCGATATGAACATACTACACTTACGGTCACAGAAAAGAAAGTGTAAAACTACAACAACTGGAATCCGCAACTACTTTAGACATCGCATGACTAATCAAATGAAATACTTAGACATCACATGCCTAACAGATATAAATCCCGCATTTTAGTCTCATTATCGAAAACTCTTTTCAATATCATATGGGACTAAACTGCTAAATTTGTAACATTCATTCAGTTATCTCATAACTGTTTGTGAATTCCAATTATTGTATCACATTCTAGATAAACAGAAAATGTTAAACTTTCCGATCGAACAGTCGAATACCCAAGTTTTCCCGATACAGCTCAACACATGAAATAAGTCTAACAACATTAGTTCGTGCCTCAGTACCGACGGTCCAGCCGTAGAAGGGTCAAGCCAACGCCTCACATGTGGCACGCCGTACTGCCCCAAACCCGAAGGTTCAAAGGGCAGTTCAAGACGGTAACATAATCGAGTTAAGGTTTGTTGTCTTCTAGAGGGTCCATCGCGTTACTTGCACTACTTAGAACGTCGTTAAACTATGGAAAAATCCAACACTTGGAAATTTCCCGACAGGGGAAAAATTGGGTATTTATATCCGGTCGAACTTTTTAACATATTCTGAAAATTATCCGGAAATACACAAAATACGAAATTTGATAATCCGATCGAAATACCAAATCCCCAAAACAACCGTGGAAAATTCAACTCTTGAATGAATATGAAAAATTCCCAGGAAAACCACCACAGAAAAATGAGAATTACTGTGAAAATTAAAATGCACAATACGACAAAAGCGCCGCGCATCCGCCGCACGAGCCATGCTCGTGCCGCGGATCCGCGGCTCTTTGATGGAATTACTCCATCGAAATTCACAGTAAATCTTAGATTAGCCTACTGATTTTTCTGCATATTTTTAATGTGGAAAAATCCCAGATTTTAGAAAATGTACAGAGAGCATGTTAAGTTTAGGGTTTCGGGTTCGTTCGGGCTTCAAATCGCGTCTAGACTTCGCCTAAGGCTCTAGCTAGGCTCTGATACCACTGTAGGGTTCCTAGGCACACAGTAGAGGTCTCACAAGGCATCAACCATGCCATTTTACAAAAATAGGGTGCCGAGAAACCCTAGTTAACGGATCGTTGCTAGAAATCTAGACGAAAAGTTGATCTAGTTAACACTTTACCTAAAAGTTAGATGCTACAACCTTTGTAGATCCGGATATCCACTTCCTTAGCTCCACGTAGTCATCCTCTCGCTGTCCTTTTCGAATCCTAGACTCGTTCATCGGCTTCATCGGGAAAACGAGCGGAATAGGTCGTCGGCTTCGTGTCAAAGACGATCTACGTCGAGGTTGCGCAAGTTCAAGCTCCAACTTCACCAAGTTGTGAAACTTGTGAAGAAAACACCCAAAACAACTTGGTAAGAGGTAGAGGGTGAAGAAATAGGAGGTGGGTTCACTTTAGAATTGGATTTCACTCACTTTTTCTCAAGTTGCCATTGATGGCATCTAGTTTTCTCTTTTGAAGAAGAAGGAGAAGATGAAGCTAGTTTATGATAAGTGTTATCATAAATTAAAAAAGAAATCAATACTTATCATAATCTAACCTTAGTTGTGTGTAGAGAATGGACCATGGTTACTTGGATGAGTTAGGGTTAAGCATGAAGACAAGAATGGTCACTAAGGTCAAAGCTTCATGAAGCTTCAACATAAAACAAATAAAGCCACCATTCTTATCTTAATCCATTTCAAATAAATAAATAAATAGATAAATGAATTTGCAAACCCTAATCAACACTTAACCATGGTTTAATTCTTTACACTTAACCATGAAAGCATGTATCATCAAACATGATACAAACATGTGTACAAAAGTATATCACATATACAACTTGCACATCAAGTGAGAAAATCCATTTAAAGTGAACCTATACTAGCTAATGCATAGTAATATATAAAATATATAATTACACATTAAATCATTAAATCAACATTTGATTCAATGATCCGGTCATGTCGCACATAACCGACTATTATTCAATGTATCGATTTATCGAATCAATGATTCGATAACTAGGTCATATCGAATATAACCAATCGAAACATATATCGCGAGAATGAAATGCGGTATCACATACACGCATTATTCTCGGTCCTGCACATATCTCATATGCGCTCCTATTTCGTTTCGCTTGAACCAGGAAACCTCTGTGTAGGACTCTAAAGACTCGTCAATACGCCGGTAGCAGATGATGATCATATCAAGCACCCACAAGCCGCAAGCGGTCTGCTAAACGTAACGGCCATCCGGGTATCGAGCGATCAGAAGATCGACGAGCTAGCCCGCTCACACTCTTGTGAATCCAACCAGTAACACTTACCGTACAGTCCGGTCTATTCGTCTGATATGTCGCATATCAAGTCTAGGGGTGGTATACGTCAGACCCCAATAACCGATAAGTCGTGCCGATGTGAGGCTCATAACGGGTCGAGAAACTACTGGTAACACTTACCAGCAAATCTCTGATCAGCCCTGGCCAGGGACTTCCCTGTTACGGCCAATCGAGCACAGCGCAACATCAACCCCCAATACCGAGAGAGACGAAACCCCTCCTATCGCTCATTGCCTCCATGTGACTCGGGACTGTACCCAAAGACCACCGTTTTGCACGCCCTCATGGACGTGGTAAGGTGGAGATCAAAGCACAGTGGGAATCACACAAGACTCTATGACGATCTCGGGTCTACAGACTAACCTGTACAAGTGTCACCTGAGAACTGCCATCTGACGTGAGGTATAATACCATCTGGGAGTTCTCGGCGAGTCCGTCCAGTGTACCCAGTCTCCACTGAGCACCCGTACACCATCTCAGATGTCAAACACCAATGGATATGGGATCATCCATCGCCCATCTCATGGGTCGAGAAGCGTATACGCTAGTCTACACTGGTATATCGATGCCCCGTCTCGATACACCCACGACTAGGGACCATGAAGGATGTACTTATGGACTACCATGTCCCCACTAGTATGATCTGCATCACAGTCCAGGTAGTCAAGTACATATCCTAAGGGCTTTACCAACATGTAACTATAAGACAGTATAAAGAGACTAGTGTACATGTTAAGATAAAGAGTAACCAGATAGCATACTATCATATCGAGCAAGAAAGTCATCTCTATATATGTCCAAGCATCCAATATAATATACATCATCTGTACAATACTGGCCTCTAGGGCATACATACAACTAACAAATATACTCGACGGGGTCCCCCTTCTTCAACATTGTCCCCCATAATACCTCGCTAGGTACCTTGTCGTACACTTTTTCTAAATCAATAAATATTATATGCAAATCTCTTCTCCTCTCTCGAAAACGCTCGACAAGTTGACGAAGCAAATGAATAGCCTCTGTCGTCGATCGTCCAGGCATGAACACAAACTGGTTCTCTGTTATCTTAATATCCTTCATTAGCCCGTGTTCAATCACTCTCTCCCAAAGTTTCATGGTGAGACATATAAGTTTTATTCCACGGTAGGTTGAGCAACTTTGAAAGTGACCCTTGTTCTTGTAGATAGGTACGAGGATAGTTTTCCTCCATTCATCTGGCATCTTTTTTGTCTGCCAAATCTTATTAAACAGATCCGTCAGCCATTGAACGCTTATTTCTCCTGAGCATCTTTAAATTTCGATAGGAATCCCGTCAGGACCAACCGCTTTTCTTAAACTCATTCTGTTCAAAGCTTCTTTAACCTCAGGTAGTCTTATTTTACGCAAGAAATCACGGTTTATATCTTGATATTGAATGACAAGTCCATCTAAATTCTTACTAAAGATTTCATTGAACAATTTGTCAAAATAATCTCTCCATCTTTCCTCGATATCCTCATCTCGAACTAAAACTTTCTGATTTTCATTTTTGACACACTTCACCGCACATAAGTCTCTAGTTTTCCTTTCCCATATCTGAGCAATCCGGTATATATCATTTTCAGCCTCTTTAGTGTCTAATTTCTCGTACACCTCCTTGTAGATCTCAGATTTAGCTTGCTGAACAGCTTTCTTAACTTTCTTTTTAGCCAATTTATACTTCTCAAATCTATCTACATCTCTACTTTTCTTCAAATTTTTATAAGAATCCATCTACGGGTTAAAGCAGGCATCGCGGAGTTAGAACATCTATTTTGATGTTTTAGTCAAAGAGTTTGACTTCATCAAGAACGTAGATGAACCTTGTATTTATAACAAGGTTGCAGAGAGTAAGATTGTCTTCCTCGTATTGTACGTGGATGACATAAAATTGATAGAAAATGATGTTCCTATGCTGCACTCGGTCAAGCTCTTGTTATCATATAGATTCTCAATGAAAGATCTTGGTCATGCCTCCTGCATTTTGGGGATTAGGATCTATAGAGATAGATCTAAGAGGATTCTGGGATTGTCCCAATCTTGGATTTTGAAGATTACTAGCAAGGATGCATCATTGTCTTCATGGAGCCTCTCTAGAGTCCGGTAGCATGATGATCGCAGCGAAGGGACCTCAACCCGGAGCTTATAAAGCGAAGGAACGGACTACAAAGGTTGTAATTCTTAACTCTTAGATGTTAAGTTTTTAACATGTTAGTTTAGTTTGATTCTCTATTTAAAGATCTAGGGTTTAGGTTATCTAGAATGGTAAAAATTTAAACTTGGCATTGGTGATGCCTCCCGAAACCTTGCTGCCGTTGTAGCTAACCCAACAATCGGTAAATCCCAACTGCCTTGGCCAAGTTCTTATGGTCCTGACCAATCAAACACAGTGCGATATCGACTCCCAATACCTGGAGAGATGAATCCCTGACAATCACTCACTGCCTCCATGTGGCTCGGGGCTGCACCCAACCAAAACCTGTTTTCACAACTCTGTAAAACCGTGGTAGGGTGGTGATCAAAACACAGTGGGAACTCACACGAGACAAATGACGATCTCAGGTCCAAAGACGAACCTGTACACATGTCACAAGAGAAACACCATCTGACGATAGGTATAATACCATCTAGAGGTTCTCAGCGAGTCCTTCCAGTGTTCTCGCACTCGGTGAGCACCCGTATACAATCTTAAGTGATCACACCAATGGTTATGGGACAAACCACCGTCCCTCATCGGGGTTTTGAAACGTATACGCAAGTCTACTCTGGATTATTGATTCCCGATCTTGATACTCCTGCGACTTGGGACTTTTAAGGATGTGCTTATAGACTACACAGCTCCTACATATATGATCGCCATCATAACGCTGGTAGTCAAGCAAGATTCTACAGGCTTTATCAACATGTGGTCGACATATGTAATAGCGAGTATAACATATGCACATGTTAAGATAAAGTCAAACCATAATAGTATACTACTGTATCAAGTCTTTATCAATATGTGCAGGCAACATAAAGCATCAGTAAAAACAAATACACATATCCTGAAAAAGATAACTCGTATAATATACTATATAACTGAGCAAGATTGTCCTTTACATACATATCTCTATCATCCATATGTATACATATACAATAATGGCCTCTAGGGCATACATATCCAACAATCTTCCACTTGCACTAAAGGCCAGTTATTGGCGTACCGAATGCCCAACGTCTGCTTTAATGCTAGCTGCTGGCGTACCGCATACCCAACATCTCAAAAAGTCACTCGAACTGTGCTTGAGGGAGGGCCTTTGTAAATGGATCCGCCATGTTTTCTTTTGTATCCACTCTCCGGACCTCGATCTCCTGGCAATCTATGATCTCCCTGGTCAGGTGATACCGCCTTAAGATGTCTCTGGATTTCTGATGGGGCTGTGGTTCCTTCGCTAAAGCTAGAGCCCTATTGTTATCGTAATACAGAGGTATTGGATCAATAATGGACGGAACTACCTGAAGTTCAGTAATGAATTTCTTCATCCAGACCGCTTCTTTTGCGGCATCGCTCGAAGCAATGTATTTAGCCTCCATCGTCGAGTCTGCGATGGTATCCTGTTTGGAACTCCTCCAAAACATCGCCCCTCTGTTGAAGGTAAAGAAAAATCTCGAGACAGACTTGCTGTCATCCTTGTCACACTGGAAGCTTGAATCTGTAAAGGACTCGACCTTCATGTCTCCATTACCGAAAACTAAGAACATCTCCTCAGTTCTTCTCAGGTACTTGAGAATGTTCTTCACTGCTTTCCAGTGGTTCTCACCTGGGTTCGAATAATACCGGCTCACCACGCTTAGCGTGTAAGCTGCATCCGGTCTTGTACATAGCATCGCATACATTATAGATCCTACCGCCAAAGCGTAGGGTATAGTGCTCATGTGAACCCTCTTCTCGTCAGTCTTAGGAGACATCTCCTTGGAGAGGGTGATTCCATGCAATGCGAGTATGTTACCGCGCTTAGAATCTTCCATACTAAATCTCTTTAGTATGCTCTCTATATACCTGGACTGCGAAAGTCCCAGTAATCTCTTGGTTCTATCTCTGTAGATCTTGATCCCCAGAATTTACGAGGCATCACCCAGGTCCTTCATGGACAACCTTTGTGACAAGAACAGCTTGACCGATTGTAGCATAGAAATATCATTTCCTATCAAAAGAATGTCGTCCACGTACAATACTAGGAATACGACAGTTCATCTTACAATCTTCTTATAAATACATGGCTCATCATCATTTTTGATGAAGTCAAAGTCCTTGACTGTTTCATCAAAACAGATGTTCCAGCTCCGCGATGCCTACTTCAATCCATAAATGGATTTGAGTAACTTGCATACCTTCCCGCTGCTCCCACTGTCTATAAAACATTCTGGCCAATCCATATAAACACACTCTTCCAAACTTCCGTTTAGAAAAGCCGTTTTTACATCCATCTACCTGATTTCATAGTCATTGAAGGCAGCAATGGCAAGTAAGATCCAAATGGATTTGAGCATAGCCACTAGAGAAAAAGTTTCGTCATAGTCCAATCCTGGTCTTTGACGAAAACCTTTTGCAACAAGTCTAACCTTATAGGTTTCCACCTGCCTATCTACACCAATCTTCTTCTTGTAGATCCATTTGCATCCAACGGGTTTTACCCCAGGTGGAGCAATTTCCAGGGTCCACACTTTATTGGCGTACATTGACTCAATTTCGGACTGCATAGCATCCAACCACTTATTAGAGTCCCTACTGATAATGGCCTGCCTGAAACTAGTAGATTCTTCTTCTTCCAAGTTGCAATCCTCTTGATCCCCGTCAATGAGAAAACCGTAGTATCTCTCAGGCAGATGAGAAATCCTACTAGATCTGAGGAGTAGCTGAGGTTCGTCGGGTATTACTGAATCTAGGGGTTCTACCAAATCTTCTATTACAGTTTGTGGTTCCTGAATTTCTTCCAGTTCTATCGTACTCCCACTAATTTCTTTTGCAAGAAATTCCCTTTCCAAAATAGTAGCGTAGCGAGATACGAACACCTTCTGTTCCTCAGTGTGGTAGAACAATTACCCCTTAGAATGCTTACGGTATCCCACAAACTTGCACAATATAGGACTTGCCTCAAGTTTACCAGGGTTCTGATTTTTAACAAAAGAAGGACACCCCTGTATCTTAATGTAATTAAGACATGGTCTCTTCCAACTCCATATTTCGTATCGGGTGGTAGGCACTGATTTGGTCGATGCTCTAGTCAATATGAATACAGCTGATTCAAGAGCAAACCCCCAGAATGAATGAGCCAACTCCGCATTACTCATCATGGAGTGAACCATACCCATAAGGGTACGATTCCTCCGCTCCGATACACTGTTGTGCTGTGGTGTATTTGGAGGAGTAAGCTGTGAGAGAATTCCATTCTCTTTTAGGTATTCTAGGAATTCCGTGCTTAAATACTCCCCTCCTCTATCAGATTGGAGGATCTTGATCCTTTTACCTGTCTGGTTCCCTACTTCCTTTCTGAATTCTTTGAATTTCTCAAAAACTTCAGATTTGTGTTTCAGAAGATACATATACCCGAATCTAGAGAGATCGTGAGTGAATGTGATGAAGTACGAGAACCCACCCCTTGCATGTATAGACATCAGACTACATACATCACTGTGTATGAGTCGCAAGAGCTCTACCTCTCTCTTTATGTATCTGGTGAATGGAGATTTGGTCATCTTTCTTTTGAGACAAGACTGACAAGTTTCATAAGATGAAAATTCGAACGTATTCAAATATCCATCATTATGTAATTTACTCAGTCTTTTCTCTCCGATATGACTAAGTATACATTGGCACAAGTAGGATTCGTTCACTTCTTAACTCTTCCTCTAGCGTGTGTTTTGTATATTGAAAACTACTTTTTGATTTAGAACATAGATACCATTAACCGGTGTACCTTCTGCAACCAATACCTTATCAAGGTAAATGTTCATGATATTTCGATCAAGAATAAAGTTATATCCATTTTTATTAAGTAAAGAAACCGATATGATGTTGCAAACCATGGAAGGTACATAGTAGCAATTGTTCAAAATCATAGTATTGCCACTTGGCAATGCTAGGTGATATTCACCGACGGCAGCAGCATCAACCTGTGCTTCGTTCCCTACTCTGAGGGACATATCACCAGGTCCAACCATCCTACTTTTTCTCAGTCCCTGCAATAAATTACAAATATGATATCATGATCTAGTATCTAGTACCCAGGAGGTAGGACAGACCGAAAAAAGTTCTCAATAACAAAGACACCTAAAGGAGATGCAATGGTATGCTTCTTCTTCGTTGGGGTCATAAAGGAATTCATGAAATCCTCTTTACTCTGCATGTTAGTTATATGTATACCCTAGAGGCCATTACTGTACATACGTTGTATATTGTAGTGGATGCTTGGACATATATAGGGAGGACTTTCTTGCTCGACATGATAGTATGCTATCTGGTTACTCATTATCTTAACATGTACTCTGATTGTCTTTATGTCACATGATAATGTCCTTAGGATGAGTACTTGACTACCAGTACTATGATGCAGATCATACTAGTGGGGACAGTGTAGTCGGCAAGTACATCCTTCAAATGTTCCTAGTCGTGGGAGTACCGAGACAGGGCATCGATACTCCAGAGTAGACTAGCATATGCGCTTCTTGACCCATATGATGGGTGATGGATGATCTCCTATCAGTTTGTGTTTGACATCAGAGAAGGTATACGGGTGCTCAGTGGAGACCGGGTACACTGTACGGACTCGGCGAGAACTCCCAGATGGTATTATACCTCACGTCTGATGGCAGTTATCTGGTGACACTGGCACAGGTTAGTCTGTAGACCCGAGATCGTCATAGAGTCTTGTGTGATTCCCACTTTGCTTTGATTTCCATCATACCACGTCCAAGAGGGCGTGCAAAAAGGTGGCTTTTGGGTACAGTCCCGAATCACATAGAAGCAATGAGGGATAGGAGGGGTTTCTTCTCTCCCGGTATAGGGAGTAAATGTTGCGCTGTGTTCGATTGGCTATAACTGGAAATACCTGGCCATGGATGCTGAGATTCACTGGTAAGTGTTATTAGTAGTTTCTCGAACTGTTATGTGTAGGGTTCCTAAGCACACCCATGAGGTTCTACAACTGATCAACCATGTCCATTTCAAATTTTATGTGCCGAGAAACCCTAATATAGATCGTTAACTAGATGATAGGCGAAACTACAAGAAAGTTAACAACTTAACTACAAGTGAAAGGGACTACAACCTTTGTAGATCCGGTCCTCCACTTCTTTAGCTCCGTGATGACGTCCTTCCGCTGTGATCAACCGGATCCCGGACTCTAGCATTGGTTTCATCGGAGAAATGATCGGGCTAGGTCGTTTACTTCGATGCCGAAGATGATCTACGTCGAGGCGACTCAAACCCAAGCTCCATCTTCACTAGGTCATGAAACTTGTGAAGATAACACACTTTACTACATGGCAAGTGGTAGAGAATGAAGAAATAGGAAGTGGGTTCATTTTAGAATTGGATTTCTCACTCTTAATCTCATGGCACCATTAGAGCTGGTATGCTTTCTTCTTCTTGAAGAAGAAGAAGAAGAAAGAATAATGATGAGAATTGATAGAATAAAGAATGAAACTTATCCTTTTAATTATGGTACCATGGTTAAGTTAAGCCCTCATGCTTAACTTGTGTAGAGAATTAACCAAAGACTTGGGTTAAAGGTTGGGTTAACTACCATCCTAAAGAAATGACAAAAGAAATTGACTTTCTCAAAGTTTCTTCAAGCTTCATGAAGCTTGATAACTTTGAACAAAGTCTTATTTCATTTGTTATTTATTAGAAAATTAGTAAACCCTAATTTAACCTCAATTTGGTTCAAGTCTCATACACACAACTTGTATGTATCATCAAGCATGATACAAACATGTACACTTGCATATATCACATATAAACAATGTGCACATTCAAGTGAGAAAATCAATCTTAAATGAACCAATATTAGTTAATCTAAAGTAATATATCAAATATATAATTATACATTAAATCATTAAATCAACACTTGATTTAATGATCCGGTCATACTGCATACAACCGACTAATATCAAGTGTATAAATATATCGAATCAACATTTGATTCGGTAACCCGGCTATATCTTATATAAGCGTCCGATGATACTAATCACGAGAATAGAATTCAGTATCACATACTGGTATTATTCTCGGTCCCGCACATATCTCATATGCGCTCCTATTTCGTTTCGCTTGAGCCAGGAAACCTCTGTGTAGGACTCTAAAGACTCGTCAATACGCCGGCAGTAGTTGATGATCATATCAAACACCCACAAGCTGCAAGCGGTCTGCTAAACGTAACGGCCATCCGGGTATTGAGCGATCAGAAGATCAACGAGCAAGCCCGCTCACACTCTTGTGAATCCAACCAGCAACACTTACCGTACAGTCCGGTCCGTTCGTCTGATATGTCGCATATCTCGCCTAGGGGAGGTATACGTCAGACACCAGCAGCTTGATAAGTCATGCCGATGTAAGGTCCATAACAAGTATGAAACTACTGATAACACTTACCAGCAAATCAGTGCAACCCTGGCCAGGGATTTCCGGTTACGGCCGGTCGAGCATAGCGCAACATCAACCCCCAATACCGGAAGAGACGAATCCCCTCCTATCGCTCATTGCCTCCATGTGAATCGGGACGGTACCCAAAAACCACCTGTTTGCACGACTCAGTAGAGCCATGGTAGGGTGGAAATCAAAGCACAGTTTGAGACACACAAGACTCTATGACGATCTCGGGTCAACAGACTAAGCTATACCAGTGTCACCAGAGAACTGCCATCTGACGCAAGGTATAATACCATTTGGGAGTTCTCGGGGGTCCGTTCAGTATACCTAGTCTCCACTGACCACCCACATACCATCTCTGATGTCAAACACCAATGGATATGGGATCATCCATCGCCCATCACATGGGTCGAGAAGATATACACTAGTCTACTCTGGAATATCGATGCCCCGTCTCGATATTCCCACGACTAGGAACATTGAAGGATGTATTCATGGACTACCCAGGCCCTACTAGTATGATCTGCATCATAGTGCTGGAAGTCGAGCACATATCCTAAGGGCTTTATCAACATGTAATAGAGAAACAGAAAGTATACATGTTAAGATAAAGAGCAACCAGATAGCGTACTATCATGTCGAGCAAGAAAGTCCTACCTATATATGTCCCAGCATCCACTACAATATACATCTCATGTACAGTAATGGCCTCTAGGGCATACATATAACTAACAATCTCCCACTTGCACTAGGGCCATCTGTAGCAGTGGTTGCAGTATCACATACTCAACCATCCCATAAAAGTCTCTCTTTTGGAAAAGGCCTTTGTGAGTGGATCCGCCGTGTTGTCCTCTGAGTCTACTCTCCTAACCTCGATCACCCTGGAGATCAACAATCTCCATGATCAGGTGATGCTGCCTCAGAATATGTCTGGGTCACTGATGGGATCGGGGTTCCTGGGCCAAAGCCACACTTCCATTGTCACACAATGGTAGGAACCTAGTTCATCTCATGAACTAATATACACCCAAACTTCCTCTTTGGTAGTATCTTTGATAGCGATGTCACCAGCCTTTATCGTCTAGTCTACCACGGTATCTAGCTTGGAACACTTCCAACATACCGTCCCTCCACTGAGGGTAAAGACAATGCCTGCGACTGTCAATCGGTCGTCCTGATCACCCTGGAACCTTTCCAGTGATTCTTCCCAGGATCAACTGATACCATCTCACTACAACTGGTGAGAATCCTAACATCCATTTAGATCTATCTCATAGATCCAAAACCCAGGATTTAGGAGGTATCATTTTGATCCTATATGGAGAATCCATATGATAAGAGGAGATAGACCGAGCGTAGCATAGGAAACTCATTCCCTAGCAAGAGTATGTCATCCACGTACTCTACGAGGATCACCACCTTACTCTCTATTACCTTTTTGTATATACAAGGTTCATCTACCATTTTGATGAAGTCAAACTCTTTGACTATCGCATCAAAACAGACGTTCCAACTCCGCGATTCCTGCTTTAATCTATAAAGCATCTTGCACACTTTTCCGCTGCTCCCACTGTTTACGAAGCCCTCTAACTGTGTACTTATAGACGTTCTCTTCTAAATCAGTATTTAGAAAAGCAGTCATGACACCCAATCACCAGATATCGTAGTCATGGTATGTAGCAATGTTAAGTAGGATCCGGATGGACTTAAGCATAGCTACTGGAAAAAGGTTTCATCATTATCCACGCCTGGTCGATGATGAAAACCATTAACAAGTCTAGCTTTGAAAGTCTCAACTTTTCCATCTACACCAAGTAATCTTCTCAAGATATAATTGCTCCTGATGGGGATTTAACCCTTCAGATACAGCATCCAAGGTCCATACTTTGTTGGTGTACATGGATTCCATCTCAGATCGCTAAGCATCCAGCCATTCTTACAGAGACCCTACTCTCGATGGCCTGCTCGAAACTAGTTGGGTCATCATCTCATGATGCAATCCTCACTCCCACTGTCATCGAGAAACCGAAGTATCTCTCAGGCGGATGAGGAACCCTGTTAGATCGGCGGAGAGGCTGAGGTTCGTCAGAGACTATTGAATCCTTTGGTTCTATCAAATCATCTGCTGTAGATTGTATAGCTGGAAATCCTTCCAGTTCTACAGAACTGACCTTGCCTCGATCTTGTCCGGATTTTGTTTTTGACATAGGCCAGACAATCCCAAAACTTAACTTGCTTAAGAGATGGGCTCTTCCCATACCATATCTCATATGGAGTGGTAGGCTGTGATCTGATTCGAATCTAATTCAATAGGTATGCAGCTTCTTAAGTGCACAACCCCCAAAGGGGAAATAGGTAACTCAGTAGTACTCATCATAGAGCGCACCATATCATATAGGGTATGATTGCCCCGCCGCGATACACCGTTGTGCTGTGGTGTATACAGAGGAGTAACCTGAGAGATAATCCCATTCCCCTTTAGAATAGTCTAAGAATTCCATGCACAAGTATTCTCCTCCCTGATCTTATCATAGGACATAATACTTATACCTGTATTAGTTCTCTACTTCTGACTTATATTCTTTGAACTTCTCAAAAGCTTCAGTCATGTGTTTCAACAGGAACATGCGTCCGAATCTTGAGAGATCATCAGTGAATGTAAGGAAGTACAAAGAACCAGTCTTGGCATATGTAGACTGGGGACCTTTATACATCACTATGTATCAGTCTTAAGAGTTTACTAACTCTTTCTCTGTTTCGAGTAAACAGAGTTTTGGTCATCTAATCTTTGTGACATGACTGGCAAGTTTCACAAGATGTAAATTCAAACTGATTTAAATATGCATCTAAATGTAACTTCAGCCAGTCGGGTCGCATTAATATGACCTAGTCTACAATGCCTCAAGAAGGATTCGTTCATTTCTGAACTCTTCCTCTTGTGTGTGTTCTGTATACTAGGAACTGTAGTTTGATTTAGAACGTCAATGCTTTTAGATAACGTGCCTGAACCGATATAGGAAATGTTCAAAACATTATCCAACAATACAGAATTATATCCTTCTTTAGTAAATAAAGAGACTGATATGATGTTGTATATTAGGTTCGGTATCTAATAACATTTGTTCAGAATCAATGTATTTGGAAATACAGGATGATAGTGACCAACAGACTTGGCTGCAACACTTGCACCGTTTTCTGTCTCATGAAACTTATCACACGTTCTCAGCTCTCTACCTTTCTGTAGCCTATGTAACAGATTCATATCTGGGATCCTGATCCGGTATCAAATACCCAGGACGTAGAGGATACAGAGAAACGGTTCTTTGTAATGAACACACCCGAAGAAGATGCATCTCATGCACTTTCTTCGTTTGGGCGGCATGGGAATCCTGGTATTCCCCTATTTCCTGCTCGGTCTTATAACAATTATAAGTTGAAGCGGGACCAACGTTTCCCAGCTCAGTAAAACAAGCGGGTTCGGTCAATACATCCATATTATTACCTTGATTAAGGCGTGATATGGTCTCTACCTGGAGAGAGAGAGAAGAAAACACTCTGCGTGCGCTCTTGCAAGATTAGATTGGTTATATATTTTATCTAATCAGGATGGCTCCCACTGTTTTTATCAAATCTTCCTTCAATCCCTAAAAGGAAAGACTAGCCGGGATTAATTACCCTCTACAAGTTCGCCAATCTTTCAGCCTGGCCAGTGCCGGTAGTTTGAGGGAGGTTCCCCGTGTTTTCGCACGAACCTAATTAAAGTAAACCTCGTTTTCCTAAGGGCGTAACCCCATTGACACCTTTCTAGACACCTACTTGATCGGCTAATTGTAAAGCGCAAAACTCTCCCAGGAGTAACAATTACTCGCAGTGGGTATCGGGATCCAACTATCATATAGAAGGTATGCAATCTCATTGTAAATTTCAACACTTGAAACTCCCGAAAAAGGTTTTTACCCCTAGCACTTATGACCTTAACTATGGTCAACAAATCATAAGCACTAGTCAAGTTCTACCCGTCATTTCATGATTAATTAGAACCACCCACATGACCCTTAACTAAGGTCAACAAAGGCACGCGACTGTCCTAACTAATCGCATCATATGCGGTGTAGGAAGACATCACTTAGCTACCGTACATTGTGCCTTGACTATGGTCAACAAACACAGTACGAATACTAAGTACTCTACTTCCTAAAATGACGGAGGGTTGCGAATGGTTTTTATGAAAACCTTTAATGCTTTGAACTTGATCTCGTTGCGGAATCAAATGGTTTTTAAATGGAGTGTTTTTGAGGTCTTTCTAGTTTTGCTAAAGGGGTCACTCCCGGTGAAGGGATCGTCGGCCCTTTCCTCATCGAATAAGGTGCAGGATATATCACATATACCGCTGTGCAAAGCAAGAACTGTAGCTACCTGTTTTATTTTTGAAATTCGATTCCACAACATCTTTTAGGTTTATTTTCTTTCATTAATCTCATTAATGAATGTCCCATCATTTAAGTCCACCTAAACATCACAGATAAATACAACGTACGCTTATTCCATCCGCATTCGCCTCGATGTCTCGTCTGCACCGTTAGGTTAGGTAAGTAACGGCAGAGCGGGGCATGGCTAGCGCGGGTGTAAAACATAAGCAACGTCTATATAATATATCATATATACTATATACAGTATCCATCTGAACTAATCACATGATCACATCACAGATAACGCAGCAGAAAAAATCATATGAAATATTGGATATACTACGACGTCCGTGTTTTATTCTGAGCCTGTAAAAAACACGGATTCCACGGTCGTGATGAATAGCCAATCCCACACCCATAGACCCCTACAAGAGCTGCAAGCAACCCTACCAATTCTAGGGTTAGGAGACCCGAACTTGACTCCTCGAGATGGTCTCCCTCTGGACCCTAGAACCCGGTTACTTGTGCTCCCCTCCTTGGGTCAATCCTAATGCGGAAAAGTACATAATATACAATGGTGATATCATCCTCAACCCGGAAGTGCCCCAATAAAAGAATATTACATACAAGTTTATTATGTGAATGAAAATGGAAAAACACTCATCTCACATAAAAAAAACCCGGCTATTCAAACACGACGATCCAATATAACATATCCTGCAACACATAACATCACATGTCATCAACGTAAGTAAATATGCCCATCCCAATTGTCGTAGACATATAGCAACGAAACCGGCGATATCACATATTACACTTACGGTCGCAGAAAAGAAAGTGTAAAACTACAACAGTTGGAATCCGCAACCTGCATAGACATTGCATGCCTAACTAAATGAATTCCTTAGACATCGCATGCCTAACAACTATAAACCCCGCATTTTAGTCTCATTATCGAAAATTCTTTTAAATATCAAGTCGGGCAATTCAACAAGATTCCCGACATCCTGATCGAATGCTCGTCGCAAACTTTAGCAGGCGGCCGCACCCCTAATGCCGTCGACGGAGTGCACCAAGGCGGAACACCGCTGCCGCGGGCACCCGAACGGATGCTTTCGGCGACGGGGTTCTCCTACAGTCACTTGGTCGGGGCTATGGGGTGTAGCTGTCTATTAAGTTTACCCGGCGAGTATCCGCGTACGCTACGTGATTGCGACGGACTTTTGATCACATCAAAATCCCGTGGCAACCGATCAAATGAGACTAAACTGCTATATTTATAACATTCATTCAGTTATCTCATAACTTCTTGTGGATTCAAAATATTGTATCACGTTCCAGATAAATAGAAAATGTTAAACTTTCATATCGAACAATCAAACACCCAAGTTTTCCCGAAACAGCTCAACACATGAAATAAGTTTAAAAACATTCACTTCATGCCACAGTACCAACGGTCCAGCCGTAGAAGGGTCAAGCCAACGCCTCACATGTGGCACGCCGTACTGCCCCAAACCCTAAGGTTCAAAGGGCAGTTCAAGACGGTCACATAATCGAGTTAAGGTTTGTTGTCTTCTAGAGGGTCCATCGCGTTACTTGCACTACTTAGAACGATCTTAAACAACGGAAAAATCCAACAATTGGAAGTTTCCCGGCAGGGGAAAAAGTGTGTATTTATATCTGGTCGAACTTTTTAACATGTTCAAAAATTACCCGGAAAAACACAATAAACAAAGTTAAACAATCCGATCGAATCATCGAGTCCCCAAAGCAACCCAGAAAACTCAACTGTAGAGTAGAAAGTAAAAATTCCCTGAGAACAGAGGAAATAGAAACGGGCATTACTGTGTGAAAAAGAATCCATAACCTTTACATGCGGCCGCGGAACCGCCGCCAAAAGCAGGGTTAGGCCGCGGTTCCGCGGCTCTACAGTAGAGTTAGGGCTTCATTTTCTATAGTTTTCCTTATAATTTCCTGCTCTATTTTCTAAGAATTTTTAATTCACAAAATTCCACAGTTTGAAAAAATGTACAGAGAAGGGTTTTATTTAGGGTTTCGGGCTTCGATCGGGTTTCTAACTCCATCTACACTTCGCCTAAGGCTCTAGCTAGGCTCTGATACCACTGTAGGGTTCCTAGGCACACCCATGAGGTTCTACAACTGATCAACCATGTCCATTTCAAATTTTATGTGCCGAGAAACCCTAATATAGATCGTTAACTAGAGGATAGGCGAAACTACAAGCAAGTTAACAACTTAACTACAAGTGAAAGGGACTACAACCTTTGTAGATCCAGTCTTCCACTTCTTTAGCTCCGTGATGACGTCCCTCCGCTGCGATCCACCGGATCCCGGACTCTAGTGTTGGTTTCATCGGAGAAATGATCGGGCTAGGTCGTTTATGTAACACCTTAGGATGTGTTAGGGACTAATTATTTTTAAATAATGGGTTTTTAATAAAAAAGTTTACCAAATTGTGTTTTAAATATTTTTCCTAATTTAATAAATATTTTTCCAAAATTTTCCTAAGCTTGCATACACATGTGCATGTAAACTAGGGTTTTTTTTAAATGAGTTATTACCATGATTATTAACCATGGTGGGTTAATCATGGGATTAAGTCTTTTGGGTTTAAATTAAGGTAATTAGTTAATTAGTAGTTGTTTTAATTTGAATTTGTTTATAGGTGTTGACTTGTGAGAGAGAGAGAGGGGGGCATCATGGCTCAAGCCATGCTTGCCATTAATGAAGAGAGAGAGAGGAGGGGTGACTTTTGGGTGATGATTTGTTTTGGCTCTCAACTCTCTTTGTTTTTCTCTCAAAACTCTCACACACTCACACACACACACCTACCTCTCAGCTGAAGCCAGAAGCAGCAGCAGCAGCAGCAAACTCCACAGCAGCAGCAACAAGTAGCTCAGCAACAGCAACAGCAAGCACAACAGCAACAGCCAGTGAGCAGCAACAGCAACAGCAGCAACTGCAGCTTCTCCCCTTCATTTCTTCTTCTTCCTCCAGCTCCCTAGGGTTAAGTATGAGGTATATTTCATAAAATTATTCCCTAGTTTGCTTGGTTAGAGTAGTTTGGCATCGGTTAGTGGTTTTTAGTGTGTTTTAGTGCGATATGAGGTGTTTAGTAGGAATCTTGTGCTAGTGTGGTGTGAATTGGTTTCAGTAGGTTGTAAGTGAGTTATTGAGACCATATTAACTTAGCCTAACCCCAATTGCACTAAAATACCACCAGTTTTACAAATTGATGCAAATCCGTCGTTTTTAAGCAAAACTGAGTTTTCTGGAAACTGCTTTTGACCCGATGAGTTCAGAATGAAATTGGGAAGACTGCAGTATAGTGGAGATGTGCTGATACCCTAGACAGAACCCGACCCCCTAATTTGTTCCTTTGGCCGCCAATTATTTCGTTCTGGCCGCAATTTGCGGCCAGATGGGTAGGGTTTGGGTTGGGGTTTGGTTCTGTAAGTGTCTGCTAGTGTGTAGGGTGCTGTGATGTATATATTTTTGTAAGTTTAGTTCTGTATAAAAATCTGGGACCAAATACCTGTTTTTCCGTTTTTCAAAACCTTCGCGACACGCGTGATACGTGAGTGGGTTTGGGGTTTTTGCGTATCGCGACGCGTCGGGGCAGTTTCGGGCGCGTGATCACACGTTTTAGCGTATCGCGCACACGCGCGATTGGTTTGCGACACGGGTTTCTAGTTGGGCCGTAATGTCGCGTTTCTTTGAAATTGAGCTTATGTGTGATATATGTTATGTGATTCTAGGTTCGCAGGCCAGCGAGACGGACGCTGCGAAGAAGGGCAAGCAAGTCGTCGGCTACACTTAGCGCGAGACTCGGTGAGTAGATTTCACATCTACGGGGATATCGCCCGCATGGCGTTATGCGTTAGGGCTGATAGGACTTTACTATTATATGTTGCATGTACCCCATAGACTGTCATCGCATATTGCATTCCCTACTATATATATATATATATATGCTTAGAACTGATAGAACACTGCACTATTACTAACGGTTTATGTTGCACGGGCACTAATTTACATGCTACACACACACCGTTAGTAATTGCCATGCCACACTCACTGTAGAGCTGCCATGATTATATTGCTGTAGTTTATCTTACATATGATTGGTGGTGATTTCCTGGAAATTGGGAGCCGCTTGACATCTTTAAAAACGGAAACTATTTTTAAAAGCGGTTTTCCCCTTATGCTCATACCATGGATTGATTTACATTGTACCTCGCATTGGATTTACTTATTGGTGATGGATTTTCATGTGATTTCTGGTTTTTGAGGACCGTGGAAGTATTTAAGAAAAGATGCACTATTTTGAAAAACCCGGTACCTCGTGATATGATATTTTGGTTTGTCCACCACGCGTTTTCTCGGTGCTGAGACGTGTGCTTGAAACCCGATTCGAGGAGTGGATGATCCGTCTGCGGGTTCGTGGTGGGCCCGGTATGGTTCCCCTCGGCGAGATGATCGATGGGTTTTGCCGATTGAGCCTGGAGGCGGGCGAGTACCTACCGGTGATTGGTTGGACCTGGCAGTTGTCCGGAGGATACTGACCAGAGTCGAGAGATGGATGCGGGATGTCCGTACTGCCGGGGCCGAAGGCCGATACCGCAGATGGACCCCGTGGGCCGATCCGGACTGACGTAGCCCGATATACGAGGATTTGCGTGTCGATGCTGGACACGAGTATTTTATGATATTTTGGGTGCCGATGTTGGGCACTCGTGATTTCTCAGAGATATACAGGATTTGAGGGCCGATGGGTGTGCCGGCGCCTGAGTGTATTTGGGATTTGGGTGCAGTCTGAGGCACCGATTATTGCTTTCCATGTTGACATATCCATGTAGATGTTATTTATCCCATGCTCAGTATTGATTACTATATACCTCATCCTGTAGCATTTACCTGATAGAGCACTTGCATTACTATTGCATCCACTGTTTGGCATGCATTGACATCATCTGCTGGCATTAGTAGAGCCGCCCTATATGTGCATGCTCGCGACCACCTTTATATGTTATCTCTATTCACGAGTTGGCAACTCACCCCCGTTGTGCCACAGTATTTGCAGGTTGCCCTTGGGAGTAGTCACGGCTGGCTGTTTACCGCATCTTTTGGCACAGATACCATTTCTGAGGCGGGTTAGCCTTTTTACTGTTAGGTGGGTTTTGTACGGTATCTGTTATCTTTCAGTTGTATATTGATGTATCTAGTATTCTCCATCTACCTTTCTGTATTGACTTAGAGACAGTTGTGAGGACGATGTGTATGATTTTATACTCTGGTGTCGAGCTCGCATGTGAGCCGACTTTATTTTATGCAATCTTATCTTTGTGATATTTGTCCTTGCTTTACCGTGTATTCTTCGCTACGGCGTCATATATCATATTGTGATGCTTATTCATTTCACTTGTTATTTCTGCGACACCTTGCTTTTACCCGACTTGCGGGACAAATGTTTAAAAAAGGAAATGTTGCCAAAATTATAAAAATGATAACTCTTGAACTAAAAAGGATTTCTACTAAATAAATGGAAGTTTCTCAGATATGTATGACTTTTTTTACAGAAAAATGTTTTAATCACTCTTTATTTATTGGTTTTGATTTCTGGGTTCGGCTTACTTAGCCGCGTTACGCCTGTAGACGTTGCGTGGTTAAGTGCTGGTCACGAGTCAAAATTCTCGGGTCGTGACAAAGTTGGTATCAGAGCGTAGGTTTTACCTTCGGAGTGTAGGATGACCCTGGTATGATGGAGTAGGTAGCTGCAGCAGGGTAGCGTAGCGTGTGTATGTTCCGCGGCATACTCACGACACGGTACTCCGCTTATGCGACCTTAGGACTTGTTGATTTAAATTCCTCCTTGATTACATATGTTCTTGCGATTCGATTTCCGTGTTCTTATCGAATCCAAATTTTCTTTCAGCCATTATGCCGCCTAAGACTACGAGGGCACAGAGAGCGGCCGCGAGGGCCGAGATTCGTATTGACTCGTCCGAGACGAGGACTGATCCGGCCAGTGCACCCGTTGTACCCGAGCAGACTGTTCCTCCTATGACAGATCAGATCGCCACGCTAGGGGCTGGTATGCAGGAGATGCGCCAGACGGTGGGATCCAGCATGCAGGAGATGCGCCAGATGATAGGGTCGCTAGTTGAGACGCTTCGGGCACAGCGACCAGAGGTAGCTCCACCTGTTCCAGCGACCGCGATGGTACCTACCGCACAGCCAGTTGCCCCTGCAGTCACGGAGGTGATCACAGTATCGCTATCAGAGTTCATGAGGCTGAAGCCTCCGGTCTTCACAGGCACTGATGCAGCCGAGGACCCCCAGTCCTTCATTGACAAGATGGCCCGTATATGCCGTTCCCTCAGATGCGCAGATACGAGATGGGTCGAGTTTGCGAGCTTTCGCCTAGAAGGTCTTGCGCAGAAGTGGTGTGATTCAGTTGAGAAGGGCAGAGCAGCAGGTCTTCCTCCTATGACTTGGACGGAGTTCGTGACCATATTTCTAGCCCGTTTCCTTCCCCAGAGTGTTAGGGATGCCCGAGCACGCAGATTTGAGTCCTTGCGCCAGACGCCAGGGATGACCGTGGCAGAGTATGACGTGCTGTTTACAGAGCTAGCAGTCTATGCCCCATATTTAGTGGCTACCGAGGAGTTGCGAGTCAGGAGATTTGTTCGAGGCTTGCTTACACCATTGTTCCTCGCGATCAGCGCGCAGCACTACGAGACCTATGCAGTAGCTGTAGACGCAGCCCTAGTAGTCGAGGAGCACCTTGCTGAGACTTCGGTAGTTCCAAAGCCGAAGAGAGTTCATACCAGTATTTCCGCACGGAGGCAGTCATTCAGACGCCGCGACGGGTATCGTTCTGGTATGAGGAGTAGCAGAGATTCGGGACGAGGCCGGATGTTTAGTTCGTATCCCCAGGAAAGTCAGCAGTCGCCGCGGGGTTGCTTCAGATGTGGCAGCCTACTTCACCTCGTTCGAGATTGTCCAGAGACACACCGAAGGGAGGCGGCAGCACCGCATGTTACTTTACCACCTTCACCACTCCAGAGGGCGTTCCCCGTTGTACCTACCATTGCTCCGCGCCAGACTCATGCACAGAGAGGTCGTGGGTGTGGAGGAGTTGCTCAGAGAGAGCGAGATGACCAAGGCAGAGGGCAGTCAGTTACAGGTGGTAGACAGGCGCGGGTTTTTGCTTTGACGCATCAGGACGCGCAGGCGTCTAATGCAGTGGTTTCAGGTATCCTTCCTGTATGTTCAGTTGATGCACACGTACTGTTCGATCCCGGATCCACACACTCGTACGTATCCACACACTTTGTGCCAAGTTTGGGTAGAGAGTCCGGCTTACTTGATCAGCCGCTTGTGGTGACCACTCCTGTGGGAGAGTCGTTTGTTGCTAGGCACGTGTTCCGATCCTGTATCGTCTGTATTGGCGAGAGAGAGTTGCCTGTCGACTTGATCCTTCTGGAGATGTTGGACTTCGACGTTCTCTTGGGTATGGATTGGTTAGCCACGTGCTATGCTTCTGTGGACTGCCGTGAGAAGACAGTTAGATTCTGCTTTCCCGGCGAGTCGGTTTTTGTTGTGTTGGGGGACCGTGGTGCCGCCCCTCACAGTGTGATTTCTTCTTTTCGCGCTGGACAGCTTTTGAGGAAGGGATGTCAGGGATTTCTCGCCTATGTTTGCGATGCTCGCGCTACAGTGGTTCCATTGGATCAGGTTCCGGTTGTCAGCGAGTTTCCTGATGTGTTCCCTGCCGAGCTTCCAGGGTTACCGCACCAGCGCGACATTTCTTTCTGTATTGATTTGGTTCCTGGCTCGGGGCCTATTTCCATACCGCCTTATCGGATGGCCCCGGCGGAACTTAGAGAATTGAAGGGCCAGTTGCAAGATTTGCTGGACAAGGGACTTATTCGACCCAGTGTTTCTCCTTGGGGTGCTCCAGTCCTGTTCGTTAAAACGAAGGACGGCAGTTTACGTCTATGTATCGACTACCGCCAGCTGAACAGGGTGACAGTGCGGAACAGGTATCCTTTGCCGCGTATCGAAGATTTGTTCGACCAGCTTCAGGGGGCAGGGTACTTTTCGAGGATCGATTTACGATCGGGCTATCATCAGCTGCGGGTTCGACAGGAGGACATTCCCACTATAGCTTTCCGTACGCGCTACGGCCATTACGAGTTTTTGGTGATGTAGTTCGGACTCACCAATGCGCCAGCAGCCTTCATGGGCTTGATGAACCGTATTTTCCGGCCATATTTGGATATATTCATCATAGTCTTCATTGACGATATCTTGGTGTATTCCCGGAGTAGTGAGGAGCACGAGCAGCACCTGCGGATTACAATGCAGACCTTGAGGGAGCACCAGCTTTATGCGAAATTTTTCAAGTGTGCTTTTTGGCTGGACAGCGTAGACTTCTTGGGACACGTGATCTCACGAGACGGTATATGTGTAGATCCGAGGAAGATCGAGGCCGTTCAGCGTTGGCCCAGACCCACATCGGTGATGGAGATTCGCAGCTTTTTGGGGTTGGCCGGTTACTACAGACGTTTTGTGCAGGACATCTCCCGTATTGCTACACCGTTGACCGGGTAGACCCGGAAGGGAGTTCCTTTCGATTGGACGGAGGAGTGCGAGCACAGTTTCCAGCAGTTACAGACTCGGCTGACGATGGCACCGGTGTTATCTTTACCTTCCGGATCAGGCGGGTTTGTGGTCTTTTGTGATGCCTCTCGAGTGGGGCTAGGATGCGTTCTGATGCAGCATGACAGGGTGATCGCGTATGCCTCGCAACAATTGAAGAAACATGAGCAGAACTACCCCACTCACGACTTTGAGATGGCTGCAGTGGTCTTCACACTTATGATCTGGCGACATTACCTATACGGCGAGTCGTGCCAGATATTCACGGATCACAAAAGTCTGAAATACATATTCCAGCAGCGGGATCTGAACCTTCGACAGCGCCGATGGATGGAGTTAGTGAAGGATTACGACTGCGAGATCTTATATCACCCGGGCAAGGCAAATGTGGTGGCGGATGCTTTGAGCAGGAGGCCCGGGAGTAGTCTATCTTGTTTGAGCGCAGTACAGGAGCAGTCATCAGCAGATTGGAAGATATTATTAGACAGCCGGATACAGTTCGATTTTACGAAGATTGGAGGACAGATAGCGCATGTCCGTGCACGCCCACAGTTGATCGATCGTATACGTGAGGCACAGCTCAGTGACGACCGATGTTCAGAGATCATGGCATAGATTGGACAGGACAGATTTTCCGAGTTCGTGATCGATGATCAGGGGATACTACGATTTGGGACTAGACTGTGCGTACCTGATGCTGAGGGACTGAGGCGCGAGATTCTTGAGGAGGCACATGGATCGGTATATAGCGTCCATCCTGGTTCCACTAAGATGTATCATGATATGAGAGGTGTTTACTGGTGGGACGGAATGAAGAGGAACATCGCAGATTTTGTGTCGAGATGCCTGACTTGTCAGCAAGTCAAGGCTGAACACCAGAGGCCCGCGGGAGAGGTACAGCCGTTACCCATTCCGGAGTGGAAATGGGAACAGATTTCGATGGATTTCGTTGTGGGTCTACCCAGGACTAGTCGGGGGTATGACTCCATCTGGGTGATCGTGGATCGTTTGACGAAAGCGGCTCACTTCCTACCAGTGAAGACGACTTTCGGATTTACTCAGTATGCCCAGATCTACATTGACGAGATAGTGCGACTACACGGAGTCCCGACATGCATTGTGTCCGACAGAGGCACCCAGTTTACCAGTCGACTATGGCAGAGGCTTCAGGAGGCTTTGGGCACTCGCTTGAGTTTCAGCACAGCATTTCATCCACAGACCGACGGACAGTCAGAGCGGACCATTCAGACTCTCGAGGATATGCTCAGAGCTTGTGTATTGGATTTCGGAGGTAGCTGGGATCATCATTTGCCCTTAGTAGAGTTCTCCTACAATAACAGCTACCAGGAGACCATTCAGATGGCACCATTTGAGGCTCTTTATGGGAGGAGATGCAGGTCGCCCACTTATTGGACAGAGCTCAGTGAGAGCAGTATCTTAGGGCCACAGATCGTTGAGGAGCCGACAGCGAAGATCCAGTTGATTCGCGATAGAATGAGAGCAGCCCAGAGTAGGCAGAGATCTTATACGGACCGTCGACGGCGCAGACTCGAGTTTTCTGTTGGTGATCATGTTTTCTTCAGGGTCTCCCCAATGAAATGTGTGATGAGGTTTGGGAAGAAGGGGAAACTCAGTCCCAGATATGTGGAGCCCTTCGAGATCCTCGAGCGTGTTGGTACAGTAGCGTACCGTTTAGCCCTTCCGCCCAGTTTTCCAGACGTGCACCCGGTATTCCACGTTTTGATGCTCCGCAGATATCTTCATGATCCTTCGCACGCGATTCAGCACCCGACGATCCAGCTTGAGCGTGACCTTTCCTATGCAGAACAGCCAGTGATGATCTTGGATCGACAAGTGAAGAAATTGAGATCAAAGGACATTCGATCAGTCAAGGTACTTTGGCGTGGCCAGAACCGTGAGGAGGTCACTTGGGAGACCGAAAGCAAGATGATGAAGACGTATCCCCATCTTTTTGAAGGTACGTGTAGTTAGATTTTTGAAATTCGGGGACGAATTTCTTTAAGGGGGAGAGATTGTAACACCTTAGGATGTGTTAGGGACTAATTATTTTTAAATAATGGGTTTTTAATAAAAAGTTTACCAAATTGTGTTTTAAATATTTTTCCTAATTTAATAAATATTTTTCCAAAATTTTCCTAGGCTTGCACACACATGTGCATGTAAACTAGGGTTTTTTTTAAATGAGTTATTACCATGATTATTAACCATGGTGGGTTAATCATGGGATTAAGTCTTTTGGGTTTAAATTAAGTTATTTAGTTAATTAGTAGTTGTTTTAATTTGAATTTGTTTATAGGTGTTGACTTGTGAGAGAGAGAGAGGGGGGCATCATGGCTCAAGCCATGCTTGCCATTAATGAAGAGAGAGAGAGGAGGGGTGACTTTTGGGTGATGATTTGTTTTGGCTCTCAACTCTCTTTGTTTTTCTCTCAAAACTCTTACACACTCACACACACACACCTACCTCTCAGCTGAAGCCAGAAGCAGCAGCAGCAGCAGCAAACTCCACAGCAGCAGCAACAAGTAGCTCAGCAACAGCAACAGCAAGCACAACAGCAACAGCCAGTGAGCAGCAACAGCAACAGCAGCAACTGCAGCTTCTCCCCTTCATTTCGTCTTCTTCCTCCAGCTCCCTAGGGTTAAGTATGAGGTATATTTCCTAAACTTATTCCCTAGTTTGCTTGGTTAGAGTAGTTTTACATCGGTTAGTGGTTTTTAGTGTGTTTTAGTGCGATATGAGGTGTTTAGTAGGAATCTTGTGCTAGTGTGGTGTGAATTGGTTTCAGTAGGTTGTTAGTGAGTTATTGAGACCATATTAACTTAGCCTAACCCCAATTGCACTAAAATACCACCAGTTTTCCAAATTGATGCAAATCCATCGTTTTTAAGCAAAACTGAGTTTTCTGGAAACTGCTTTTGACCCGATGAGTTCAGAATGAAATTGGGAAGACTGCTGTATAGTGGAGATGTGCTGATACCCTAGATAGAACCCGACCCCCTAATTCCTTCCTTTGGCCGCCAATTATTTCGTTCTGGCCGCAATTTGCGGCCAGATGGGTAGGGTTTGGGTTGGGGTTTGGGTTGGGGTTTGGTTCTGTAAGTGTCTGCTAGTGTGTAGGGTGCTGTGATGTATATATTTTTGTAAGTTTAGTTCTGTATAGAAATCTGGGACCAAATACCTATTTTGCCGTTTTTCTAAACCTTCGCGACACGCGTGATACGTGAGTGGGTTTGGGGTTTTTGCGTATCGCGACGCGTCGGGGTAGTTTCAGGCGCGTGATCACACGTTTTAGCGTATCGCGCACACGCGCGATTGGTTTGCGACATGGGTTTCTATTTGGGCCGTAATGTCGCGTTTCTTTGAAATTGAGCTTATGTGTGATATATGTTATGTGATTCTAGGTTCGCAGGCCAGTGAGACGGACGCTGCGAAGAAGGGCAAGCAAGTCGTCGGCTACACTTAGCGCGAGACTCGGTGAGTAAATTTCACATCTACGGGGATATCGCCCGCATGGCGTTATGCGTCAGGGCTGATAGAACTTTACTATTATATTTTGCATGTACCCCATAGACTGTCATCGCATATTGCATTCCCTGCTATATATATATATATATATATATATATATATATGCTTAGAACTGATAGAACACTGCACTATTACTAACGGTTTATGTTGCACGGGCACTAATTTACATGCTACACACACACCGTAAGTAATTGCCATGCCACACTCACTGTAGAGCTGCCATGATTATATTGTTGTAGTTTATCTTACATATGATTGGTGGTGATTTCCTGGAAATTGGGAGCCGCATGACATCTTTAAAAACGGAAACTATTTTTAAAAGCGGTTTTCCCCTTATGCTCATACCATGGATTGATTTACATTGTACCTCGCATTGGATTTACTTATTGGTGATGGATTTTCATGTGATTTCTGGTTTTTGAGGACCGTGGAAGTATTTAAGAAAAGATGCACTATTTTGAAAAACCCGGTACCTCGTGATATGATATTTTGGTGTGTCCACCACGCGTTTTCTCGGTGCTGAGACGTGTGCTTGAAACCCGATTCGAGGAGTGGATGATCCGTCTGCGCGTTCGTGGTGGGCCCGGTATGGTTCCCCTCGGCGAGATGATCGATGTGTTTTGCCGATTGAGCCTGGAGGCGGGCGAGTACCTACCGGTGATTGGTTGGACCTGGCAGTTGTCCGGAGGATACTGACCAGAGTCGAGAGATGGATGCGGGATGTCCGTACTGCCGGGGCCGAGGGCCGATACCGCAGATGGACCCCGTGGGCCGATCCGGACTGACGGAGCCCGATATACGAGGATTTGCGTGTCGATGCTGGACACGAGTACTTTATGATATTTTGGGTGCCGATGTTGGGCACTCGTGATTTCTCAGAGATATACAGGATTTGAGGGCCGATGGGTGTGCCGGCGCCTGAGTGTATTTGGGATTTGGGTGCAGTCTGAGGCACCGATTATTGCTTTCCATGTTGACATATCCATGTAGATGTTATTTATCCCATGCTCAGTATTGATTACTATATACCTCATCCTGTAGCATTTACCTGATAGAGCCCTTGCATTACTATTGCATCCACTGTTTGGCATGCATTGACATCATCTATTGGCATTAGTAGAGCCGCGCTATATGTGCATGCTCGCGACCACCTTTATATGTTATCTCTATTCACGAGTTGGCAACTCACCCCCGTTGTGCCACAGTATTTGCAGGTTGCCCTTGGGAGTAGTCACGGCTGGCTGTTTACCGCATCTTTTGGCACAGATACCATTTCTGAGGCGGGTTAGCCTTTTTGTTGTTAGGTGGGTTTTGTACGGTATCTGTTATCTTTCAGTTGTATATTGATGTATTTAGTATTCTCCATCTACCTTTCTGTATTGACTTAGAGACAGTTGTGAGGACGATGTGTATGATTTTATACTCTGGTGTCGAGCTCGCATGTGAGCCGACTTTATTTTATGCAGTCTTATCTTTGTGATATTTGTCCTTGCTTTACCGTGTATTCTTCGCTACGGCGTCGTATATCATATTGTGATGCTTATTCACTTCACTTGTTATTTTTGCGACACTTTGCTTTTACCCGATTTGCGGGACAAATGTTTAAAAAAGGAAATGTTGCCAAAATTATAAAAATGATAACTCTTGAACTAAAAAGGATTTCTACTAAATAAATGGAAGTTTCTCAGATATGTATGACTGTTTTTACAGAAAAATGTTTTAATCACTCTTTATTTATTGGTTTTGATTTCTGGGTTCGGCTTACTTAGCCGCGTTACGCCTGTAGACGTTGCGTGGTTAAGTGCCGGTCACGAGTCGAAATTCTCGGGTCGTGACAGTTTACTTCGATGCCGAAGATGATCTACGTCGAAGCAACTCAAACCCAAGCTCCATCTTCATCAGGTCATGAAACTTGTAAAGATAACACACTCTACTACATGGCAAGTGGTAGAGAATGAAGAAATAGGAAGTGGCTTCATTTTAGAATTGGATTTCTCACTCTTAATCTCAAGGCACCATTAGAGCTAGTAAGCTTTCTTCTTCTTCTTGAAGAAGAAGAAGAAGAAAGAATAATGATGAGAATTGATAGAATAAAGAATGAAACTTATCCTTTTAATTATGGTACCATGGTTAAGTTAAGCCCTCATTCATAACTTGTGTAGAGAATTAACCAAAGACATGGGTTAAAGGTTGGGTTAACTAGCATCCTAAAGAAATGACAAAAGAAATTGACTTTCTCAAAATTTCTTAAAGCTTCATGAAGCTTGATAATTTTGACCAAAGTCTTATTTCATTTTTTATTTATTAGGAAATTAGTAAACCCTAATTTAACCTCAATTTGGTTCAAGTCTCATACACATAACTTGTATGTATCATCAGGCATGATACAAACATGTACACTTGCATATATCACATATAAACAATGTGCACATTCAAGTGAGAAAATCAATCTTAAATGAACCAATATTAGTTAATTGTAACGTTTTGAAAATCGTTTCGGTGAAATTTCGAAAAAAATGGCAAAATAAGGGGGTTTTCTGTAAAAAGTCAAAATGCAAATATCTTTATTATAAAATTAAATATATATATTCTAGCTATGTAATTGCTAGTATTTGGTGTTTATTGAGCCACTGGTGAAATTTCAAATTTTCTGAAAAATTTTCCGAAATTAATTATTTTAATATTATTTTAAGCCGTCACTAATACATTTAATTAGGGAAAATTACAAATTGGAATGAGTTGAAACAAATTTTGTGCATCATAAAAATTTAAATAAAATTTTATCATGTGGTTTTTGAAACGAAATCGTTTTCCAAAACGGTTTAGAAATTATTGAAGAAAAAAAGGCTTTTTTTATAGTGTAAATGGATGTTTGGGGTATTGTATTTATCATTTTTCATCACCCCACACCCATACCCACACTCACACACCCCATTTACTTCTTCCTTTGGCTGAATTCAACAGCCCCCACCCTTTTTCCCCACTTGAATTTCAAAGAAAAGAAAAGAAAGAAAAGAAAAGAAAAGAATAGAAAATGATAGAAATTGAGTGGACTTTGACTAGATTTATCTTTCCCCACCTCACTCTCACTCCTCCCTCACCCAATCCCCAGCAAATTCTGGCCCAAACCTGCACACCAACAGCCCCCTCTTAATTCTTCTCCATTTCATTGCAAAACCCACAAAATTCCACCAAAAATCCAAGTCAAAAACCCCACAAAATCAAAATCCACCTCCTACCCATTTTTCCTTGGCTACTTTAGCATGGATTTAGGGATTTAGATTTCAATTTGGGAGGCTAAGTGTACTTGTGGGAGCTTCAAATTATTTGGGTATAAATTCTAACCTTTTGCTTAATGTGTTGTAATTGTTTCATGTTAGCTTAATTAGGTGTTTAATTAGGTTTAAATAGGTTTTCAATTGGTTTTAAGTGCATGATTTAAAATTTATGAGTTAGGTTTTGAATTCAAATATAGTCATTGTCACTTGTTTAAGTTTACAAAGTGTATTTTGGCATGTGAGGGCATGGAAAAACCTAATCTAGTTGCTATTATGTAAATTGTTGCATTTAATTTGTCCAAATCAAGTTTTTAAGCAAACTAGGTTTTTGGAATTTGATTAAATAATGGAGATAAAAATCTAATTAGGGTATTCATGTCATTATTAACATTTTAATGTGTAGTTTAATACTTTAGTTGATGAAAATCCAAGCTAGATTGTAGTTTGTGCATTTTTGCTATAAAATTGTTAAAATTTAGGTATTTTGTAAACTAGAATTTTAGGGTTTTTGGAATTTAATGAGATTAAATTATGGGAATTATTTTTATGACTTATTTAAGATATTTAGTGAATATTGTGGCCGCTAGATTCGTTTATACATCGAGTTTTGTACTAAAACGGTGATTTGGTCTTGCTAGATTTTCGGAAAAATGACTTTTTAAGTGAAATTGGGGTTTTTGTGAATTTTAAGCTATTTTATATTATAATTAGTGCTTGTAATTGTACAAATGAGTGTGTTGGGAGCTTTCTCGATGGTTTTGCGTTTGTACGCCGACGTCGAGGATTTTTGGGTCGATTTGTGAAAGCAGCCATAGGTTTTGACCTATGTGGGATTCGTTTGTCGTTTTGGTCATGAGTCGGATTTTAATGCGATACGATGCGTTGTGATATGTAGGTACCCCCATGTGGACTTCGAGACGACAAGCAAGCGCGTGGCGACATCGGCACCGGAGAGCGAGGACCAGGTGAGTAGATTTATATCTACGGGGAGAAGTCGGGTGGATGGCGTATAGCACCCCCGCAGTCCGTAGTGTAGCTCATATATATATGTTTATATAGGTGTTTTATGATATGAGAATGTTTATTCATGTTATGATTATGTGTTCATGGATTAGCTTTAGGTTAGTTGCGAAACCCTAGAGTAGTTGTTATACCCACATACGCACACACAGACTTGTATACTTTACTTTCTTGTGCGCAGATTGGGATGTGTATACATGTATATATGCGTGGGTATGGGACTATGCATATGTACATTCATATACGCATGCATGGATAATGATGATAGTACTTGGGATTTATCATGAGTCGATGAGATTTGATTTGAGGCCGTGAGATCGGTGATATAGCAGGGTTCCTATTTGAGATACGATATGACATTGTAGCGGGTCCTTGACGTAGTGTTTCACACACGTGCATGCATACTTAGGCGGTATCAGTATTGTACTAGACGTAGATCAGTACCCCGATCATGATATTTGATAAAGAGGATACCAGGTGAATAGTATGATGAATGTGATATTAACCCGTACTCAGATTTGGGGATGCCGTACGACGGATTTACGTACGAGCTATATTTTGAAGATTGATCCGCATACTTGACTTGAGATGCCTGCTTATAGATATGGTATCGGATATGATATTATTGAGGCGGGATCACCGACTAATATATATACAGGTATGTATATGGATCGACTCAGATGTTAGGCGGTTTCCTTACCTGTAGTCCAGCTTGTTAGCTTAGCCCTTTAGTTTAGTTTAGTTGTTAGATTAGATTCGATTCTTACCAATTTCAAAAACTAACGAATCGTGGGAATTTTAAAAGACAGCCCAAGGGATCCTACGGATATTTCAAAAGACGTATCTTTTCATAAAAACACCGTAGCCCCTATTTTCAAAACCCCATGATTCGTGTTGTTTCAAAAGGCACCATTTGTAGGACTTATATTAGATTAATGCAGATTAGTTATAGTTGCGTCTAGTATTCAGCTCCCGCTCATTATTGTGGTTCGCTTCGCATCGTATGCTTATATTATGTTTCATACTCTATTATTGATATCATGCTGTTAGGACACCAGCACCATTACTGATGATGCGTATGTACCACGTACACTTACTTCCCGGCTCACACACATCTTCATCCGTAATTTCCATGTCACGTACACCTTAGAAAATATTATTGCTTGACATAGCCTGTTAGCTAATAGTTTAGACATGATATTAGCGTACTTGCCTTATATGTTAGTTTAGACATTGTAGTTATTACCTGCTACTTCATTCATATTGTTATTCATTGTTATGCCGCATTCATGGATTCTCATGCATATATTCACTATTTTACGTGTTATTGAGGTTTTGGATTCGGATTTCCATGAGATTTTCTGGATTTGGAGGAAAACAGCAAAAACATAAATAAACCTTTTCTCTCTTTTAAAATAAAAAGTGCGGTTTTTCCATGATGTATGAGTCGTCCACCATGAGTTTGCTGATGGATTTCGAGACCCGATTCGAGGAGTGGAGGAACCGTTTCGGGTACATGGTGGGCCCGGTGCGGTACCCCGGGGCAAGAGGATCGTGTTGTTGACGTTGAGCCTGGCACGGGAGCACTACCGACCGGTGATATTTCCCGACGCGTCGGATATCTGGAGGATACCGTCGTGGTCTTGAGATAGATTGTAGGGGCCGGTTTGGATTGACGGCACCCTAGATATTGTGATTGAGATTTTGAGATATTGAGGTACAGAGATTGTGATACAGAGATATCGAGATATTGGACACTGTTTTGTGTCGATGCTGGGCACTGTTTTATGCTGATTTCATTTATGGTACCTCACTTTTAAAATACAGAAATCTCACTGATTTATTAAAGCAGTTTTCGTCAGTACATGCATTCTGTTCCATGCATTCATACATCATCCATATGATACATTGCTACCTGAGGCACTGGCACGGGCACATGGAATTACACTTGGATTAGATATTTACCCTAGTCATTGTTATAGACTGCTGGTTTTATTTGAGGATTTTATATATTGATCGTATGACCTAGGATTGCGTTATACATGCGATTTCTATTCGTTGATGTTTTTCTATTCACGAGTTGGCAACTCACCCCCGTTGTGCCCCAGTTTCTTGCAGGTTTCGTCGTACAGGTTTCTTTACGGCTTTGCGGGTACAGTTTCGTTCGGGTGACTTGCTAGTAGGTGGGTTTATTTGTATCGTACCCATCATTATACATTGTATATTATTATTCGGTTGTATCTAGAAGTTCCATCAACCAAACATGTATTTATTTTGAGATAGAGACCAGTGATGTTATTCCTTCGACCTTAGAGTCGCGCGTTATATTTCTGTGGTTTTCTTGTGGTTTTGAGTTTCATTTTGAATTTTGATCCTCGCCGTTGGCGTTGTATATTATATTGCTTGTGTGGTTGTGACCGTCGATTGACGAAGAGCTAGCTCCCGCTTGGGGATGCCTTTTTATTGATTTCGTATACTATTCATGTTGTATCCCGTTTGGGCGCCAGTATTTACAAAGGAGACTCTGCCGAAATTTTCGGGAAATATTTGATATTTTTTTTAAAACCGCATAATTCGTCTTATGCTATTAAATTACTTGTTTTAAATTGGTTTTCCTTCACTCTACTACTTTTCTTGGTTTCGATTTCTGGGTTTTCGGCTCACTTAGATTACGTACGCCTCGAGACGTTCGTAGTTTAAGTGCCGGTCATGTTCCGTACTTTCGGAGCGTGACAAAGTTGGTATCAGAGCGTTAGGTTTTACCTTCGGAGCGTAGGATGACCCTTGGTTGATGGAATATGTGACTAAAGTAGAGTGACGTACCGTAGGTATGTTCCGCGGCATATTTACGATACGCTACTCCACTTAAGAAGCCTTAGGATGTATATTTCTTTTCTCAGTATTATATTCATTCCGATCTAGCCTCATCAGTACCAGTTATGGGTTTGCTGCCACAATTACGGGCAGGGAGAGCTACAGCTAGAGTTGCGGTCAGCACGAGCTCGTCACGAACGAGGACTGACCAGGGCGAAATTCCGGCGACACACGATTGCGGAGATGTGTCTTTTTACTGTGTTTCCGCGCCACGAGTGTTTGGCGGATCGCCTTTATGAGGTTACTCGGATGTGCTGATCGACACTAGAGGATTGAGCCAATGATAGAGGCCAACCAGATTTTGATGACCGTTGGTGTATTGCTTACTCATGATGATTGAGGCACTGTTCAGCGTGTAGACGAGTGAGCCAGTTGTTGCTGCGAGCGACGAGATATCGCCCCATATGTTGGAGCTATTGCAGTACAGGTTGTACTAAGAGATGATAGAAGGTCGCTAGTCACCCGAGGATGAATGACTAGGACATGTGGTTCGTTCGCCTACCCGATGAGAGGTCATCAGATAGATTGATTCCAGCTAGAGACGACTTCACGCGGAGACGTTGGGAGTCGACAGAGACGATCGAATGTCAGAAACCTATTATTCCAAGTTTAAAGTATTCGGAAGGGCATGCAGGTAATTCTATGGACCCTCTAGAAGAATGAAACCCTAACTCGACATAATGACCGTGTGAAATCCTTTGAACCTTCGGGTTTGCGGCAGTTCCACGGCGCCATTAGTGAGGCTTGGGTTTGCCCTTCTACGGCTGGACCACCGATGCTGTGGTATGTACTCGATACTATTAAACTGTGCCCAAGATGTTGAGCTCTTGGGGGATTATGAGGTTTTGACGACTCGATCGGATGGCTCGACTTAATTCGGATGCTAGGTGGTGAGATACATTTCTTGGGAGACTCCCGATACGAGGATAGCCGTTGGAGCTCAGTCCATGCAGCCGCGACGAGACGAGTCCAAAGCAGACGACATTAGAGAAAAGCGAAGTAAGAGGTTCGTACCCGATCTAGATGAGATGACGTTCCACTCCGCCGACATCAGAGATGCGATGCGCATGCCGAGGGATGGTACTTGGATTTACCTTCCAGAAGGAGTCGCGATGAGTATGCAGTCGTTCCAGAGCAAGATGCAGATATAGGAAAGGACGATGACTTCCGGACAGTTGGCAGAGACGAGACATGGAATAGACCGTGAGCAGGATTCCTTCCAGGACACTGCTGCAATGATACTTGCACCCAGCATCAGATGTGACACGTACATTCAGAGAGCCTGAGGCCGACGCCAGTGATATGCTGTCTTACGAGTGGTCGCGATGATTGACCGAGAGATGACCAGAGAAGTGCCAGAACAGGATCATCCACGTTAGCACACCTGATAGGGCCGATGAGCCGATGGACCGAGAGATTGGTAATTCACAGTGAAGACCTTGACCTAGGAGTGGTCATTGTTACGCACACCAGCAGGCCAGAGTTCATGATCATCGACGTGACGTCCCACTAGTGACCGCGACAATTGGCCCGAGATTCTCAGAGGATGCGCTTGAGCGGTACTATTCCGCCATTATTGATTTCGATGTTTTGGGTGATTTATTCGCATGATTTGATTTTGATGATTGAGGATTTACGATCTTTGCACAGTGTTGCACTTGATATCGTTTTCGTGCTTTTGTTTCACATGTTTGTGATTTTACGGTTTTAGACATTTGAGTCGATTTTGTTCGTATGCACGCACACGATTTGGTTCCTGCACTCTGTACAGTTTATATATGCTTGCAGTGCAGTTATACGCCTTTTGTGCACTTAGATGCACTGGACTTCGATTTCGATTGTGATACTCGATATTTGTTTTGTGCACCTTATGCACCTGATTTGATTTTGCGCATGTTCGGCGCTTGATATTGGATTTCATGATTTCGTGCATGATGGATGCCCCTGGTTTTGGGTTTTCGCGCATGTTGAGCACATGTCTTGAGATGCGATTTTGGTGCACACCAGATGCACTAAATCGAGATTTTTTTCGTGCATGTCAGATGCACCTGATTTTGCTGTCAGGCACACACGTTGCCTACGACAGATGTTTTGTGCACACCCGATGCACTTAGATCTTGTTTCTGTGCACTTGTATGGCACGTATATGGATTTTGATGGTCGTGCGCACCAGACGCACGTAGTATTCATACGCGTATTTTGCGATGGATTTCTTATAGAGCAGTACGTTTTTTTAATGATAATTGCGAGGTGTTTTCGTACTAAGCAGGACTAGTAAGAGGACAGTACCTGAATGTATTTTGCATGTATTGATAGCTATTGAAGGGAATTCCAAAAAGCGAGCTATAGTCTCAGTATTTACCTACGTGTCTGATATGACGCGAAACGTTTAAAACAAGGAAAACCCTTCTAAATTTTTTCCCAAAACGGCGGAACGTACATTTCAAACAAAGGTATTTATGTATATAGTTATTTTCTTATGATAGACGTCCGCCACTGTGCAGTGTTATGTGCATTGTACAGCAACTTAAAGGATTTGGCATGCATTTCCTCCTGATATTTGCATGTATAGTTCCGATTTATAGCATATCGGTCTTGCTTGAGATTTGGCATTCGTGTCTTCACCTTGACTCCGATGATTGCTGGATACTTGACGGAGTTTTGATTTCGAGTTATCTACTCATTACTCATGCGCATGTATTGCGCTATGATGTGTTTATGTAATTATGATTTCGGAGCCCCGGCGATTTGATGGTTTTGGCTGAAATATTTTAGTATTTGGGGGGAGTTTTAATTTAAATTCGGAGACCGAATTTCTTTAAGGGGGGAAGATTGTAACGTTTTGAAAATCGTTTCGGTGAAATTTCGAAAAAACGGTAAAATAAAGGGGTTTTCTGTAAAAAGTCAAAATGCAAATATCTTTATTATAAAATTAAGTATATATATTCTAGCTATGTAATTGCTAGTATTTGGTGTTTATTGAGCCACTGGTAAAATTTCAAATTTTCTGAAAAATTTTCCGAAATTAATTATTTTAATATTATTTTAAGCCGTCACTAATACATTTAATTAGGGAAAATTACAATTTGGAATGAGTTGAAACAAATTTTTTGCATCATAAAACTTTAAATAAAATTTTATCATGTGGTTTTGGAAACGAAATCGTTTGCCAAAACGGTTTAGAAATTATTGAAGAAAATAAAGGCTTTTTTAGTATAAATGGATGTTTGGGGTATTGTATTTATCATTTTCCATCACCCCACACCCATACCGACACTCACACACCCCCATTTACTTCTTCCCTTGGTTGAATTCAGCAGCCCCCACCCTTTTTCCCTACTTGAATTTCAAAGAAAAGAAAAGAAAGAAAAGAAAAGAAAAGAATAGAAAATGATAGAAATTGAGTGGACTTTGACTAGATTTATCTTTCCCCACCTCACTCTCTCTCCTCCCTCACCCAATCCCCACCAAATTCTGGCCCAAACGTGCACACCAACAGCCCCCACTTAATTCTTCTCCATTTCATTGCAAAACCAACAAAATTCCACCAAAAATCCAAGTCAAAAACCCCACAAAATCAAAATCCACCTCCTACCCATTTTTCCTTGGTTACATTAGCATGGATTTAGGGATTTAGATTTCAATTTGGGAGGCTAAGTGTACTTGTGGGAGCTTCAAATTATTTGGGTATAAATTCTAACCTTTTGCTTAATGTGTTGTAATTGTTTCATGTTAGCTTAATTAGGTGTTTAATTAGGTTTAAATAGGTTTTCAATTGGTTTTAAGTGCATGATTTAAAATTTATGAGTTAGGTTTTGAATTAAAATATAGTCATTGTCACTTGTTTAAGTTTACAAAGTGTATTTTGGCATGTGAGGGCATGGAAAAACCTAATCTAGTTGCTATTATGTAAATTGTTGCATTTAATTTGTCCAAATCAAGTTTTTAAGCAAACTAGGTTTTTGGAATTTGATTAAATAATGGAGATAAAAATCTAATTAGGGTATTCATGGCATTATTAACATTTTAAAGTGTAGTTTAATACTTTAGTTCTTGAAAATCCAAGCTAAATTGTAGTTTGTACATTTTTGCTATAAAATTGTTAAAATTTAGATATTTTGTAAACTAGAATTTTAGTGTTTTTGGAATTTAATGAGATTAAATTATGGGAATTATTTTTATGACTTATTTAAGATATTTAGTGAATATTGTGGCCGCTAGATTCGTTTATACATCGAGTTTTGTTCTAAAACGGTGATTTGGTCTTGCTAGATTTTCGGAAAAATGACTTTTTAAGTGAAATTGGGGTTTTTGTGAATTTTAAGCTATTTTATATTATAATTAGTGCTTGTAATTGTACAAATGAGTGTGTTGGGAGCTTTCTCGATGGTTTTGCGTTTGTACGCCGACGTCGAGGGTTTTTGGGTCGATTTGTGAAAGTAACCATAGGTTTTGACCTATGTGGGATTCGTGTGTCGTTTTGGTCATGAGTCGGATTTTAATGCGATGTGATGCGTTGTGATATGTAGGTACCCCCATGTGGACTTCGAGACGACAAGCAAGCGCGTGGCGACGTCGGCACCGTCGAGCGAGGACCAGGTGAGTAGATTTATATCTACGGGGAGAAGTCGGGTGGATGGCGTATAGCACCCCCGCAGTCCGTAGTGTAGCTCATATATATATGTTTATATAGGTGTTTTATGATATAAGAATGTTTATTCATGTTATGATTATGTGTTCATGGATTAGCTTTGAGTTAGTTGCGAAACACTAGAGTAGTTGTTATACCCACATACGCACACACAGACTTGTATACTTTACTTTCTTGTGTGCAGATTGGGATGTGTATACATGTATATATGCGTGGGTATGGGACTATGCATATGTACATTCATATACGCATGCATGGATAATGATGATAGTACTTGGGATTTATGATGAGTCGATGAGATTTGATTTGAGGCCGTGAGACCGGTGATATAGCAGGGTTCGTATTTGAGATACGACATGACGTTGTAGCGGGTCCTTGACGTAGTGTTTCACACACGTGCATGCATACTTAGGCGGTATCAGTATTGTACTAGACGTAGATCAGTACCCCGATCAAGATATTTGATAAAGAGGATACCAGGTGAATTGTATGATGAATGTGATATTAACCCGTACCCAGATTTGGGGATGCCGTACGACGGATTTACGTACGAGCTATATTTTGATGACTGATCCGCACTCTTGACTTGGGATGCCTGCTTATAGATATGGTATCGGATATGATATTATTGAGGCGGGATCACCGACTAATATATATACAAGTATGTATATGGATCGACTCAGATATTAGGCGGTTTCCTTACCTGTAGTCCAGCTTGTTAGCTTAACCCTTTAGTTTAGTTTTGTTGTTAGATTAGATTCGATTTTTACCAATTTCAAAAACTAACGAATCGTGTGTATTTTAAAAGACAGCCCGAGGGATCCTACGGATATTTCAAAAGACGTATCTTTTCATAAAAACACCGTAGCCCCTATTTTCAAAACCCCATGATTCGTGTTATTTCAAAAGGAACCATTTGTAGGACTTATATTAGATTAATGCAGATTAGTTATAGTTGCGTCTAGTATTCAGCTCCCGCTCATTATTGTGGTTCGCTTCGCATCGTATGCTTATATTATGTTTCATACTCCATTATTGATATCATGCTGTTATGACACCAGCACCATTACTGATGATGCGTATGTACCACGTACACTTACTTCCCGGCTCACACACATCTTCATCGGTAATTGCCATGTCACGTACACCTTAGAAAATATTATTGCTTGACATAGCCTGTAAGGTAATAGTTTAGACATGATATTAGCGTACTTACCTTATATGTTAGTTTAGACATTGTAGTTATTATCTGCTACTTCATGCATACTGTTATTCATTGTTATGCCGCATTCATGGATTCTCATGCATATATTCACTATTTTACGTGTTATTGAGGTTTTGGATTCGGATTTCCATGAGATTTTCTGGATTTGGAGGAAAACCGCAAAAACATAAATAAATTTTTTCTCTCTTTTAAAATAAAAAGTGCGGTTTTCCCATGATGTATGAGTCGTCCACCATGTGTTTGCTGATGGATTTCGAGACCCGATTCGAGGAGTGGAGGAACCGTTTCGGGTACATGGTGGGCCCGGTGCGGTACCCCGGGGCAAGAGGATCGTGTTGTTGACGTTGAGCCTGGCAGGGGAGCACTACCGACCGGTGATATTACCCGACGCGTCGGATATCCGGAGGATACCGTCGTGGTCTTGAGATAGATGGTAGGGGCCGGCCTGGATTGACGGCGCCCTAGATATTGTGATTGAGATTTTGAGATATTGAGGTACAGAGATTGTGATACAGAGATATCGAGATATTGGACACTGTTTTGTGTCGATGCTGGGCACTGTTTTATGCTGATTTCATTTATGGTACCTCACTTTTAAAATACAGAAATCTCACTGATTTATGAAAGCAGTTTTCGTCAGTACATGCATTCTGTTCCATGCATTCATACATCATCCATATGATACATTGCTACCTGAGGCACTGGCACGGGCACATGGAATTACACTTGGATTAGATATTTACCCTAGTCATTGTTATAGACTGCTAGTTTTATTTGAGGATTATATATATTGATCGTATGACCTAGGATTGCGTTATACATGCGATTTCTATTCGTTGATGTTTTTCTATTCACGAGTTGGCAACTCACTCCCGTTGTGCCCCAGTTTCTTGCAGGTTTCGTCGTACAGGTTTCTTTACGGCTTTGCGGGTACAGTTTCGTTCGGGTGACTTGCTAGTTGGTGGATTTATTTGTATCGTACCTATCATTATACATTGTATATTATTATTCAGTTGCATCTAGAAGTTCCATCAACCAAACATGTATTTATTTTGAGATAGAGACCAGTGATGTTATTCCTTCGACCTTAGAGTCGCGCGTTATATTTCTATGGTTTTCTTGTGGTTTTGAGTTTCCTTTTGAATTTTGTTCCCCGCCGTTGGCGTTGTATATTATATTGCTTGTGTGGTTGTGACCGTCGATTGACGAAGAGCTAGCTCCCGCTTGGGGATGCCTTTTTATTGATTTCGTATACTATTCATGTTGTATCCCGTTTGGGGGCCAGTATTTACAAAGGAGACTCTGCCGAAATTTTCGGGAAATATTTGATGTTATTTTTAAAACCGCATAATTCGGCTTATGCTATTAAACTACTTGTTTTAAATTGGTTTTCCATCACTCTACCACTTTTCTTGGTTTGGATTTCTGGGTTTTCGGCTCACTTAGATTACGTACGCCTCGAGACGTTCGTAGTTTAAGTGCCGGTCATGTTCCGTACTTTCGGGCGTGACATTAATGTAAAGTAATATATCAAATATATAATTATCAACTGCATACAACCGACTAATATCAAGTGTATCAATATATCGAATCAACATTTGATTCGGTAACCCGGCTATATCTTATATAACCGTCCGATGATACTAATCGCGAGAATAGAATTCAGTATCACATACTGGTATTATTCTCGGTCCCGCACATATCTCATATGCGCTCCTATTTCGTTTCGCTTGAGCCAGGAAACCTCTGTGTTGGACTCTAAAGACTCGTCAATACGCCGGCAGTAGGTGATGATCATATCAAACACCCATAAGCCGCAAGCGGTCTGCTAAACGTAACGGCCACCCTGGTATTGAGCGATCAGAAGATCAACGAGCAAGCCCGCTCACACTCCTGTGAATCCAACCAGCAACACTTACCCTACAGTCCGGTCTGTTCGTCTGATATGTCGCATATCTCGCCTAGGGGTGGTAAACGTCAGACCCCAGTAGCTTGATAAGTCATGCCGATGTAAGGTCCATAACAAGCATGAAACTACTGATAACACTTACCAGTAAATCAGTGCAACCGTGGCCAGGGATTTCCAGTTATGGGCAGTCGAGCATAGCGCAACATCAACCCCCAATACTGGGAGAGACGAATCCCCTCTTATCGCTCATTGCCTCCATGTGAATCGGGACTGTACCCAAAAACCACCTGTTTGCACGACTCAGTAGAGCCGTGGTAGGGTGGAAATCAAAGCACAGTGGGAGACACACAAGACTCTATGACGATCTCGGGTCACCAGACTAAGCTGTACCATTGTCACCAGAGAACTGCCATCTGACGCAAGGTATAATACCATCTGGGAGTTCTCGGCGAGTCCGTTCAGTGTACCCAGTCTCCACTGAGCATCCGCATACCATCTCTGATGTCAAACACCAATGGATATGGGATCATCCATCGCCCATCACATGGGTCGAGAAGATATACGCTAGTCTACTCTGGAATATCGATGCCCCGTCTCGATATTCCCACGACTAGGAACATTGAAGGATGTACTCATGGACTACCCAGGTCCCACTAGTATGATCTGCATCATAGTCCTGGAAGTCGAGCACATATCCTAAGGGCTTTATCAACATGTAATAGAGAGACAGAAAGTATACATGTCAAGATAAAGAGCAACCAGATAGCGTACTATCATGTCGAGCAAGAAAGTCCTACCTATATATGTCCCAGCATCCACTACAATATACATCTCATGTACAGTAATGGTCTCTAGGGCATACATATAACTAACATTATGGACCTCATATCGACACGACTTACCAAGCTACTGGGGTCTGACGTTTACCACCCCTAGGCGAGATATGCGACATATCAGACGAAGAGATAGGACTGTACGGGAGTGTTACTGATTGGATTCACAGGAGAATGTACAGGCTTGCTTGTTGATCTTCTGATCGCTCAATACCTAGCTGGCTGTTACGTTTAGCTGACCGCTTGCAGCTTGTGGGTGTTTGATATGATCATCACCTACTGCCGGCGTATTGACGATTCTTTAGAGTCCTACACAGAGGTTTCCTGGCTCAGGCAAAACGGAGTAGGAGCACATATGTGATATGTGCAGGACCAAGAACAATACGTGTATGTGATACCGTATTAGATTCTCGCGATATGAGATATCAGCCGGGTATATGAGATATAGCCGGGTCATCGGATCAAGTGTTGATTCGATGAACTGATACAGATTATATTAGTCGGTTATTTATGAAATAGCCGGATTATCGGATCAAGTGTTGATTCGATAATTTAATGTATAATTATATATTTGATATATTAAATTACATTAACTAATATAAGCTCACTAAAAGATTCTTTTTCTCACTCGAGTAATACATTGATATGTATGCGATATATGTTAATTGTATTTTTTTATTTTGTTACAATAAATATTGTATATGTGATATAAATAATATTGTAACAAGTTATGATTACTAATGCAACATGTTTAGTGGAGATTAAACATGGTTAGGGTTTGATTTGGGTTAAACTTTTCTAGAATCTTCTAGAAGCTTTTATTTTGTTTCTTGCAAAGATATTTTGTTTAGATATTTTGCTTAATATTTCCTAACCCAACCCACACCCTAGTGCAATCTCTACAATGGTTATGTCCTTCTTGACTTAACCATGGTTGCATTTGTAATTATAACACAAAATTTCATTATTCATCACAAAAGGATTAGATCTTCTTCTTCCTTCTTCTTCCTTGCATGAAAAGCTTTCTAGCTTTTTGCAAAGTGATGAAAACGAGTGAGAAATAGAAAATAAATGAGAGCTAAATTCATACTTCATCATCGTTATCTATTCTAGCCACTTAGATTAGGGTGTTTGCTTTGCTAATACTTGATTAGCAAAGCAAGAGCTTGGGTTTGAGTTTCTTCAAGGTAGATCATCTTTGTTATCGAAGATCCGAACCAAGCTTGCATCTTTCTTTTGTGGAGCCTCTCTAGAGTCTGGATATTCGATGATCGCAGCGAAGGGACCTTAACATGGAGGTTTAGAAGTGAAGGAACGGACTACAAAGGTTGTAATCCCTAACTCTTAGAAGTAAAGTTGTTTACTTGCTATTTGTTTTGCCTAATCTCTAGTCTAAGATCTTGGTTAGGCTTGTTCGGCTCGTCTAAATTTTAAATCGGGCACGGTTGATGCCTTATAGACCCTTGTGACAGTGCCTAGTAACCCTACACTGCACATACTTATGACTGTTGTCATAAGTCTGACCAAAACTGACGTTCCCCGGCCCCGAATAAGAATTCGGATCGGTCAAGCGATACATTTTATTATCTTGATTTGGACGTGAAATGGTTGCTACTTGGAGAGAGAAAAAAGTAACACTTAGCGTGCGCTCTTGGAAGATTAGATTGGTTATTAATTTATCTAATCAGGATGGCTCCTACTGTTTCCTCGAATTCTTCTTCAAACCTTAAAGAAGAACTAGTCAGGATTAATCGCAAGTCACAATACTTGCTTAACCTTTCAGCCAAGCTAGTGTTGGTACTTCGAGGGAGGTTTTCCAACGTTTTCACGAAGTTCCTTAATTTTGTAACCTCTTTTCCCTGGAGGCATAGCCCCGCTAACACCGTTCTAGACATCTACTTGGTTTATAGAAGTGATTGTTAAGTGAAATAATCTACCGAGAGTAATCCTACTCCCCAGTGGGATCGGGATCCAACTATCATTGTGTGATGACCTAGATGAAATCCACTCTAGTCACCACGCTCCAGAAGGTATGCTAAATCTGCAAGTTTCCTGTATATTTGAAACTCCCGATGCGATTTTTTGCCCCAAGCACTTATGACCTTGACTTTGGCCAACAAATCATAATGCTCAATGTCAAGTTCTACCCGTCATTATCCAGATTGATTTAGACCCACCCGTACACCCTCTTGACTTTGGCTAACAAAGTGGTACGACTGTCCTAAACCAATGCATCTATCTATGCTACGGATAAATAACATATAGCTACCATTCATGATGCCTTGACTTTAGCCAACAAACACCGCATGAATACTATGTGCTTTTTATCTGAAATGACGGAGGGCTACGGCTGGCTTTTTGGTGAAAAAACCCTTTAACGTAATGAACTTGATATCGTCGAAGGAACCCGATAGCTTTGAAAAAGGAGAGGTTTAAGCTCCGCTTTTTGAAAATTTCTGGTTTGAAGAAAATCGAGTAATCTACAGTATAGACTTTTGCTCAAGAGATCACTCCCTGCGAAGGGATTTCGGCTCTTGCCTCGTGGAATGAGGTGCTGGATATTCACAACCGAATAACACTTTGCTAAGCAAAAGAATATAACTGTATTTTTTCGAAATTTGTTCCAACAACATCTTTTTACGTTTATTTTCCTGCATTAATCAAAATTAATGTTGTCCCATCATTTAACCTATACCTCCAGAAAAGAATGAAAATACTATGTACGTATATGCCATCCGTATTCGCCACTAGGCCCCGTCATCACCCGCTAGGTTACTTAACTAACGGCTGAGCGGGTGCTAGACTAGCACAGATGCAAAACATATACAACATCTGCTAGTATATATATAAATATATATAACATTCGTCCCAGGCATGATAAAAGCAACACCACAGATCAACATCAAGAAACACATAATGGTGGATAATGTTGGAGCCTCGGGTTTCATTTGAGCCGCAAATAAAACCCGACGTTCCCGGTCGTGTGGATAGCCTGTGCAATGAAACCTGGACCCCTACGAGCGCGGCAAGTTTCCCGCCAATCCTAGAAGTGTGGCAACCCCAATCAACAAAGTTAATAGGCCACCAAGTAATCCACGGGATCTGGTAACTTGAGCGCCCCTCCATGGGTCATCCTATACACCCTACGAGTGCGGCGAATAGCCCGCCAATTCTAGAGTGAAGCCCCCTCCGTCTCAACCCTATGAGATGCGGCCTTGTTGCCTTCTAGAACCTGGCTATTCGTGTACTCCACCGCAGCGTAATCCTAGTATAGAAAATGAAAATAATATGTACAATGGTGACATTGATCTCAACCCGGTCGCGCCCCAAACAAATAATATACAATTCGGCAAAGACGGCAGACCACATGTCGGACGCTCACCCCGCAATATGAATATACAAATGAGTCTTAACTGTACAACTATCATTGCATAATCAAGCTATTCACCGCGATAATCCAACCACAACCACAACACAAACACAGAATATCAATGTGAATGTTATGTTCGCAAACCCTTCTAAAAGAACATATAGCAATTAGACGAGTTATGCCGCTCTAATGACATCCACGGTCGCAGATAGACGTGAATGTACTGAAAACATATTAAACAATGTTAAAAATTAACAACTTCGAAATACTCCATATTGCCACAACAAAAAGATAACAGAATAAGCAATATTGGAAAAAACAAACAACACCTGAAACCTTAAATCCAAGAGACAAGAACCCAGAACCAAATGCAAAGAAATTCTTCATTACAAAACCGGTGGGGCCGGCCAATTTGGTATTTTGGCCTACCACAATGTGATAGAATTGCCTCGTTTTTGTTTTGTGTCCATCTAACAACCTAAGGAGCACTCTGCAATTGTTTAAAAAAATTTTAGAGCCTCTGAAAATTTCGACAGATGGGCGATGGATGATCCCACATCCATTGGTGTTTGACATCAAAGATGGTATACGGATGCTCAGTGGAGACTGGGTATACCCAACGGACACGCTGAGAACTCCAAGATAGTATTATACCTATCGTCAGATAGCAGTTCTCTAGTGACACTGGTACAGGTTAATCTGTAGACCTGAGATCATCATAGAGTCTTGTGTGATTCCCACTGTGCTTTGATTTGCACATTACCACGTTCAAAAGAACGTGCAAAACGGTGGTTTTTGGGTACAGTCCCGAGTCACATGGAGGCAATGAGTGATAGGAGGGGATTTCGTCTCTCCCGATATTGGGGGTTGATGTTGTGCTATGCTCGATTAGCCATAACAGGAAATCCCTGGCCAGGGTTGCTGAGATTAACTGGTAAGTTGTATCAGTAGTTTCTCGAACCGTTATGAGCCTCACATCGGCATGACTTATCAGGCTATTGGGGTCTAACTTTTACTACCCCCAGGCTAAGATATTCGACATATCATACGAAGAGGCCGGACTGTACGGTAGTGTGACTTATTGGATTCGCAGGAGTATGAGAAGGCTTGCTTGTTAATCTTCTGATCGCTCAATGTAAGTCCACGTTGCCCACCCCGGTGCTTGCGGGGAGGCGGAAAACGGAATAAAAATCAAATTTTTATCACTTTAGGCAACATGGACTAGACAAAGAAGGATCTTTGCTAAACAAAAACAAGCTAAAGCTAACTAAAAACTAGCTAAGGGTAGAATGGTTATACCTAGGGCTTTATGTCCTTCTCACCTTGCTCCTTGGAGTAGTAGAAAGAGGTCACCTTTGTCGTCTTCTCACGTCGAAGAAAGATCCACCCGAAAGCCTCAACCTTTGGCTTCAACTCCAAGCAAGAAGTAACTAGGGTGCAAGAAGTGCTAATCCTATAACACTAGATGAGAGAAGAGATTATCAAGAAGAGGTTTTTCTCAAGCTCAAGTGTTTCACAACACATGAGAGGGGAGAGCTTGAGGGAGAGGAAGAACAAGAGAGAGAAAGTAAATGATAGAATGAGAGAAAAATAAACCATTCTCACATATATGTATGAATTATTATAAATTGATAATTAGCTAGATAATTGTCATGGTTAATCAAGACATGACCATTATCATTTCGTTTTTAATGCAAATTGCAAGGATCAAAGAGCATCTTCCAAATGAAATGATGATGGTCAAAGTGTCAACCTTGGTCAACAAGTCAAGAAGGTCAAATGGTCAACAACCATAACCAAGCACAATTATATTAAACTAATATCAATTAACCATAATACACACATAAGCATTAGGGTTAATAAAATAACAATGGTCATTAACCCTAATCAAAGTCCTCTCCCTCTGTCTCAAGCAACTGTGCATACGCACCCGTATTCGTGATCCGAGGAACACGAATACAATGAGATAAAACCAATCCCAAATCATATATTAGGATCCGGCTTAAACCAAAGCACGCTGGTATAAGCTGTCCGGACAGCAAACGTGCACGAGTGCGCGGATGTGAACGAACCCTGTCGCAAAACCATGCGACCACTACTCATTTTGCCTAAAGGTGAATAGCTCTCTGTGTGGGACTCTAAAGACTCGACACTACGCTGGCAGTGGGTTTAACCACAGACCGCAAGCGGCACTAGCTGTACGTAACGGTCCCAAGGTAGATGCCGATAAGAAGACTGATGAGGTAACCCCATCTGAACTCCTACTGAGCCTGTATGTGACAGTCTCCATACAGTCCGGTCTGTTCGTCTGATACATCGTATGGCGGGCCTAGGGGGCGGTGAACGTCAGTCCCCTAATAGCGGTACAAGTCGTGTCGGAGTGTAGCCCAGAACACCCTGAGATAACACTGGAAACCTACCAGTTTATCTCGCTTGCCCTGGACAGGGACTACTCGTGTAATGGCTCTCCTGGACACAGCGCGATGTCAACCCCCAATACCGGGAGAGGCGAATCCTGTCTAACCGTCACCGCATCCAAGTGCTTCGGGACTGCACACAAAAACTACCTGTTTGCACGACTCCTTTGAGCCGTGGTAGGGTAGCAATCAAAGTGTAGTGGGAACACACTCGAGGCGAAGTGACAGTGTCAAGTCAGAGGACTAAGCTGTACTCATGTCACCTAGGAACTGATAACTGACGATAGGTATATGTAGGGTTCTTAGGCACTCTCAAAAGGTCTCACATGGCATCAACCATGCCAATTTCAAATTTTACGGTGCCAGAGAAACCCTAGACTAGATCGTTGGCTAGAAGTTTAGGCGACAAAAGAAACTAGTTTACAACTAAACTAAAAGAACGGAAATACAACCTTTGTAGATCCGTTTCTCCACCTCCATGGCTCCATGATGAAGTCCTCTCCGCTGTCCAAATTGAACCATGACTCTAGCATCGGCTTCATCGGAGAAAGAGCGGGCAAGGTCATCGACGACGATGCCGAAGATGATCTACGTCGAGGCATCACTAGATCAAGCTCCAACTTCACCAAGTCATGAAACTTGTGAAGAAAACACACTCTACTACTTGGCAAGAGGTAGAGGATGAAGAAATAGGAAGTGGGTTCACATTAGAATTGGATTTCTCACTCATATTCTCAAGTTGCTATTGATGGTGGCATAGTTTCATTCTTGAAGAAGAAGAAGAAGATGAAGTTGATAATATGATAAGTTAATTAAGAGGAATAATAAAAATGAATACTTATCATATCATAACCTTAGTTAGGTGTAGAGAATAGACCATGGTTAGTTATGATGGTTAGGGTTAAGCAAGAGACAAGAATGGTGGATTAGGTCAAAGCTTCATGAAGCTTCAACAAAACAACAAATAAAGCTACCATTCTTTTCTTATCATTTCCAAAATGAATAAACAAATAAAAGAATGAATAAGCAAAACCCTAATCATCATTTTAACCATGGTTTAGTTCTTTACACTTAACCAAATAAGCATGTATCATCAAACATGATACAATCATGTGCACAAAAGTATATCACATATACAACTTGCACAATTCAAGTGAGAAAATCCATTTAAAGTGAACCAATACTAGTTAATGTAAAATAATATATCAAATATACAATTATACATTTAATCATTAAATCAACACTTGATTCAATGATCCGGTCATGTCGAACATAACTGACTTGTATTCAATGTATCGACTTATCGAATCAACGCTTGAATCGATAACTAGGTTATATCGCATACAACCATTCGATACATTCATCCCGAGAATAGAATACGGTATCACATACACGCATTATTCTCGGTCCCGCACATATCTCATATGCGTTCCTATTTCGTTTCGCTTGAGCCAGGAAACCTCTGTGTAGGACTCTAAAGACTCGTCAATACGCCGGCAGCAGGTGATGATCATATCAAACACCCACAAGCCGCAAGCGGTCTGCTAAACGTAACGGCCACCCGGGTATTGAGCGATCATAAGATCGACGAGCAAGCCCGCTCACACTCCAGTGAATCCAACCAGTAACACTTACCGTACAGTCCGGTCTGATCGTCTGATATGTCGCATATCTCGCCTAGGGGTGGTAAACGTCAGACCCCAATAGCTCGATAAGTCGTGTCGATATGAGGTCTATAACAGTTCGAGAAACTACTGGTAACACTTACCAGTAAATCTCAGCAACCCTGGCCAGGGATTTCCGGTTATAGCCAATCGAACACAGCGCAACATCTACCCCCTATACCGGGAGAGACGAATCCCCTCCTATCGCTCATTGCCTCCATGTGACTCGGGACTGTACCCAAAAACCACCGTTTTGCATGCCCTCTTGGACGTGGTAAGATGGAAATCAAAGCACAGTGGGAACCACACAAGACTCTATGATGATCTCGGGTCAACAGACTACTCTGTACCAGTGTCACCAGAGAACTGCCATCTGACGTAAGGTATAATACCATCTGGGAGTTCTCGGCGAGTCCTTCCAGTGTACCCAGTCTCCACTGAGCACCCGTATATCATCTCTGATGTCAAACACCAATGGATATGGGATCATCCATCGCCCATCTGTATGGGTCGAGAAGGTATACGCTAGTCTACTGTGGTATATCGATGCCCCGTCTCGATACACCCATGACTAGGGACTTTAAAGGATGTACTTATGGACTACCATGTCCCCACTAGTATGATTCGCATCATAGTCCAGGTAGTCAAGTACACATCCGAAGGGCTTTACCAACATGTAACAGAGAGACAATCAGTGTACACGTTAAGGTAAAGAGCAACCAGATAGCATACTATCATGTCGAGCAAGAAAGTCCTCCCTATATATGTCCAAGCATCCACTAGAATATACATCCTATGTATAGTAATGGCCTCTAGGGCATACATATAACTAACAATCTCCCACTTGCACTAGGGCCATCTGATAGCAGTGGTTGTAGTATCTCATACTCAACCATCCCATAAAAATCTCTCTCTGGGAACAGGTCTTTGTGAGTGGATCCGCTGTGTTGTCCTCTGAGTCTACTCTCCAAACCTCGATCACCCTGGAGATCATCCATCTCCATGATCAGGTGATACCGCCTTAGAATATGTCTGGATCACTGATGGGACGGGTGTTCCTTGGCACTAGCCACAACTCCATTGTCACACAATGGGAGGAACTTAGTTCATCTCATGAATCAATAAACACCCAAACATCCTCTTTGGTAGCATCTTAAGTAGCGATGTATCCTGCCTTTATCGTCTAGTATGTCACGGTATCTAGCTTAGAACTCTTCCAACATACCGTCCCTCGATTGAGGGTAAAGACAATGCCTGTGACTGACACTCAGTCGTCTTTATCACTCTGGAACCTTTCCAGTGATTCTCCCCAGGATCGATTGATACCATCTCACTACAACTAGTGAGTGTCCTAATATCCATTTAGATCTATCTCATAGATCCAAAACCCAGGATTTAGTAGGTACCACTTTGATCCTATGTGGAGAATCATTGTGATAAGCGGAGATTGATCGAGCGTAGCATAGGAAACTCCTTCCCTATCAAGAGTATGTCATCCACGTACTCTACGAGGATCGTCACCATACTCCCTACTACATTTTTGTTTATACAAGGTTCATCTACCATTTTGATGATGTCAACTTCTTTGACTAATCCATCAAAACAGATGTTCCAACTCCGCGATGCCTGCTTTATCCTATAAAACATCTTGCACATGTTTCCGCTACTCCCACTGTCTACGAAGCCCTCTGGCTGTGTACTTATAGACGCTCTCTTCTAAAACATTATTTAGAAAAACAGTCATGACACCCAACCGCCAGATATCGTAGTCATGGTATGTAGCCGTGGCAAGTAGTATCTGGATGGACTTAAGCATAGGTACTGGAAAAGGTTTCATCATTATCCATGCCTGGTCGATGAAGAAAACCTTTAACTAGTCTAGCTTTGAAAGTCTCAACTTTTCCATCTACACCAAGTAATCTTCTCAAGATTTACTTGCTCCTGATGGGGATTTAACCCTTCAGATATAGCAACCAAAGTCCATACTTTGTTGGTATACATGGATTCCATCTCAGATCACTAAGCATCCAGCCATTCTTATAGAGTCCCTACTCTCGATGGCCTGCTCGAAACTAGTTGGGTCATCATCTCATGATGCAATTCTCGCTCCCACTGTCATAGAGAAACCAAAGTATCTCTCAGGTGGGTGAGGAACCCTACTAGATCGGCGGAGAGGCTGAGGTTCGTTGGTTACTATTGAATCCTTTGGTTGTACCAAATCATCTGCTGTAATTTGCATAGCTGGAACCTTTCCAGTTGTACATCACAGACCTTGCCTCGAGCTTGTCCGGATTTTGCTTTTAGACATAGGCCGGACAACCCCAAATCTTAACTAGCTTAAGACATGGGCTCTTACCATACCATATCTCATATGGAGTGGTAGGCAACAGATTTGATTTGAACCCTTTTCAATAGGTATGCAGCTTCTCAAGTGCATAACTCCGAAAAGGAAACAGGTAACTCAGTAGTACTCATCATAGAGCGCACCTTATCATATAGGGTGTGATTGCTCCGCCCCGATATACCATCGTGCTATGGTGTATACGGAGGAATAAAGCTGAGAGAGAATCTCATTCTCCTTTAGAATAGACCAGGATTTCCGTGCTCAAGTATTCTCCTCCCTGATCTCATCATAGGACATAATACTTATACCCGTATTTTGGTTCTCTACTTCTAACTTATATTCTGTGAAGATCTCAAAAGGTTCGGACTCATGTTTCAACAGGAACATATGACTGAATCTTGAGAGATTATCAGAGAACGTAATGAAGTATAAAAAACCAGTCCTGGCATGTGTAGACAGGGGACCTTTATACATCAACATGTATCATCCCAAGAGTTCACTAACACTTTCTCTGTTTCCAGTAGACAGAGCTATGGTCATCTTATCTCTGTGACATGACTCGCAAGTTTCATAAGATGTAAATTCAAACTTATTTAAATATGCATCTATATGTAACTTCAGCTAGTCGGGTCACATTGATATGACCTAGTCTACAATGCCTCAAGAAGGATTCGTTCATTTCTGAACTCCTCCTCTTGTGTGTGTTCCGTATACTAAAGAACTGTAGTTTGATTTAGAACATCAATGCTTTTAGATAACGTGCCTGAACCGATCAACTTTTGATATAGGAAATGTTCAAAACATTATTCAACAATACAAAATTTTATCATTTCTTTACTAATAAAGAGACTGATATGATTTTGTATATCAGGTTCGATATCTAATAACATTCGTTCAGAATCAATGTATTTGGAATACAGGGTGACAGTGACCAACAGACTTGGCTGCAACAATTGCCCCGTTTTCTGTCTCATGAAACTTATCACCCGTTCTCAGTTCTCTACCTATCTGTAGCCCTATGTAACAGATTACATATCTGGGATCCTGATCCGGTATCATATACCCAGGATGCGGAGGATACTGAGAAACAGTTCTTTGTAACGAACACACCCGAAGATGATGCATCAGCATGCACTCTCTTCGTTTGGGCGGTACGGGAATTCTGGTAATCCCCAATTTCCAGCTCTGTCTTATAACAATTATAAGTTGGAGCGGGACCAACGTTCCCCAGCTCAGTATAACAAGCGGGTTCGGTCAATATTCCGTATTATTATCTTGATTAAGGCATGATATGGTCGCTACCTGGAGAGAGAGAGAAGTAAACACTCAGCGTGCGCTCTTGCAAGAATAGATTGGTTTTTATTTCATCTAATCAGGATGGCTCCCACTGCTTTTTATCAAATCTTCCTTCAAACCCTAAAAGGAAAGACTAGCCGGGATTAATTACTTACTACAAGTTCGCCAATCTTTCTGCCAGGCCAGTGTCGGTACTTTGAGGGAGGTCCCCCGTGCTTTCGCACGAACCTAATTAATGTAAACCTCGTTTTCCCAGAGGCGTAACCCCGTTGACACCTTTCTAGACACCTACTTGATTGGCTAATTGTAATGTGTAAAACTCTCCTAGGAGTAACTCTTACTCGCAGCGGGTATCGGGATCCAACTATCTCATAGAAGGTATGCAATCTTATTGCAAATTTCAACACTTGAAATCCCCGATAATATTTTGCCCCTAGTGTTCTATGACCTTGACGAATGCCAAACAACCCATAGTCCACTAGTCAAGTTCAACCCGTACATTTCTTGATCGAATTAAACCCACCCGCACGACCCTTGACGAATGCCAAACAACGCCGTACGAATACCCTAATCCAATCTGCATCATATGCATAAGCAGATAAATACTAGTTAGCTACCGTACACTACGCCTTGACGAATGCCAAACTACCGCAGCACGAATACTAACTAGTACTTATCTGAAATGACGGAGGGCTACGACAGGTTTTTCCGAAAACCTATTGCGTAATGAACTTGATATCGTTGTAGAATCAAATGATTTTGAAATGGAGTGCTTTTGAGGCTTTTCTAGTTTTGCTAAAGGAGTCACTCCCGGTGAAGGGATCGTCGGTCCTTTCCTCGTCGAATGAGGTGCGGGATATATCACATATATCACTGTGCAAAGCAAAAACTCTTAAAAGCAATCAAAAGACAAACCGAGTGTGTAGCATCTGCCAGTTATTGCTAAAGGAGTCACTCCCGGTGAAGGGATCTCGGTCCTTTCCTTATCGAATAAGGTGCAGGATATATCATATATACCGCTGTGCAAAGCAAGAACTGTAGCTACCTGTTTTAATTTTGAAATTCGATTCTACAACATCTTAGGTTTCTTTTACTTTCATTAATCACATTAATGAAGTCCCATCATTTAAGTACCTAAACATCACAGAAAAATACGACGTACACTTATGCCATCCGCATTCGCCTCGATGTCCCCTCGTGCACCGTTAGGTTAGGTAACTAACGGCAGAGCGGGGCAGGGCTAGCGCGGATGTAAAACATAAGTAACGTCTATATAATATATCATATATACTATATACTGTATCTATCACAGAACAACACATGATCACATCATAGATATCGCAGCAGAAGAATCATATGAAATATTGGATATACTAGGGCGTCCGTGTTTTCAATACGAGCTAGTATAAAACACGGATTCCACGGTCGCGATGAATAGCCAAACCCACACCCCTAGACCCCTACGAGAGCGGCAAGCAACCCTACCAATTCTAGAGTTAGGAGACCCGGACTCGACTCCTCGAGTTGGTCTCCCACTGGACTCCAGAACCCGGTTACTTGTGCTCCCCTCCTTGGGTCTATCCTAGTGCGGAAAAGAAAATAATATACAAAAGGTGACAACTTCCGCAACCTGGAAGTGCCCCAATAAAAAAATATTACATACAAGTTTTTACATGAATGAAAATGAAAAAACACTCATCTCACATAAAAAACCCCGGCTATTCAAACACGACGATCCAATATAACATATCCAGCAACACATAACATCACATGTCATCAACGTAAGTAAATATGTCCATCCCAATTGTCGTTGACATATAGCAACGAAACCGGCGATATCATATATTACACTTACGGTCACAGAAAAGAAAGTGTAAAACTACAACAGTTGGAATCCGCAACCTCCATAGACATCGCATGCCTAATCAAATGAATTACTTAGACATCGCATGCCTAACAATTATAAACCCCGCATTTTAGTCTCAATTATCGAAAACACTTTTCAATGTCAAGTCGGGTAATTCAACAAGATTCCCGACATCCTGATCGAATGCTCGTCGCAAACTTCAGCAGACGGCTGCACCCCCGATGCTGTCGACGAAGTGCACCAAGGCGGAACACCGCTGCCGCGAGCACCCGGACGGATGCTTTCGGCGACGGGGTTCTCCTACAGTCTCTTGGTCGGGGCTATGGGGTAAGGCTGTCTATTAAGTTTACCCGGCGAGTATCCGCGTACGCTACGTGATTGCGACGGACTTTTGATCACATCAAAATTCCGTGGCAACCGATCAAGTGAGACTAAAGTGCTATGTGTATAACATTCATTCAATTATCTCATAACTTCTTGTGAATTCCAATTATTGTATCACATTCCGAATAAGATAGAAAGTGTTAAACTTTCCGATCGAACAATCGAACACCCAAGTTTTCCCGAAACGGCTCAACTGATGAAATAAGTTCAAAGACATTCACTTCGTGCCTCAGTACCAACGGTCCAGCCGTAGAAGGGTCAAGCCAACGCCTCACATGTGGCACGCCGTACTGCCCCAAACCCGAAGGTTCAAAGGGCAGTTCAAGACGGTCACATAATCGAGTTAAGGTTTGTTGTCGTCTAGAGGGACCATCGCGTTACTTGCACTACTTAGAACGTCTTTAAACCACGGGAAGATCCAACACATGGAAATTTCCGACTGGGGAAAAGTTGGGTATTTATATCCGGTCGAAATTTTTAACATATTCAAAAATTATCCGGAAACCACATAGACAAAATCTGATAATCCGATCGAATAAACGAATCCCCAAAACAACCCAGAATATTCAACTCTTGAATAAAGGTTAAAAATTCCCAGAAAAACCAGCACTGCAACATATGAATTACTGTGCCAAAATCAATGCAAGATACGACAAAATGGCCGCGGAACCGCCGCACAAGCCATGCTTGTGCCGCGGTTCCGCCGCGTTATAGTGGAATCATGGACACGTGTTGCACAGTAATTCTTTGGATTCCCTGCTGATTTTTCTGCATATTTTTAATATACAAAAATCCACAAATTTGAAAAATGTACAGAGAGCTATTTTGCGGTTAGGTTTTCGGTCCGTTCGGGTTTCAAACTTCGTCTATGCATCGCCTAAGGCTCTAGCTAGTCTCTGATACCACTGTAGGGTTCCTAGGCACTCTCAAGAGGTCTCACATGGCATCAACCATGCCAATTTCAAATTTTACGGTGCCGAGAAACCCTAGACTAGATCGTTGGCTAGAAGTTTAGGCGACAAAAGAAACTAGTTTACAACTAAACTAAAAGAACGGGAATACAACCTTTGTAGATCCGTTTCACCACCTTCATAGCTCCATGATGAAGTCCTCTCCGCTGTCCAAATCGAACCATGACTCTAGCATCGGCTTCATCGGAGAAAGAGCGGGCTAGGTCATCGACGACGATGCCGAAGATGATCTACGTCGAGGCATCACTAGATCAAGCTCCAACTTCACCAAGTCATGAAACTTGTGAAGAAAACACACTTTACTACTTGACAAGAGGTAGAGGATGAAGAAATAGGAAGTGGGTTCACTTTAGAATTGGATTTCTCACTCATATTCTCAAGTTGCCATTGATGGTGGCATAATTTCATTCTTGAAGAAGAAGAAGAAGATGAAGATGATAATATGATAAGTTAATTAAAAGGAATAATAAAAATGAATACTTATCATATCATAACCTTAGTTAGGTGTAGAGAATAGACCATGGTTAGTTATGATGGTTAGGGTTAAGCAAGAGACAAGAATGGTAGATTAGGTCAAAGCTTCATGAAGCTTCAACAAAACAACAAATAAAGCCACCATTCTTTTCTTATCATTTCCAAAATGAATAAACAAATAAAAGAATGAATAAGCAAAACCCTAATCATCATTTTAACCATGGTTTAGTTCTTTACACTTAACTAAATAAGCATGTATCATCAAACATGATACAATCATGTGCACAAAAGTATATCACATATACAACTTGCACAATTCAAGTGAGAAAATCCATTTAAAGTGAACCAATACTAGTTAATGTAAAGTAATATATCAAATATACAATTATACATTAAATCATTAAATCAACACTTGATTCAATGATCCGGTCATGTCGAACATAACCGACGAGTATTCAATGTATCGACTTATCGAATCAACGCTTGAATCGATAACTAGGTTATATCGCATACAACCATTCGATACATTCATCCCGAGAATAGAATACGGTATCACATACATGCATTATTCTCGGTCCCGCACATATCTCATATGCGCTCCTATTTCGTTTCGCTTGAGCCAGGAAACCTCTGCGAAGGACTCTAAAGACTCGTCAATACGCCGGCAGCAGGTGATGATCATATCAAACACCCACAAGCCGCAAGCGGTCTGCTAAACGTAACGGCCACCCGGGTATTAAGCGATCAGAAGATCGACGAGCAAGCCCGCTCACACTCCAATGAATCCAACCAGTAACACTTACCGTACAGTCCGGTCTGATCGTCTGATATGTCGCATATCTCGCCTAGGGGTGGTAAACGTCAGACCCCAATAGCTCGATAAGTCGTGTCGATATGAGGTCTATAACATTTCGAGAAACTACTGGTAACACTTACCAGTAAATCTCAGCAACCCTGGCCAGGTATTTCCGGTTATAGCCAATCGAACACAGCGCAACATCTACCCCCTATACCGGGAGAGACGAATCCCCTCCTATCGCTCATTGCCTCCATGTGACTCGGGACTGTACCCAAAAACCACCGTTTTGCACGCCCTCTTGGACGTGGTAAGATGGTAATCAAAGCACAGTGGGAACCACACAAGACTCTAGGACGATCTCGGGTCAACAGACTACTCTGTACCAGTGTCACCAGAGAACTGCCATCTGACGTAAGGTATAATACCATCTGGGAGTTCTCGGCGAGTCCGTCCAGTGTACCCAGTCTCCACTGAGCACCCGTATATCATCTCTGATGTTAAACACCAATGGATATGGGATCATCCATCGCCCATCTGTATGGGTCGAGAAGGTATATGCTAGTCTACTCTGGTATATCGATGCCCCGTCTCGATACACCCACGACTAGGGACTTTGAAGGATGTACTTATGGACTACCATGTCCCCACTAGTATTATCCGCATCATTTCCAGGTAGTCAAGTACACATCCTAAGGGCTTTACCAACATGTAACAGAGAGACAATCAGTGTACACGTTAAGGTAAAGAGCAACCAGATAGCATACTATCATGTCGAGCAAGAAAGTCCTCCTTATATATGTCCAAGCATCCACTACAATATACATCCTATGTATAGTAATGGCCTCTAGGGCATACATATAACTAACAGTATAATACCAACCAACAGTTCCCGACAAGTCCTGTCCAGTGTACTCGTAACCTAACGAGCACCCGCATACTATCTCAAGTACGACGTATTGACAGCTGTGGGACAGACCGTCTCCCACGCTGGGATGAGAAGCGCATACGCTAGTCTACTCCGGAGTATCGATGCCCTGTCTCGATAGTCCAACGACCAGGGACCTGTATAAGGTTGTGCTTATGGATTACCCAGCCCCCACGAGTGTGAGCGCCATCACAACGCTGGTAATCAAGCAAAGATCCTAAGGGCTCTACTAATATGTATATAAGCGATATGCTAAAAGAAACACATGCACATATTAAAGCAGAGACAAACCAAGTAGCATACTACCATTTCGAGCAAGATTGTATATACAACTGTGAATATCCCAAGCTTCCATCAAGTAATATACATACTAGTATGATACAGTAATGGCCTCTAGGGCATATACACTAACAATCTCCCACTTGCACTATGGCCATGTACTGGCGTATCGAAGACCTATCATCTCGATCAGCCGCTCGAACTGAGTCTAGGGCCAGGCCTTGGTGAATGGATCTGCTGTGTTATCTTCTGAAGCAACCCTCCGAACCTCGATCTCCTGGCGATCCACGATCTCCCTGATCAGGTGATACCGCCTCAAGATGTGTCTGGATTTCTGATGGGACCTGGGTTCCTTCGCTAAAGCTATAGCCCCGTCGTTGTCGCAATACAGAGGTATTGGGTCAACAATGGACGGAACCACCTGAAGTTCTTTCAAGAACTTCCTCATCCAGACAGCTTCTTTTGCGGCATCAGATGCAGCGATGTATTCCGCATCCATAGTCGAGTCAGCAACGGTTTCCTGTTTGGAGCTCTTCCAACACACCGCCCCTCCATTGAGGGTAAAGACAAAACCCGACATGGACTTGGAATTATCCTTGTCACTCTGGAAGCTGGAGTCAGCAAAGGCCTCAATCTGGAGGTCTTTTCCGCCATACCCCAAGAACATCTCCTTTGTCCTTCTCAGGTACTTGAGAATGTTCTTTACTGCTATCCAATGTTTCTCCCGAGGGTTTGACTGATACCTTCTTACTACACTCAGTGCATAAGCCACATCCGGTTTGGTACACAACATCGCATACATTATAGAGCCTACCGCAGAAGCGTAGGGTATAATAGACATGCGATCCCTCTCCAAATCAGTCTTGGGAGACATCTCTTTGGAGAGGGTGATCCCGTGACAAGCCGGTAGATTACCGCGCTTGGAATCTTCCATACTGAATCTCTTCAGTATGGTGTCGATGTACCTGGACTGCGAAAGTCCTAATATCCTTTTGGATCTATCACGGTAGATCAGGATACCCAGAATGTATGAGGCATCACCCAGGTCTTTCATGGAGAACCTGTGTGACAAGAACCCCTTGACAGATTGTAGCATAGGAATGTCATTTCCTATTAAGAGAATGTCATCCACGTATAAAACGAGGAATACTACAATTCTCGCTACAAATCTACAATAGATGCATGGTTCATCTGGATTTTTGATAAAGCCAAATTCCTTGACCCACTCATCAAAACAGATGTTTCAACTCCGCGATGCCTGCTTCAATCCATAAATGGACTTAAGCAAACTTGCACACCTTTCCGCTGCTCCCACTCTGAATGAAACCCTCTGGCTGGTCCATATAGACACACTCCTCTAAATGTCCTTTTATTAAAGCTGTCTTTACGTCCATCTGCCAAATCTCATAATCGTGGAAGCCAGCAATGGCAAGAAGGATACGAATGGATTTCAGCATAGCTACTGGAGAAAAGGTTTCGTCATAGTCCAAACCAGGTCGCTGACGAAAACCCTTTGCTACCAGTCTAGCTTTATAGGTCTCAACCTGTCCATCTATACCAATCTTCCTTTTGAAGATCCACTTGTATCCTACGGGTTTTACCCCATCTGGAGCAATGTCCAACGACCATACTTTGTTGGTGTACATGGACTCCATTTCGGTCCGCATTGCATCCAGCCATTTTACCGAGTCGACGCTCTGAATGGCTTGCTGGAAGCTAGTAGGCTCATCACAATCTATGATGCAATCCTTTCTGTCCACGTCAATGAGAAAACCGTAGTATCTCTCGGGCGGATGAGACTGCCTACTACTCCTGCGGAGTGGCGTAGGAATGTCCTGATCTTTCGAACCCTCTGGTTCTACTAACCTTTCAGTAATAGCTTGTGGTTCTGGAATTTCTTCCAGTTCTATTGCGCTCCCACTTATTTCTTTTTCTATGAACTGGTGTTCTAGAAAGTGGGCATGGCGAGAAACAAAAACCATTTGTTCCTCTTCGCAATAGAAGAAATATCCCTTGGAGTTCTTTGGATATCCTACAAACTTGCACTGTACTGAGCGTGCCTCGAGCTTGTCCGCATGCCGCTTTTTTACAAAAGCTGGACAACCCAATGTCTTAACGTGATTAAGATAGGGTCTCTTCCCACACCACATCTGATATGGTGTAGTAGGCACAGTCTTAGTTGGAACTCGGTTCAAAAGGTATGCAGCTGATTCTAGCGCATATCCCCAGAACGATCGCGGCAACTCAGCGTTACTCATCATGGACCGTACCATATCCAATAGGGTTCGGTTCCGTCTCTCCGATACACCGTTATGTTGCGGAGTGTATGGAGGAGTAAGCTGAGAGAGAATTCCATTCTCTTGTAAGTAACCCAGGAACTCGGCACTCAAGTATTCACCACCTCGATCAGATCTCAGTGCCTTGATACTTTTGCCTGTTTGTTTTTCTACTTCATTCTTATTTTCCTGGAATTTTTCAAAAGCCTCGGATTTATGTTTCATTAAGAAGACATAACCGTACCTTGAAAAGTCATCCGTAAAAGTAATGAAGTAAGAATAACCGCTTCGTGCATGTGTAGACATTGGACCGCACACGTCGCTGTGTATGAGTCCCAAGAGCTCGCTCGCTCTTACTCCATGTCCAGTGAACGGAGTCTTTGTCATCTTTCCTTTGAGACAGGATTGACAAGTTGCACACGATTGATATTCGAACGGATCCAAATATCCTTCTGTATGTAACTTAGTCAACCTTCTCTCATTGATGTGACCCAGTCTACAATGCCATAAGAAAGTTTTATTGATTTCTGGAGACTTTCTTTTGTGTGTATTCTGGACATTGAAAATCTGTGGTTGGTTTAATACGTATATACCGCTGTTCAATGTACCAGACCCAATCAAAACTTGATTAAGGTGAATGTTCACTACATTACTTACAAATGCAAATTCATAACCTTCTTTAGATAATAAAGATACAGAAATGATATTACAGGTTGCATTTGGTACATAATAACAACTACGCAAAACCAAAAAGTGTCCATTTGACAGTCCTAGGTGATAGTCCCCCACGGCCTCAGCATTCATGCTAGCACCGTTTGCAACTCTGAGGGTCATGTCACCTGCCTTCAAAACTTTACGCTTTCTCAACGCCTGCAAATAAATACAGATATGAGATCCTGATCCGGTATCCAATACCCAGGATGTAGAGTTTATTGATAGACAGTTTTCAATAACATACACACCTGAAGCTGAAGCCGCAACTCGCTTTAAATCCTGTGTTCTGGCCTTCCAAGCCTTGCAATCCTGTTTCCAGTGACCACTTTTGTGACAGTAGAAGCGTTCTTCCTTCCCCACCAGCTTACCCGCTACCTTTGTTGCTTTTCCTTTTCCCTTCGTATCCACTTTACTGACACCGCCTCTTGGTTTGGCGGGGGCTTTCTTCTTCTTACCCTTGGCTTTTGCTTGGATCTAGAAGAGGAAGATCCTCCTACAAACAAAGTGGATGTCTCCCTACCTTTCTGTAGGGTGCCCTCTGCACTCCTCAGCATGTTGAGGAGCTCTGAAAGTTCGACTTCTTTTTCCTGTAAGTTGAAGTTCAGGATGAACTGGACGTAAGTGGAAGGAAGGGACTGGAGAATCAAGTCCGTATAGAGCTCATTTTCCAACGTGGTCCCAAGTTCTGCGAGCTCCTCTATGTAGCCAATCATCTTAAGCACGTGTTCCGCTACCGATGATCCGACGGCCAACCTTGCCGAAAACAACTTCTTCGACACTTCGTATCTAGCGATACGAGACAGCTCTCCATACAATTCTTTTGAATGAAGAAATATGGACTCTAGGTCCATATTCTCGTGCCTCCTCTGATGTTCGTTGTCCATCGAGGCAAGTACGAGGCATTTGGCCTTCGCGCAATCTATTTCCCAGGTCTTATAGATTTCCCTATCTACGACACTGGTTTTGGGTCCTGGGACAGGGGGAGCTTTGGTGGTAAGGAGATACCCCAGCCTGTCGTAAGTGATTGCCATCTTGACATTCCTGAGCCAATCTTTGTAGTTTGGCCCTGTCAGTATGTTTTTATCTAGTAATAACTTAAGTCCGGTCATGTTGAATGGTCGCTGCAACTAGGAGAGAGAAAAGAAACGCTTTAGCATGATGCTCTTGCAAGTTTAGATTGGTTTTTAATTTGTCTAAACAGGATGGCTCCCACTGTCTCTCGAATCCCTTCTCAAACCGTAAAGAAAGGATTAGTCGGGATCAATCTCACCGTACAATACTTGCTTAACCGTTCAGCCAGGCCAGTGTCGGTACTTCGAGGGAGGTTTTCCAACGCATTCGTGAAGTTCCTTAATTAAGTAACCACTTTTCCCAGTGGGCGTAGCCCCGCTAACACCTTTCTAGACACCTACTAGGTTTATAGCATTGATCGTTAAGTGAGAGTTTTCCCGAGGAGTAGCATATACTCACAGTTGGATCGGGATCCAAATATCATCGCGTGATAAAACCGAAGGAATCCTACCAGAATTATCACACTCCAAATGGTATGCAGCGCTAGCAAGTTTCAGTACTTCTGAAACTCCCGATGTGGATTTTTGCCCCATGCTCTTATGACCTTGACTTTGGCCAAAATATCATAAGTCACATGTCAAGTTCTACCCGTCATTCTCCTGGTTAATTTGGACCCACCCGTACCTACCCTTGACTTTGGCCAAAATGGCAGCATGACTGTCCCAAACCAACGCATCTATCTATGCTGCACATGAATACCCAATAGCTACCAATCACTATGCCTTGACTTTGGCCAAAATACATAACTTGAATACTTTTGACCATTCATGTGGAATGACGGAGGGCTACGAATGGTTTTGGCGAAACCGTGAACGTAGTGAACTTGATATAATCGATGGAACGAGATAGCTTTTAAAAGGAGTGGTCGAAGCTCCGCGTTTGAAAGTTTAGTTTTGAAAAGAACCGAGTGGTTTTCAAAGTGTTCCAATCGACTTTTACTTGGTTTATTTTCTTGCATTAGTTTTTTTAATGCGTCCCATTGCAGAAAACAATCAAAATATGATGTACGCTTATGCCATTCGCATTCGCCACGGGGCCCCGTCATCACCCGTTAGGTTACTTAACTAACGACAGAGCGGGGGCTGGGCTAGCGCGGCTGTAAAACATAAGCAACGCCTAAATAGTTATAATATATAAATATATAGCAATGATAGACATTACAGTTCACAGATGAATACATTGGATATACTAGGAATCCGCAATCCGTTCGAGCCTGCAACGAAAAGCGGATTACACGGTCGCGGTGAATAGCCAATACCCCATCCAAGACCCCTACGGGTGCGGCAAACTACCCGCCAAGTACCCGAAGCGAAGCAACCTCCCTCACCACCGTGAGTAGGCCACTCAGCACTTCGAGATACCCGGTAGTTTGTGCACCCCCTCCATGGGTCTATCCTAGGAGCAAAAACAGTAAAAAGAATTATACAATGACGGCTACAACCCCGACCCGGTTGCGCGGCCATACAAATAATAATACATCAATTTACATGTTACAATGAATGAAAGAAAAAGAAACACTCATCTCACATCCACACCGGCTATTCACCCGCGACAATCCAACGCATTCATATACACATACCATCATCAAACATAGATCACAGATATGTATAAGCCCCACTAATCGACATATAGCGATTAGCCGACGTTCAATACATATAAACATCACAGATATAACCCTTTAGTCAAAGTGTATTGAAGTTCGATCAAAAATACGGATTTATAGGACCCCAAAAACAAATTTCTTTTCTGGAAAACCTGGGCACATATAAACCATCTTAAAAATCCCAAAACCATGCCAGAAGAACACTACACCAAACTCGACCCAGAGCAGAGCCAAAACGGCCGCCGTTGCGCGGCAATAGCTTTCTATTGCCGCGGAACCGCGGCTCTTTGAGCGAGTCACTGGATCGTTTTTGGTGGCTTTCTTCACAAAACCCTGAGATGATTTTTGGAGTATGATTTATTTTATTTTGAACAGGAAAAATTTTAACAGAAACTTAGGGTTTTGATGTTTTGGTTTTTCGATTTTTCCGATCAAACTTCCATACACTTTTACTACCTAGCTTGTTTATGTTTAGTTAGGCTCTGATACCACTGTAAGTCCACGTTGCCCACCCCGGTGCTTGCGGGGAGGCGGAAAACGGAATAAAAATCAAATTTTTATCACTTTAGGCAACATGGACTAGACAAAGAAGGATCTTTGCTAACCAAAAACAAGCTAAAGCTAACTAAAAACTAGCTAAGTGTAGAATAGTTATACCTAGGGCTTTATGTCCTTCTCTCCTTGCTCCTTGGAGTAGTAGAAAGAGGTCACCTTTGTCGTCTTCTCACGTCGAAGAAAGATCCACCCGAAAGCCTCAACCTTTGGCTTCAAATCCAAGCTAGAAGTAACTAGGGTGCAAGAAGTGCTAATCCTAGAACCCTAGATGAGAGTAGAGATTATCAAGAAGTGGTTTTTCTCAAGCTCAAGTGTTTCTCAACACATGAGAGGGGAGAGCTTGAGAGAGAGGAAGAACAAGAGGGAGAAAGTAAATGATAGAATGAGAGAAAAATAAACCATTCTCACATATATGTGTGAATTATTATAAATTGATAATTAGCTAGATAATTGTCATGGTTAATCAAGACATGACCATTATCATTTCATTTTTAATGCAAATTGCAAGGATCAAAGAGCATCTTCCAAATGAAATGATGATGGTCAAAGTGTCAACCAAGGTCAACAAGTCAAGAAGGTCAAATGGTCAACAACCATAACCATGCACAATTATATTAAACTAATATCAATTAACCATAATACACACATAAGCATTAGGGTTAATAAAATGACAATGGTCATTAACACTAATCAAAGTCCTCTCCCTCTGTCTCAAGCAACTGTGCATACGCACCCGTATTCGTGATCCGAGGAACACGAATACAATGAGATAAAACCAATCCCAAATCATATACTAGGATCCGGCTTAAACCAAAGCCCGCTAGTATAAGCTGTCCGGACAGCAAACGTGCACGAGTGCGCGGATGTGAACGAACCCTGTCGCAAAACTATGCGACCTCTACTCATTTTGCCTAAAGGCGAATAGCTCTCTGTGTGGGACTCTAAAGACTCGACACTACGCTGGCAGTGGGTTTAACCACAGACCGCAAGCGGCACTAGCTGTACGTAACGGTCCCCAGGTAGATGCCGATAAGAAGACTGACGAGGTAACCCCATCTGAACTCCTACTGAGCCTGTATGTGACAGTCTCCGTACAGGTCGGTCTGTTCGTCTGATACATCGCATGGCGGGCCTAGGGGGGCGGTGAACGTCAGTCCCCTAATAGCGGTACAAGTCGTGTCGGAGTGTAGCCCAGAACACCCTGAGATTGTAGGGTTCCTAGGCACCCTAATGAGGTCTCACAAGGCATCGAACATGCCATTATAAAATTTTACGGGTGCCGAGAGACCCGACTACGGATCGTTTGCTAGAAAACTAGGCGAAAAGGCTAACTAGTTAACAATTAACTAATGGGAAAACGGAAATACAACCTTTGTAGATCCGGTGCTCCACCTCCATAGCTCCGCAACGAAGTCATCTCCGCTGTCCAAAAGGAATCCGGGTTCTAGAGTCGGCTTCGTCGGAGAAAAAGCGAGCTAGGTCGTCGATGTCCATGCCGAAGATGATCTACGTCGAGGCATCGCTAAATCAAGCACCACCTTCACCAAGCCCTAAAAACTTGTGAAGGAAACACACTCTACTACTTGGCAAGAGGTAGAGGATGAAGAAATAGGAAGTGGGTAGACTTTAGAATTGGATTTCTCACTCTTTATCATCAATCACCATTGATTTAGAAAGCTTTTTCTTCCTTGCTCATGAAGAAGAAGAAGAAAGAAATATATGATAAGTTAATTAAAAATAATAGAAAAACAAATACTTATCATATCATTAACTATAGTCAAGTGTAGAGAATGAATCATGGTTAGTGGGAATGGTTATGGTTAAGGATAAGATAAGAATGGTTGACTTGATCAAAGCTTCATGAAGCTTCAACTAAACTCCAAAACTAGCAACCATTCTTTTCTATTCTTTTCCAAAATGAATAAACAAATAAATAAATGAATAAATAAAGGAAATGAAACCCTAGCCATTCTTTTAACCATGGTTTAATTCTTTGCACTTAACCAAGTAAACATGTATCATCAAACATGATACAATCAAGTGCACAAAATCATATCGCATATGTAATGCGCACATCCGAGTGAGAAAATCCATTTAAAGTGAACCAATACTAGTTAATGCAAAGTAATATATCAAATATATAATTATACATTAAATCATTAAATCAACACTTGATTCAATGATCCGGTCATGTCGCACACAACCGACTAGTATACAATGTATCGGCTTATCGAATCAACGCTTGAATCGATAACTAGGTTATATCGCATACAACCATTCGATACATTCATCGCGAGAATGGAATACGGTATCACATACACGCATTATTCTCGGTCCCGCACATATCTCATATGCTCTCCTATTTCGTTTCGCTTGAGCCAGGAAACCTCTGTGTAGGACTCTAAAGACTCGTCAATACGCCGGCAGCAGGCGATGATCATATCAAACACCCACAAGCCGCAAGCGGTCTGCTAAACGTAACGACCACCCGGGTATTGAGCGATCTGAAGATCGACGAGCAAGCCCGCTCACACTCCAGTGAATCCGACCAGTAACACTACCGTACAGTCCGGTCTGATCGTCTGATATGTCGCATATCTCGCCTAGGGGTGGTAAACGTCAGACCCCAATAGCTCGATAAGTCGTGTCGATATGAGGTCTATAACTGTTCGAGAAACTACTGGTAACACTTACCAGTAAATCTCAGCAACCCTGGCCACGGATTTCCTGTTATAGCCAATCGAACACAGCGCAACATCAACCCCCTATACCGGGAGAGACGAATCCCCTCCTATCGCTGATTGCCTCCATGTGACTCGGGACTGTACCCAAAAACCACCGTTTTGCACGCCCTCTTGGACGTGGTAAGATGGAAATCAAAGCACAGTGGGAACCATACAAGACTCTATGACGATCTCGGGTCAACAGACTACTCTGTACCAGTGTCACCAGAGAACTGCCATCTGACGTGAGGTATAATACCATCTGGGAGTTCTCGGCGAGTCCGTCCAGTGTACCCAATCTCTACTGAGCACCCGCATATCATCTCTGATGTCAAACACCAATGGATATGGGATCATCCATCGCCCATCTGTATGGGTCGAGAAGGTATACGCTAGTTTACTCTTGTATATCGATGCCCCGTCTCGATACACCCACGACTAGGGACTTTGAAGGATGTACTTATAGACTACCATGTCCCCACTAGTATGATCCGCATCATAGTCCAGGTAGTCAGGTACACATCCTAAGGGCTTTACCAACATGTAACAGAGAGACAATCAGTATACGCGTTAAGGTAAAGAGCAACCAGATAGCATACTATCATGTCGAGCAAGAAAGTCCTCCCTATATATGTCCCAGCATCCACTACAATATACATCATATGTATAGTAATGGCCTCTAGGGCATACCTATAACTAACAATCTCCCACTTGCACTAGGGCCATCTGTAGCAGTGGTTTGAAGTATCTCATACTCAAGCATCCCATAAAAGTCTCTCTCTGGGAACAGGCCTTTGTGAGTGGATCCGCTGTGTTGTCCTCTGAGTCTACTCTCCTGACCTCGATCCCCTGGAGATCAACCATCTCCACGATCAGGTGACACTGCCTTAGAATATGTCTGAATCACTGATGGGACGGACGTTCCTTGGCATAAGCCACAACTCCATTGTCTCACAATGGTTGGAACGTAGTTCATCTCATGAACCAATATACACCCAAACAGCCTTTTTGGTAGCATCTTTAGTAGCGATGTATCCTGCCTTTATCTTCTAGTATGCCACGGTATCTAGCTTGGAACTCTTCCAACATACCGTCCCTTTACTGAGGGTAAAGACAATGCCTGTGACTGACATTCAGTCGTCATTATCACCTTGGAACCCTTCCATTGATTCTCCCCAGGATCGATTGATACCATCTCACTGCTACTAGTGAGATACCTAACATCCAATTAGATCTATCTCATAGATCCAAAATCCAGGATTTAGTAGGTATCATTTTGATCCTATATGGAGAATCATTGTGATAAGCGGAGATTGACCGAGCGTAGCATAGGAAACTCTTTCCCTATCAAGAGTATGTCATCCACGTACTCTACGAGGATTTTCACCATACTCCCTACTATCTTTTTGTTTATACAAGGTTCATCTACCATTTTGATGATGTCAACTTCTTTGACCGCTTCAACAAAACAGATGTTCCAACTCCGCGATGCCTGCTTTATCCTATAAAGCATCTTGCACACGTTTCCGCTGCTCCCACTATCTACGAAGCCCTCTGGCTGTGTACTTATAGACGCTCTCTTCTAAAACATCATTCAGAAAAGCAGTCATGACACCCAACCACCAGATATCGTAGTCATGGTATGTAGCCGTGGCAAGTAGGATCTGGATGGACTTAAGCATAGTCACTTGAAAAGGTTTCATCATAATCCACGCCTGGTCGATGACGAAAAGCTTTAACAAGTCTAGCTTTGAAAGTCTCAACTTTTCCATCTACACCAAGTAATCTTCTCAAGATATACTTGCTCCTGATGGGGATTTAACCCTTCAGATATTGCAACCAAAGTCCATACTTTGTTGGTGTACATGGATTCCGTCTCAGATCATTAAGCATCCAGCCAGTCTTATAGAGTCTCACTCCTGATGGCCAGTTCGAAGCTAGTTGGGTCATCATCTCATGATGCAATCCTCTCTCCCACTGTCATAGAGAAACAGAAGTTTCTCTCAGGTGGGTGAGGAACCCTACTAGATCGGCGGAGAGGCTGAGGTTCGTTGGTATCTACTGAATCCTTTGGTTCTGTCAAATCATTAGCTGCAGTTTGTATAGCTGGAACCTTTCCAGTTCTACATAACTAACCTTGCCTCGAGATTGTCCGGATTTTTCTTTTAGACATAGGCCGGACAACCCCAAATCTTAACTAACTTAAGACATGGGCTCTTCCCTTTCCATATCATATATGAAGTGGTAGGCAACTGATTTGATTCGAACTCTATTCAATAGGTATGCAGCTTCTCAAGCGCATAACTCCCAAAAGGAAAAAGGTAACTCAGTAGTACTCATCATAGAGCACACCTTATCATATATGGTGTTATTGCTCCGCCCCGATACGCCATCGTGCGGAGGAGTAATGTTGAGAGAGAATCTCATTCTCCTTTAGAAAAGTCCAGGAATTCCGTGCACAAGTATTCTCCTCCTTGATCACATCAAAGGACATAATACTTATACCCGTTTTAGTTCTCTACTTCTAACTTATATTCCGTGAATATCTCAAAAGGTTCGGACTTGTGTTTCAACAGGAACATATGTCTGAATCTTGAGAGATTATCAGAGAATATAATGAAGTATAAAGAATCAGTCCTGGCATGTGTAGACTGGGAACCTACATACATCAACATGTATCATCCCAAGAGTTTACTAACTCTTTCTCTGTTTCCAATAAACAGAGCTGGTGTCATTATATCTCTGTGACATGACTGGCGGGTTTCACAAGATGTAAATTCAAACTGATTTAAATATGCATCTATATGTAACTCTAGCTAGTCGGGTCACATTGATCTGACCTAGTCTACAATGCCTCAAGAAGAATTCGTTCATTTCTGAACTCTTCCTCTTGTGTGTGATCCGTATACAAAGAACTGTAGTTTGATTTAGAACATCAATGCTTTTGGATAACGTGCCTGATCCGATCAACTTTTGATATAGGAAATGTTCCAAACATTATCCAACAATACAAAATTTTATCATTTCTTTACTAATAAAGAGAGTGATATGATTTTGTATATCAGGTTCGGTATCTAATAACATTCGTTCAGAATCAATGTATTGATAATACAGGGTGACAGTGACCAACAGACTTGGCTGCAACACTTGCCCCGTTTTCTGCCTCATGAAACTTATCACCCGTTCTCAGTTCTCTACCTTTCTGTAGCCCTATGTAACATATTACATATCTGGGGTCCTGATCTGGTATCACATACCCAGGACGTAAAGGATACTGAGAAACAGTTCTCTGTAATGAACACACCCGAAGATGATGCATCAACATGCACTCTCTTCGTTTGGGCGGCACGGGAATTCTGGTAATCCCCAATTTCCTGCTCTGTCTTATAACAATTATAAGTTGGAGCGGGACCAACATTCCCCAGCTCAGTATAACAAGCGGGTTCGGTCAATATTCCGTATTATTATCTTGATTAAGGCGTGATATGATCGCTACCTGGAGAGAGAGAGAAGAAAACACTCAGCGTGCGCTCTTGCAAGAATAGATTGGTTATTATTTTATCTAATCAGGATGGCTCCCACTGCTTTTTATCAAATCTTCCTTCAAACCCTAAAAGGAAAGACTAGCCGGGATTAATTACACACTACAAGTTCGCCAATCTTTCAGCCAGGCCAGTGTCGGTACTTTGAGGGAGGTCCCCCGTGCTTTCGCACGAACCTAATTAATGTAAACCTCGTTTTCCCAGAGGCGTAACCTCGTTAACACCTTTCTAGACACCTACTTGATCGGCTAATTGTAATATGTAAAACTCTCCCAGGAGTAACAATTACTCGCAGCGGGTATCGGGATCCAACTATCTCATAGAAGGTATGCAATCTCATTGCAAATTTCAACACTTGAAATTCCCGATAATATTTTGCCCCTAGCAGCTTATGACCTTGGCTAAGGTCAACAAATCATAAGTGCTAGCCAAGTTCAACCCGTCATTTCCCGATTGAATTAAACCCACCCGCACGACCCTTGGCTAAGGTCAACAAAGTCGCACGACTACCCTAACTCAATCGCATCATATGCTTATACAGATAAGCACTAATCATCTACCGCACACTACGTCTTGGCTAAGGTCAACAAACGTAGCACGAATACTAACCAGTACTTATCTGAAATGACGGAGGGCTACGACAGGTTTTTCTGAAAACCTATTGCGTAATGAACTTGATATCGTTATAGAATCAAATGATTTTAAAATGGAGTGTTTTTTAGGCTTTTCTAGTTTTGCTAAAGGAGTCACTCCCGGTGAAGGGATCGTCGGTCCTTTCCTCGTCGAATGAGGTGCGGGATATATCATATATATCACTGTGCAAAGCGAAAACTCTTAAAAGCAATCAAAAGACAAACCGAGTGTGTAGCATCTGCCAGTTATTGCTAAAGGAGTCACTCCCGGTGAAGGGATCTCGGTCCTTTCCTCATCGAATAAGGTGCAGGATATATCACATATACCGCTGTGCAAAGCAAGAACTGTAGCTACCTGTTTTATTTTGAAATTCGATTCTACAACATCTTAGGTTTCTTTTATTTCATTAATCACATTAATGAAGTCCCATCATTTAAGTACCTAAACATCACAGATAAATACGACGTACACTTATGCCATCCGCATTCACCTCGATGTCCCCTCGTGCACCGTTAGGTTAGGTAACTAACGGCAGAGCGGGGCAGGGGTAGCACGGGTGTAAAACATAAGTAAAATCTATATAATATATCATATATACTATATACTGTATCTATCACAGAACATCACATGATCACATCACAGATATCGCAGCAGAAGAAACATATGAAATATTGGATATACTAGGACGTCCGTGTTTTCAATACGAGCCAGTATAAAACATGGATTCCATGGTCGTGATGAATAGCCAAACCCACACCCCTAGACCCCTACGAGAGCGGCAAGCAACCCTACCAATTCTAGAGTTAGGAGACCCGGACTCGACTCCTTAAGTTGGTCTCCCACTGGACCCTAGAACCCGGTTACTTGTGCTCCCCTCCTTGGGTCTATCCTAGTGCGGAAAAGTAAATAATATACAAACGTTGACAACTTCCGCAACCTGGAAGTGCCCCAAATAAAAGAATATTACATACAAGTTTTTACATGAAAGAAAATGAAAAACACTCATCTCACATAAAAACCCCCGGCTATTCAAACACGACGATCTAATATAACATATCAAGCAACACATAACATCACATGTCATCAACGTAAGTAAATATGCGCATCCCAATTGTCGTTGACATATAGCAACGAAACCGGCGATATCACATATTACACTTACGGTCACAGAAAAGAAAGTGTAAAACTACAACAATTGGAATCCGCAATCACCTCAGACATCGCATGCCTGACCAAATGAATTTCTTAGACATCGCATGCCTAACAATTATAAACCCCGCATTTTAGTCTCATTATCGAAAACACTTTTCAATACCAAGTCGGGCAATTCAACAGGATTCCCGACATTTTGATCGAATGCTCGTCGCAAACTTCAGTAGACGGCCGCACCCCCGATACCGTCGACGAAGTGCACCAAGGCGGAACACCGCTACCGCGAGCACCCGAAGGGATGCTTTCGGCGACGGGGTTCTCCTACAGTCACTTGGTCGGGGTTATGGAGTGAGGCTGTCTATTAAGTTTACCCGGCGAGTATCCGCGTACGCTACGTGATTGCGACGGACTTTTGATCGCATCAAAATTCCGTGGCAACCGATCAAGTGAGACTAAACTGCTATGTTTATAACATTCATTCAGTTATCTCATAACTTATTGTGAATTCCAATTATTATATCCCATTCCAGATAAACAGAAAATGTTAAACTTTTCGATCGAACAGTCGAACACCCAAGTTTTCCCGATACAGCTCAATACATGAAATAAGTCTAACAACATTCAGTTCGTGCCTCAGTACCAACGGTCCAGCCGTAGAAGGGTCAAGCCAACGCCTCACATGTGGCACGCCGTACTGCCCCAAACCCGAAGGTTCAAAGGGCAGTTCAAGACGGTCACATAATCGAGTTAAGGTTTGTTGTCTTCTAGAGGGACCATCGCGTTACTTGCACTACTTAGAACGTCGTTAAACAACGGAAAAATCCAACACTTGGAAATTTCCCGACAGGGGAAAAATTGGGTATTTATATCCGGTCGAACTTTTTAACATATTCTAATATTTATCCGGAAAGCCACACAGACAAAATTTGATAATCCGATCGAACATTCGAATCCCCAAAACAACTCAGAAAATTCAACTCTTGAAAAACAATTAAAAATTCCCAGGAAAACCAGCATTGCAAAAGAGGAATTACTGTACAAAATTAGATGCGCAAAACGACAAATTCGCCGCGGATCCGCCGCATAAACACGCTTATGCCGCGGATCCGCGCTGACTTTATGGAATCATGGCATCGAATTTTACAGTATCCCATATAATCCCCTGCTGATTTTTCTGCATATTTTTAATTTAGGAAAATCCCAGAATTTGGAAAAAGTCCAGAGAGCTATTTTGGGAATGGGTTTTCGGTTCGTCCGGCTCTCAAATTCCGTCTAGACTTCGCCTAAGGCTCTAGCTAGGCTCTGATACCACTGTAGGGTTCCTAGGCACCCTAATGAGGTCTCACAAGGCATCGAACATGCCATTATAAAATTTTACGGGTGCCGAGAGACCCGACTACGGATCGTTTGCTAGAAAACTAGGCGAAAAGGCTAACTAGTTAACAATTAACTAATGGGAAAACGGAAATACAACCTTTGTAGATCCGGTGCTCCACCTCCATAGCTCCGCAACGAAGTCATCTCCGCTGTCCAAAAGGAATCCGGGCTCTAGAGTCGGCTTCGTCGGAGAAAAAGCGAGCTAGGTCGTCGATGTCCATACCGAAGATGATCTACATCGAGGCATCGCTAAATCAAGCACCACCTTCACCAAGCCCTAAAAACTTGTGAAGGAAACACACTCTACTACTTGGCAAGAGGTAGAGGATGAAGAAATAGGAAGTGGGTAGACTTTAGAATTGGATTTCTCACTCTTTATGATCAATCACCATTGATGAAGAAAGCTTTTTCTTCCTTGCTCATGAAGAAGAAGAAGAAAGAAATATATGATAAGTTAATTAAAAATAATAGAAAAACAAATACTTATCATATCATTAACTATAGTCAACTGTAGAGAATGAATCATGGTTAGTGGGAATGGTTAGGGTTAAGGATGAGATAAGAATGGTTGACTTGATCAAAGCTTCATGAAGCTTCAACTAAACACCAAAACTAGCAACCATTCTTTTCTCTTCTTTTCCAAAATGAATAAACAAATAAATAAATGAATAAATAAAGGAAATGAAACCCTAGCCATTCTTTTAACCATGGTTTAATTCTTTGCACTTAACCAAGTAAACATGTATCATCAAACATGATACAATCAAGTGCACAAAATCATATCGCATATGTAATGCGCACATCCGAGTGAGAAAATCCATTTAAAGTGAACCAATACTAGTTAATGCAAAGTAATATATCAAATATATAATTATACATTAAATCATTAAATCAACACTTGATTCAATGATCCGGTCATGTCGCACACAACCGACTAGTATACAATGTATCGGCTTATCGAATCAACACTTGAATCGATAACTAGGTTATATCGCATACAACCATTCGATACATTCATCGCGAGAATAGAATACGGTATCACATACACGCATTATTATCGGTCCCGCACATATCTCATATGCGCTCCTATTTCGTTTCGCTTGAGCCAGGAAACCTCTGTGTAGGACTCTAAAGACTCGTCAATACGCCGGCAGCAGGCGATGATCATATCAAACACCCACAAGCCGCAAGCGGTCTGCTAAACGTAACGGCCACCCGGGTTTTGAACGATCTGAAGATCGACGAGCAAGCCCGCTCACACTCCAGTGAATCCGACCAGTAACACTACCGTACAGTCCGGTCTGATCGTCTGATATGTCGCATATCTCGCCTAGGGGTGGTAAACGTCAGACCCCAATAGCTCGATAAGTCGTGTCGATATGAGGTCTATAACTGTTCGAGAAACTACTGGTAACACTTACCAGTAAATCTCAGCAACCCTGGCCAGGGATTTCCTGTTATAGCCAATCGAACACAGCGCAACATCAACCCCCTATACCGGGAGAGACGAATCCCCTCCTATCGCTCATTGCCTCCATGTGACTCGGGACTGTACCCAAAAACCACCATTTTGCACGCCCTCTTGGACGTGGTAAGATGGAAATCAAAGCACAGTGGGAACCACACAAGACTCTATGACGATCTCGGGTCAACAGACTACTCTGTACCAGTGTCACCAGAGAACTGCCATCTGACGTGAGGTATAATACCATCTGGGAGTTCTCGGCGAGTCCGTCCAGTGTACCCAGTCTCTACTGAGCACCCGCATATCATCTCTGATGTCAAACACCAATGGATATGGAATCATCCATCGCCCATCTGTATGGGTCGAGAAGGTATACGCTAGTCTACTCTGGTATATCGATGCCCCGTCTCGATACACCCACGACTAGGGACTTTGAAGGATGTACTTATAGACTACCATGTCCCCACTAGTATGATCCGCATCATAGTCCAGGTAGTCAGGTACACATCCTAAGGGCTTTACCAACATGTAACAGAGAGACAATCAGTATACACGTTAAGGTAAAGAGCAACCAGATAGCATACTATCATGTCGAGCAAGAAAGTCCTCCCTATATATGTCCCAGCATCCACTACAATATACATCCTATGTATAGTAATGGCCTCTAGGGCATACATATAACTAACAGAGATAACACTGGAAATCTACCAGTATATCTCGCTTGCCCTGGCCAGGGACTACTCGTGTAATGGCTCTCCTGGACACAGCGCGATGTCAACCCCCAATACCGGGAGAGACGAATCTTGTCCAACCGTCACTGCCTCCAAGTGCTTCGGGACTGCACCTAAAAACTACCTGTTTGCACGACACTTTTGAGCCGTGGTAGGGTAGCAATCAAAGTGCAGTGGGAGCACACTCGAGGCGAAGTGACAGTGTCAAGTCAGCGGACTAAGCTGTACTCATGTTTCCTGGGAACTGATAACTATCTCAAGTACGACGTACTGACGGCTGTGGGACAGACCGTCTCCCACACTTGGATGAGAAGCGCATACGCTAGTCTACTCCGGAGTATCGATGCCCTGTCTCGATAGTCCAACGACCAGAGACCTGTATAAGGATGTGCTTATGGATTACCCAGCCCCCACGAGTGTGAGCACCATCACAACACTGGTAATCAAGCAAAGATCCTAAGGTCTCTACTAATATGTATATAAGCGATATGCTAAAAGAAACACATGCATATATTAAAGCAGAGACAAACCATGTAGCATACTACCATTTCGATCAAGATTGTATATACAACTGTGAATATCCCAAGCTTCCATGAAGTAATATACATACTATTATGATACAGTAATGGCCTCTAGGGCATATACACTAACACTCAATACCCGGGTAGCTGTTATGTCCAGCTAGTACTGCTGACGGTTTGTGGGTGACTGATATGATCATCACCTAATGCCAGCGTATTGACGAGTCTTTAGAGTCCTACAAAGAGGTTTCCTGGCTCAGGTAAAATGAAGTAGGAGCACATATGTGATATGTGCGGGACCGAGATTAATACGCGTATGTGATACCATATTCTATTCTCGCGATATGTTATATCGGTCGGTTATATGTGATATAGTCGGGTTATCAAATCAAGTGTTGATTCGATAAGTTGATACATATGATATTAGTCGGTTATATGTGATATAGCCGGATAATTAAATCAAGTGTTGATTTAATAATTTAATGTATAATTATATATTTGATATATTAATTTACATTAACTAATATTAGCTCACTTAAGCATTTCTTTTTCTCACTTGTGGGCACTTAATATATATATATGTGATATATATTATTGTGTCATGCTAGTTGCTACATGCAACATGGGTGTATGAGACTCACACCGTACTTAACATAATGAAAGGTTTTATTTATTTAAAGTAAATCAAAATTAGTTGGAAATTAGTCACATTGTTTGAGCTTAGTGGAAGCTTGTAGAACCATTGACTTAGTTCAATAATTTCATTTTATTAGAGATATTTATTAACCCAACCATTACCTTAAGCCATGGTTATGTCTCAACAAGAGTTATATGAGATATTTCTCACCCATGGTTGACATTCTACACTTGCTTCACTCCCTGGTTGCTTCTTCTTCATCTCTATCCTCAAGTACTCTAGCTTTTTGCGAGGTGAAAAAATTTAGTGAGAAAAATTATTCTAAAGTGAGCAAAATTTCTACTTCATCAACCTATACCAGATTAGCAATTTAGTTTAGGTTGTTTGCATCATAATTAGTGAACAGTTAGCTTGAGTTAGTGTCTCATCGACGTAGATCATTTTCGGCCTCGAAGACTTCAAACAAGCTTGTTCCTTTCATATTGTGGAGCCTTTCTAGAGTCCGGGAGTTCACTATTTGAAGCGAAGGGACTACAAAGGTTGTATTCCTTATTCACTTATGTAAATATGTTTACATTCTAGTTTCGTCTAATTCTCTAGTTAAGATTCTAGGTTAAGGTTCTTTAGCGCGCCATGTTTTTGAAAACGGCATGGTCGATGCCTCTCGAAACCGAATGGCGGTGCTGCGGAACCCTACAGTATGAGTAATCATATAAGCGGATGTGTACGGTCAAGTACTCGTGTCCGTGTCACAGATTAACTACATGCTATGTATGTTATACATGAATGCATTTTCAATAGGCATGTCCAGCATCGACATACAAAAATCATGATAAACCTGAGTGCCAAATATCAACACTCGAAAACATCAAGAAAACTGTGTCCATCAATGACACGTAAAACTCATATATCTCGGGCTCCGTCAGTCCGGATCGGTCCAAAACATCTGATCACACGACTACGGTCAGTATCCTCCGGTTGTCCGCCGCGCCAAATATCACCGGTCGGTAGTGCTTCCCTGCCGGGCTCAACGTCTCTCTATACGACCTTCTTGCCCCGGGGTACCGCACCGGGTCCACCATGTACCCGCAGACGGCGTCTCTCTCCTCGAATCGGGTATATGTACATACGTGGCTCAGTAACCGAGAAAACTCATACCGTACGCCACACATCATATCATGAGAAACCGCTTCTTTCATTAAAAGTTTAGTATATGTTTTCAAATTCACATGCGGTTTCTCCAAATCCAGAAATCTCATAGAAAAACCGTAATCTCAAAATCATGAGTATATATAATGAGATAATGAATATCGACATGGAGCCCAACTGCAGTAAATAATCAGAATGTAGTTAAACAAATGCATATGGCATCTAAGTACGAAACACAATGTCAAAACTAGTATATGATATCAGGAATGCTAAACAACGCTACTCAACTACAACTATCAGTTTACAATGTAATAACGGTTACTATAGTGTGCATGACATGGCAATTACCGATGATGATGTGTGTGAGCCGGCAAGCAAGTTTATATGGAACATACGCATCATCAGTAATGGTGCAGGTGTCCTAGCAGACGAGATCGTAACAAAAGATAAACAGCAAAAGCAACAATAAGGTATATATAACTATATACGAGCCATACCGTTTATCGTATTTTGAAAGCACGAATCAGTGTTTTTAGAAAAGTAGGGACTACGGTGCTTTGAGAAAAGAGTTGTGTTATGAAAATATATAGCGTCGCTCATTTTATTCTTTGAAAAAGCCTACGATTCGTCGGTTTTGAAAATTGGTATGACTCGAGCCTAAGTTAACCTATATCTATGCAACTAAAGACTAAACTAAGAACCTAGTCGAAGGTGATAAGAAATCTATAATATCCCGAGTCGATATATCTAATAGTCGGCGATCCAGCCTCATATCATCACGTAAGGTATTAATACATCATACGACATCTTCGAGTCTAAAGTGTGCATCAATCATCATATATATCTTGTACGGTAAAATCCATCATACGGCATCTTCAAAAATCGAGGGTACGGTCACATATCATATATATCATCGGTCGTACCGTATCATCATCGTACAAATCTATTATCAAGGGGTACGGATCTAAAGTCTCGTACAAATCTATTAACATCAATTCACTTGTTATCTTATGTATGAATACATTGTTAGTTATATGTATGCCCTAGAGGCCATTACTATATATAGGATGTATATTGTAGTGGATGCTTGGACATATATAGGGAGGACTTTCTTGCTCGACATGATAGTATGCTATCTGGTTGCTCTTTACCTTAACGTGTATACTGATTGTCTCTCTGTTACATGTTGGTAAAGCCCTTAGGATGTGTACTTGACTATCTGGACTATGATGCGGATCATACTAGTGGGGACATGGTAGTCTATAAGTACATCCTTCAAGGTCCCTAGTCATGGGTGTATCGAGACGGGGCATCCATATACCAGAGTAGACTAGCGTATACCTTCTCAACCCATACAGATGGGCGATGGATGATCCCATATCCATTGGTGTTTGACATCAGAGATGATATACGGGTGCTCAGTAGAGACTGGGTACACTGGACGGACTCGCCGAGAACTCCCAGATGGTATTATACCTTACGTCAGATGACAGTTCTCTGGTGGCACTGGTACAGGTTAGTCTGTAGACCCGAGATCGTCATAGAGTCTTGTGTGATTCCCACTGTGCTTTGATTTCCACCTTACCACGTCTAAGAGGGCGTGCAAAACGGTGGCTTTTGGGTACAGTCCCGAATCACATGGAGGCAATGAGCGATAGGAGGGGATTCGTCTCTCCCGGTATAGGGAGTTGATGTTGCGCTGTGTTCGATTGGCTATAACCGGAAATCCCTGGCCAGGGTTGCTGAGATTTACTGGTAAGTGTTATCAGTAGTATCTCGAACTGTTATAGACCTCATATCGACACGACTTATCAAGCTATTAGGGTCTGACGTTTACCACCCCAGGTGAGATATGCGACAAATCAGATGATCAGACCGGACTGTACGGTAAGTGTTACTGGTTGGATTCACAGGAGTGTGAGCGGGCTTGCTCGTCGATCTTCTGATCGCTCAATACCCGGGTGGCCGTTACGTTTAGCAGACCGCTTGCGGCTTGTGGGTGTTTGATATGATCATCACCTGCTGCCGGCGTATTGACGAGTCTTTAGAGTCCTACACAGAGGTTTCCTGGCTCAAGAGAAACGAAATAGGAGCGCATATGAGATATGTGCGGGACCGAGAATAATGCGTGTATGTGATACCGTATTCCATTCTCGCGATGAATGTATCGATTGGTTGTATGCGATATAACCTAGTTATCGAATCAAGGATTGATTCGATAAGCCGATACATTGGATACTAGTCGGTTATATGCGATATGACCGGATCGTTAAATCAAGTATTGATATAATGCATAATTATATATTTGATATATTACTTTGCATTAACTAGTATTTGTTCACTTTAAAAAGGATTTTCTCACTTGATGTGCACATTGTATATGCGATATATTTTTTTGTGTGCACTTGATTGTATCCTGTTTGATGATACATGAATGTTAGGGTGTATGTTAAGATTAAACCATGGTTATGTAATGGTTAGGGTTTTCATTTTCTTAACTATTTCTTTTATTTATTTATTCATCTTTGAAAGATAAATAGAATGGTGGCTTATTTTGTTTCTTTCATGAAGCTTCATGAAGTGTTGAATGCTTGACCATTTTGTTTGTTTACTTAACCTTAACCATTCAACCTAACTATAGTTTACTCTCTACACCTAACTATGGTTGCTATATGATAAGTATTCATTTTATTTTCTATTTTAGATAATACTTATCATATTCTTTTCTTCTTCTTCTTCTTGAACAAAAAGAAAGCTTGCTACCATTAATGGCATCTTGAGAAAAAGAGTGAGAAATCCAATTCTAAAGTGAACCCACTTCCTATTTCTTCATCCTCTACCTCTTGCCAAGTAGTATAGGGTGTTTTCTTCATAAGTTTCATGACTTGGTGAAGTGGGAGCTTGATCTTGTGTTGCCTCGACGTAGATCATCTTCGGCATCGAAGTCGACGACCTAGCCCGATCAATCTTTCGATGAAACCACCGCGAGAGTCCGGGATCCGATGGGTACAGCGAAGGGACTTCATCTCGGAGCTATGGAGGTGGAGGACCGGATCTACAAAGGTTGTATTTCCGTTCACTTATTAGTAAAGCAGTTTACTAGTTGTAGTTATCGCCTAAACTCTAGTCAACGATCCGTATTAGGGTTTCTCGGCACTTGTAAAATTTGAAATTGGCATGGTTGATGCCATGTGAGACCTCTTGAGCGTGCTTAGGAACCCTACAGTGGTATCAGAGCCTAGCTAGAGCCTTAGGCAATGCGTTAACGAAGTTAAACCCCGATCGAACCCAAATACGACAAGATACACCCCTCTCTGGTCATTTTTTAAAATCTGGGAATTTTCCAAATTAAAAATGCTTAAAAAATTTAGCAGGGTTTTATAAGAATTATCATGAAAAATGGGCCCCTAAGTCCTCTATATGGCCGCGGAACCGCGGCAATAACCCCCCTTTTGCGGCGGTTCCGCAGCAGTGTAATGGAATTAGCGACGTATTTTTCCACAGTAATTCATAACTCTGTGTTTTCTATTTTCTGGGCATTTTTAACACTGACTCAAGAGTTGACTATTTTGGGGTTTATTTTGTATTCGTTGTTTCGATCGGAATTTTTAATTTCGTTGGGTTTTCCGGATATTTAGAATATGTTAAAAAGTTCGACCGGATATAAATACCCAATTTTTCCCCTGTTGGGAAATTTCCAAGTGTTGGATTTTTCCGTGGTTTGAAGATGTTCTAAGTAGTGCAAGTAACTCGATGGACCCTCTAGAAGACAACAAACCTTAACTCGATTATGTGACCGTCTTGAACTGCCCTTTGAAACTTCGGGTTTGGGGCAGTACGGCGTGCCACATGTGAGGCGTTGGCTTGACCCTTTTACGGTTGGACCGTTGGTACTGAGGCATGAAGTGAATGTTTTTAAACATATATCATGTGTTGATGTGTTTCGGGAAAACTTGGGTGTTTGATTATTCGATCGGAAAGTTTAACATTTTCTATTTATCTGGAATGTGATACAATAATTGGAATTCACAAGTAGTTATGAGATAACTGAATGAATGTTATAAACACAGCACTTTAGTCTCACTTGATCGGTTGCCACGGAATTTTGATGTGATAAAAAGTCCGTCGCAATCACGTAGCGTAGCAGATACTCACCGGGTAAACTTAATAGATAGCCTCACCCCATAGCCCCGACCAAGTGACTGTAGGAGAACCCCGTCGTCGAAAGCATCCGTTTGGGTGCTGGCGGCAGCGGTGTTCCGCTTTGGTGCACTTCGTCGACGGTATCGGGGGTGCGGCAGTCTACTGAAGTTTGCGACGAGCATTCGATCAGGATGTCGGGAATCTTGTTGAATTGCTCGACTTGATATTGAAAAGTGTTTTCGTTATGGAGACTAAAATGCGGGGTTTATAATTGTTAGGCATGCGATGTCTAAGGAATTCATTTGAATTAGGCATGCGATGTCTATGCAGGTTACGGATTCCAACTGTTGTAGTTTTACACTTTCTTTTCTGTGACCGTAAGTGTAATATGTGGTATCGCCGATTTCGTTGCTATATGTCAACGACAATTGGGATACTCATGTTTACTTACGTTGATGACATGTGATGTTATGTATTGCTGAATATGTTATATTGGATCGTCGTGTTTGAATAGCCGGGGTTTTTTTTATGTGAGACGAGTGTTTTTCATTTTCATTCATGTGAAAACTTGTATGTAATATTCTTTTATTGTGGCACTTCCAGGTTACGGAAGTTGTCACCGTTGATGTATATTATTTTCTTTTCCACACTAGGATAGACCCAAGGAGGGGAGCAAAAGTAACCGGGTTCTGGAGTCCAGTGGAAGACCAACTCGAGGAGTCGAGTCCGGGTCTCCTAACTCTAGAATTGGTAGGGTTGCTTGCCGCTCTCGTAGGGGTCTAGGGGTGTGGGTTTGGCTATTCATCACGACCGTGGAATCCGTGTTTTAAACTGGCTCGTATTGAAAACACGGACGTCCTAGTATATCCAATGTTTCATATGTTTCTTCTGCTGTGATGTCTGTGATGTGATCATGTGATGTTCTGTGATAGATACAGTATATAGTATATATGATATATTATATAGACGTTACTTATGTTTCACACCCCGCGCTAGCCCTGCCCCGCTCTACCGTTAGTTACCTATCCTAACGGTGCACGAGGGGACATCGAGGCGAATGCGGATGGCATAAGTGTACGTCGTATTTATCTGTGATGTTTAGGTAACTTAAATGATGGGACTTCATTAATGTGATTAATGAAAGAAAAAAGAAACCTAAAGATGTTGTGGAATCAATTTCAAAATTAAAAACAGGTAGCTACAGTTCTTGCTTTGCATCGCGGTGTTCCTTGTAGAACATCCTGCACCTCATTCGATGAGGAAAGGGCCGAGATCCTTCACCGGGAGTGACCCCTTAAGCAATAACTGGCAGATGCTACACCACTCGGTTTGTCTTTTGATTTCTTCTATAGTTTCTGCTTTGCACAGTGATATATATGATATATCCCGCACCTCATTCAATGAGGAAAGGGCCGACGATCCCTTCACCGGGAGTGACCCCTTTAGCAAAACTAAAAAACCCTAAAAAACACTCCATTTGAAAATCATTTGATTCTACATCGATATCAAGTTCAATACGCAATAGGTTTTCAGAAAAACCTGTCGTAGCCCTCCGTCATTTCAGATAAGTAGTAGTTAGTATTCGTGCTGCGTTTGTTGGCCTTTGTCAAGGCGTAGTGTGCGGTAGCTAACTGGTGCTTATCTGCTTATGCATATGATGCAGATTGGGTTAGGGGTAGTCGTGCGACCTTGTTGGCCTTTGTCAAGGGCCGTGCGGGTGGGTTTAATTCAATCAAGAAATGACGGGTTGAACTTGACTAGCAGCCTATGATTTGTTGGCCTTTGTCAAGGTCATAGGAGGCTTGGGGCAAAATATTATCGGGAATTTCAAGTGTTGAAATTTGCAATGAGATTGCATACCTTCTATAAGATAGTTGGGTCTCGATACAAGCTACGAGTAATTGTTACTCCTGGGAGAGTTTTACACATTACAATTAGCCGATCAAGTATGTGTCTAGAAAGGTGTCAACGGGGTTACGCCTCTGGGAAAACGAGGTTTACATTAATTATGTTCGTAGCGAAAGCACGCGGGACCTCCCTCAAAGTACCGACACTGGCCTGGCTGAAAGATTGGCGAACTTGTAAAGTGAAATTAATCCCGGCTAGTCTTTCCTTTTAGGGTTTGAAGGAAGATTTGATAAAAACATTGGGAGCCATCCTGATTAGATAAAATAATAACCAATCTATTCTTGGAAGAGCGCACGCTGCGTGTTTTCTTCTCTCTCTCTCCAGGTAGCGACCATATCACGCCTTAATCAAGATAATAATACGGATAATTGACCGAACCCGCTTGTTATACTGAGCTGGGGAATGTTGGTCCCGCTCCAACTTATAATCGTTATAAGACAGAGCAGGAAATTGGGGAATACCAGATTTCCCGTGCCGCCCAAACGAAGAAAGTGCAATGAGATACATCTCCTTCGGGTGTGTTCATTATAAAGAACCGTTTCTCAGTATCCTCTGAATCCTGGGTATTTGATACTGGATCAGGATCCCAGATATGTAATCTGTTACATAGGGCTACAAAAAGGTAGAAAAACTGAGAACGGGTGATAAGTTTCATGAGACAGAAAACGGGGCAAGTGTTGCAGCCAAGTCTGTTGCTCACCGTCACCCCTGTATTACCAATACATTGATTCTGAACGAATGTTATTAGATACCGAACCTGATATACAAAATCATATCAATCTCTTTATTAAAGAAATGATAGAATTTTGTATTGATGGATAATGTTTTGAACATTTCCTATATCAAAAGTTGATCGGTTCAGGCACGTTATCTAAAAACAATGACGTTCTAAATCAAACTACAGTTCCTAGTATACAGAACACACACAAGAGGAAGAGTTCAGAAATGAACGAATCCTTCTTGAGGCATTGTAGACTAGGTCATATCAATGCGACCCGACTGGCTGAAGTTACATTTTAGATGCATATTTAAATCAGTTTGAATTTACATCTTATAAAACTTGCCAGTCATGTCACAAAGATTAGATGACCATAGCTCTGTTTATTGGAAACAGAGAAAGTGTTAGTAATCCTTTGGGATTGATACATGATGATGTATGTAAGATCCCATGTCTACACATGCCAAGACCGGTTCTTTGTATTTCATTACATTCTCTGATAATCTCTCAAGATTCAGACATATGTTCCAGTTGAAACACAAGTCCGAACCTTTTGAGATATTCACAGAATATAAGTTAGAAATAGAGAACCAAAAACCGGGTATAAGTATTATGTCCTATGATAAGATCAGGAGGAGAATACTTGTGCATAGAATTCCTGGATTATACTAAAAGAAAATGAGATTCTCCTTAGTATTACTCCTCTGAATACTCCACAGCACAACGGTATATCGGGGCAGAGCAATTACACCCTATTTGATATGGTGTGCTCTATGATGAGTACTACTGAGTTACCTATTTCCTTTTGGGAGTTATGCACTTATGAAGTTGCATACCTATTGAATAGGGTTCAATCAAATCAGTTGCCTCCCGCTTCATATGTGATATGGTACGGGAAAAGCCCATATCTTAAGTTAGTTAAGATTTGGGGTTGTCCGGCCTATGTCTAAAAGCAAAATCGGACAAGATCGAGGCAAGGTCAGTTCTGTAGAACTGGAAACGTTCCAGCTATACAAACTACTGCAGATGATTTGATAGAACCAAAGGATTCAGTAGATTCCAACGAACCTCAGCCTCTCCGCCGATCTAGTAGGGTTCCACACCCACCTGAAGAGATACTTCGGTTTCTCTATGACAGTGGGAGTGAGGAATGCATCATGAGATGATGACCCAACTAGTTTCGAGCTGGCCATCAAGAGTGGGACTCTGTAAGAATGGCTGGATGCTTAGCGATCTGAGATGGAATCCTTATACACCAACAAAGTATGGACTTTAGTTGCTATATCTGAAGGTTAAATCCCCAACAGGAGCAAGTATATCTTGAGAAGATTACTTGGTGTACATGGAAAAGTTGAGACTTTCAAAGCTGGACTTATTAAAGGTTTTCGTCATCGACCAAGGCGTGGATAATGATGAAACCTTTTTCCAGTGGCTATGCTTAAGTCCATCAAGATACTACTTGCCACGGCTACATACCATGATACGATATCTGGCGGTTGGGTGCCATGACTGCTTTTCTAAATGATGTTTTAGAAGAGTGCGTCTATAAGTACACAGCCCAGAGGGCCTCGTAGACAGTGGGAGCAACGGAAACGTGTGCAAGATGTTTTATGTGATAAAGCAGGCATCGCGGAGTTGGAACATCTGTTTTAATGAGTTAGTCAAACAGTTTGACATCATCAAAATGGTAAATGAACCTTGTATATACAAAAATGTAGTAGGGAGTATGGTAGTGATCCTCGTAGAGTACGTGGATGACACACTCTTGATAGGGAAGTAGTTTCCTATACTACGCTCGGTCAATCTCCGCTTATCACAATGATTCTCCATATAGGGACCAAAGAGATACCTCCTAAATCCTGAGTTTTCATCTATGAGATAGATGTAATCGGATGTTAGGATACTCACTACATGAAGTGAGATGGTATCAATCGATCCTGGGGAGAATCACTGGAAAGGTTCCAGGGTGATAAGGACGACTGAATGTCAGTCGCAGGCATTGTCTTTACCCTCAGTAAAGGGACGGTATGTTGGAAGAGTTCCAAGCTAGATACCGTGGCATACTACACGATAAAGGTTGGATACATCGCTACTTAAGATGCTACCAAAGAGGCTGTCTGGGTGTATATTAGTTCATGAGATGAACATAGTTCCTCCCATTGTGTGACAATGGAGTTGTGGCTTATGCCAGGAACGTCCGTCCCATCAGTGATCCAGACATATTCTAAGGCAGTATCACCTGATCATGAGGATGGTTGATCTTCAGGGTGATCAAGGTTAGGAGAGTAGACTCAGAGGACAACACGGCGGATCCACTCACGAAAGGCCTTTTCCCAGAGAGAGACTTTTATGGGATGGTTGAGTATGAGATACTGCAACCACTGCTATCAGATGGCCCTAGTGCAAGTGGGAGATTGTTAGTTTTATGTATGCCCTAGAGGCCATTACTATATATAGGTTTGTATATTGTAGTGGATGCTTGGACATATATAGGGTGGACTTTCTTGCTCGACATGATAGTATGCTATCTGGTTGCTCTTTACCTTAACGTGTATACTGATTGTCTCTCTGTTACATGTTGGTAAAGCCCTTAGGATGTGTACTTGACTACCTGGACTATGATGCGGATCATACTAGTTGGGGAAATGGTAGTCTATAAGTACATCCTTCAAGGTCCCTAGTCGTGGGTGTTCGAGACGGGGCATCGATATACCAGAGTAGACTAGCGTATACCTTCTCGACCCATACAGATGGGGCGATGGATGATCCCATATCCATTGGTGTTTGACATCAGAGATGATATACGGGTGCTCAGTAGAGACTGGGTACACTGGACGGACTCGCCGAGAACTCCCAGATGGTATTATACCATACGTCAGATGGCAGTTCTCTGGTGGCACTGGTACAGGTTAGTCTGTAGAGCCGAGATCGTCATAGAGTCTTATGTGATTCCCACTGTGCTTTGGATTTCCACCTTACCACGTCAAGAGTGCGTGCAAAACGGTGGCTTTTGGGTACAGTCCTGAATCACATGGAGGAAATGAGCGATAGGAGGGGATTCGTCTCTCCTGGTATAGGGAGTTGATGTTGCGCTGTGTCGATTGGCTATAACCGGAAATCCCTGGCCAGGGTTGCTGAGATTTACTGGTAAGTGTTATCAGTAGTATCTCGAACTGTTATAGACCTCATATCGACACGACTTATCAAGCTATTGGGGTCTGACGTTTACCACCCCAGGTGAGATATGCGACATATCAGATGATCAGACCGGACTGTACGGTAAGTGTTACTGGTTGGATTCACAGGAGTGTGAGCGGGCTTGCTCGTCGATCATCTGATCGCTCAAAACTCGGGTGGCCGTTACGTTTAGCAGACCGCTTGCGGCTTATGGGTGTTTGATATGATCATCACCTGTTGCCGGCGTATTGACGAGTCTTTAGAGTCATACACAGAGGTTTCCTGGCTCAAGCGAAACGAAATAGGAGCGCATATGAGATATGTGCGGGACCGAGAATAACGCGTGTATGTGATACCGTATTCCATTCTCGCGATGAATGTATCGATTGGTTGTATGCGATATAACCTAGTTATCGAATCAAGGATTGATTCGATAAGCCGATACATTGGATACAATTCGGTTATATGCGATATGACCGGATCGTTAAATCAAGTATTGATTTAGTGATTTAATGCATAATTATATATTTGATATATTACTTTGCATTAACTAGTATTTGTTGACTTTAAAAAGGATTTTCTCACTTGATGTGCACATTGTATATGTGATATATTATTTTTTGTGCACTTGATTGTATCATGTTTGATGATACATGAATGTTAGGGTGTATGTTAAGATTAAACCATGGTTATGTAATGGTTAGGGTTTTCATTTTCTTAACTATTTGTTTTATTTATTTATTCATCTTTGAAATATAAATAGAATGGTGGCTTATTTTGTTTCTTTCATGAAGCTGCATGAAGTGTTGAAAGCTTGACCATTTTGTTTGTTTACTTAACCCTAACCATTCAACCTAACTATAGTTTATTCTCTACACCTAACTATGGTTGCTATATGATAAGTATTCATTTTATTTTCTATTTTAGATAATACTTATCATATTCTTTTCTTCTTCTTCTTCTTCTTGAACAAAGAAGAAAGCTTGCTACCATTAATGGCATCTTGAGAAAAAGAGTGAGAAATCCAATTCTAAAGTGAACCCACTTCCTATTTCTTCATCCTCTACCTCTTGCTAAGTAGTATAGGGTGTTTTATTCACAAGTTTCATGACTTGGTGAAGTGGGAGCTTGATCTTGTGTTACCTCGACGTAGATCATCTTCGGCATCGAAGTCGACGACCTAGCCCGATCATTCTTCCGATGAAACCACCGCGAGAGTCCGGGATCCGATGGGTACAGCGGAGGGACTTCATCTCGGAGCTATGGAGGTGGAGGACCGGATCTACAAAGGTTGTATTTCCGTTCACTTATTAGTAAAGCAGTTTACTAGTTGTAGTTATCGCCTAAACTCTAGTCAACGATCCGTATTAGGCTTTCTCGGCACTTGTAAAATTTCAAATTGGTATGGTTGATGCCATGTGAGACCTCTTGAGCGTGCCTAGGAACCCTACATACATATCGCCCAACGATCCATCATAATATCATATCATATACGGTGTTTCGACTCAAATACAAATCACATCCTCGCGGCATTATGCCCGATCATATCGACTCAAATCCATATAGCATATGCTATCCTTATCTGATGTGTATATGTATATGTATATGTATATATATATATATATATATATATATAAACACACACATACATACACACATATACACACCAACATATATATACCAAGTGTATGCGTGTGTGCGACTAAGTAAACAGACGACTCAAGACTAAGGAACTAAACTAAGAGCAAACTATCCTACGGGTACACCAATTCTAATCTATAGTCTCCTAGTAACCCTATTTTCTAGGTATCTAAGTCTCACATAAACATATATAATATATATAACCTATTTTATGGTTGCGTAGGTGCTATACGCCATCCACCCGACTTGCCCCGTAGATATAAATCTACTCACCTTGATCCTCGCTTGCCAAAGTCGATGACGCCACTCTCTCCCTTGTCGTACGAAGTCTACGCAGGGTACCTACAGTTTTCAATGCGTTATATCATAGACACGATTCAAACACGAAAACTAAAACGGCATATGAAACGCACATAGTTTAGAACCAATGGTCTGCGCATGCAAAAATAGCCAAATAAACCTCGCCGTTGACGTACAAATGTCCAACGACCAAATCCATGTTAAAAAACCATAAACCAAATTTTAGAAATCTGAAAACATAGTAAATTCCAACCCAAAATGCTTCCATGTTTTGCCTCAGGTCAAATGGGACAAAACTAACAACACAGAGGCTAAGTCATAGTGTGTGTGAGCTACAGGCAAAAACCCGTACACCAATACTAAAAATTGGCTCGGCGAGATATCGATTTTGACCGGTGTCACCGGGTGAGTATGTGTATTATGGGCTTGTTTTCTTGTGGTGGTCTTATAGTGGTATATCTTGGTCATTCTACTTGTTTTATTTTCTTACAAACACCTCAGGTTGCTCCAGATTTCATGTAGTCCTCATAATATCCACAAAACCGACATTTGAATTATCTAAACTCATGTTTTGGTTTTCTACATTAAGTTTTTGTCCAGAATTTACACTAGATGGGTTGTAGTGATGCCTAAACCTTAATTATAACTTTACAAACCATAATATCTCCTAATTCCTCATCTTGAAAATTCTAATATCGCTAATCTAGACAAGTTTAACTCTAAACTACACTAAGATTTTAGAAAGTCTAAAAACTTAACTAAAGACATGGGATTTACCTCATTTGGCAATTAAGGAAAAACCCTAGATGTTCTCATGTGCTCAAAGTCCAATTTTGATTCCACCATGGGATTTATGTCATTTTTTTTGAAGGGGAGATGAGGTTTTGATTGAGTTTTTGAGGTGATTATGGGTGGTAGAGAGGAGGAGGAGGAACTGGAGAAATCAGATGAAGAAGATAAAGAAGAACATTGAAGGAGGGAGATAATTATGAGCTATGAGTGTGTGTGTGTGTAGAAGGTTCCCTCCCCCCCCTTCTCTAGCCATGCTCTCATAGTCCCACTCTCTTTACACAAATATCTTTTCTTTATTTAAAATTCCTTTTTCTTTTAAAAAAACCATATATTTGCAAAGAAACCATGGTTCAAATAAATGTAATAAGTGTTTTGTAACATGCTATGTTGCATGTCATATGCATAAACAAGATTAATGCATGCTTAGTAAAAATTAATCAAGTTTAGCATTAAACATAAATACAATTAACCGTATTATAAAATGTTTAAAACTCATAAACACCTTCAAAATCAATATTCACACTAATTTTCCAAATACTTTCCAAACTATCGGTATATAATTATACCATATCATTAAAACTAATTTCTATATCTTTATGATATTCATGAAATTCATTATTTTAATTATTTAAACTCCCAAAAATAATATTTTATTTTTTGGAATGTTACAGAGACGAATCCCTGACAATCACTCACTGCCACTATGTGGTTCGGGACTGCACGCAACCAAAACCTATTTGCACAACTCAGTAGAGCCGTGGTAGGGTGGTGATCAAAGCACAGTGGGAACTCACACGAGACAAACGACGATCTCAGGTCCAAAGACAAACATGTACACATGTCACAAGAGAAACGCTATCTTACGATAGGTATAATACCAAGTACAGGTTCTCGGCGAGTCCATCCAGTGTACTCACCGCCAGTGAGCATCCGTATACAATCTTAGGTGATCACACCAATGGTTGTGGGACCAACCACCGCGCCGCGTCGGGGTCTCGAAACATATACACAAGTCTACTCTGGAATATTGATGCCCGATCTCGATACTCCTGCGACTTGGGACTTTTAAGGATGGGCTTATAGACTACCCAGCACCCATAAGTATGATCGCCATCATAACGCTGGTAGTCAAGCAAAATCCTACGGGCTTTATCAACTGTGTTCGATATATGTAATAGCAAGTATAACATATGCACATGTTAAGATAAAGTCAAACCATAATAGTGTACTATTGTATCAAGTCTTTATCATTATGTGCAAGCAATAAAAAGCATCAGTAAAAACAAATACACATGTCCTGATAGAGACAACTCAAATAATATACTATATAACTGAGCAAGATGTCCTGTACATACATATCCCCAGCATCCATATGTATACATATATAATATTGGCCTCTAGTGCATACATATCAAACATACGCTGAGTATTTTCTTTTCTCTCTCTCTGGTACAGCGGTGCATAACTTACCGTAAACTAAAACTCATTAACCATGTTAACCGAACCTACTTACACATGTTGACTTTGGATTGTTGTGATTAACGACAAAGTCGCAAATATCCCTGCTACTCCTACTTTCCTTTTGCACTTTTCCATAACACTCCATATCACTACGATGATCCATATTGCTTAGAAATGGCCATCGTATAGTTATATACGAACTCGAAGAAATTATTTCAGTCGAGAATGGCTACTGGTTCTATAGAATTTAGAATGTATCATTCGGTTGTCTCTTCATTTTACCTCCTCGCAGGTTGCGCGAGCTCCTTGTATTAGGAGAGTACACCTATTATGCTTATTGGATAGTTTTCTTCCAAACTTTAGGCTGGTGCCAAAAAGTAGGGAAGGAAGAAAACCAATTACCCTAAGTGCGGTATACAGAAGGTAAGATGTAGAGACATATAAAGGGATTGAAGCGAGGGCAAAGAAAATTGTGACTACTGTCTTGAATCTGGATCGAGAAAAGTCCTTACTAGGAATACCCGGCCGCCCCGTTGAAACATTTATGTTTCAGAATTTCTGTGTAATTGTTATCGAGAACTGTTTTCCCAATTAATTCTGATTCCAATGTATGTATTTACCGGATTTGGATCTCACATCTGTTAGTGTATATGCCCTAGAGGCCATTACTGTATCATACTAGTTTGTATATTACTTAATGGAAGCTTGGGATATTCACCTTGTATTGACAATCTTGCTCAAAATGGTAGTATGCTACTTGGTTTGTTTCTACTTTAATGTGTGCATGTGTTTTTTATAGCATATCGCCTTTACACATTAGTGGAGCCCTTAGGATCTTTGCTTGATTACCAGCGTTATGATGGCAGTCACACTCGTGGGGGCTGGGTAATCCACAAGCACATCCTTATGCAGGTCCCTAGTCGTAGGACAATCGAGACATAGCATCGATACTCCGGAGTAGACTAGCGTATGCGCTTCTCATCCCAGCTTGGAAGACGGTCTGTCCCACAGCCGTCAGTACGTTATACTTGAGATAGTATGCGGGTGCTCGTTAGGTTACGAGTACACTGGACAGGACTCGTCGGGGACTGTTGGTTGGTATTATACCTATCGTCAGTTATCAGTTCCCAGGTGACATGAGTACAGCTTAGTCCATTGACTTGACACTGTCACTTCGCCTCGAGTGTGTTCCCACTGTTCTTAGTTTGCTACCCTACCACGACTCAAAGGAGTCGTGCAAACAGGTAGCAGTTGGGTGTAGTCCCGAAGCACTTGGAGGCAGTGACGGTTAGACAGGATTCGTCTCTCCCGGTATTAGGGGTTGATATCGCGCTGTGTCTAGGATAGCCATTACACAAAGTCCCATGCCAGGGCAAGCGAGATATACAGGTAGGTTTCTAGTGTTATCTCAGGGTGTTATGGGCTACACTCCGACACGACTTGTGTTAGTTATATGTATGCCCTAGAGGCCATTACTGTACATAGGATGTATATTGTAGTGGATGCTGGGACATATATAGGGATGACTTTCTTGCTCGACATGATAGTATGCTATCTGGTTGAACTTTACCTTAACGTGTATACTGATTGTCTCTCTGTTACATGTTGGTAAAGCCCTTAGGATGTGTGCTTGACTACCTGGATTATGATGCGGATCATACTAGTGGGGACATGGTAGTCCATGAGTACATCCTTCAAAGTCCCTAGTCGAGAGTGTATCGAGACGGGGCATCGATATACCAGAGTAGACTAGCGTATACCTTCTCGACCCATACAGATGGGCGATGGATGATCCCATATCCATTGGTGTTTGACATCAGAGATGATATACGGGTGCTCAGTAGAGACTGGGTACACTGGACGGACTCGCCGAGAACTCCCAGATGGTATTATACCTCACGTCAGATGGCAGTTCTCTGGTGACACTGGTACAGAGTAGTCTGTTGACCCGAGATCGTCATAGAGTCTTGTGTGGTTCCCACTGTGCTTTGATTTCCATCTTACCACGTCCAAGAGGGCGTGCAAAACGGTGGTTTTTGGGTACAGTCCCGAGTCACATGGAGGCAATGAGCGATAGGAGGGGATTCGTCTCTCCCGGTATAGGGGGTTGATGTTGCGCTGTGTTCGATTGGCTATAACAGGAAATCTCTGGCCAGGGTTGCTGAGATTTACTGGTAAGTGTTACCTGTAGTTTCTCGAATTGTTATAGACCTCATATCGACACGACTTATCGAGCTATTGGGGTCTGACGTTAACCACCCCTAGGCGAGATATGCGACATATCAGACGATCAGACCGGACTGTACGGTAGTGTTACTGGTTGGATTCACTGAAGTGTGAGCGGGCTTGCTCGTCGATCTTCAGATCGCTCAATACCCGGGTGGCCGTTACGTTTAGCAGACCGCTTGCGGCTTGTGGATGTTTGATATGATCATCATCTGCTGCCGGCGTATTGACGAGTCTTTAGAGTCCTACACAGAGGTTTCCTGGCTCAAGCGAAACGAAATAGGAGCGCATATGAGATATGTGCGGGACCGAGAATAATGTGTGTATGTGATACCGTATTCTATTCTCGCGATGAATGTATCGAATGGTTATATGCGATATAACCTAGTTATCGAATCGAGGGTTGATTCGATAAGCCGATATATTGGATACTAGTCGGTTATATGCGATATGACCGGATCGTTAAATCAAGTGTTGATTTAATGATTTAATGCATAATTATATATTTGATATATTACTTTGCATTAACTAGTATCGGTTCACTTTAAATGGATTTTCTCACTCGGGTGTGCGCATTGCATATGCGATATGATTTTGTGCACTTGCTTGTATCATGTTTGATGATACAGGCAATACTTGGTTAAATGTATGTTTAAACCATAGTTAGTTAATGGTTAAGGGTTTTAAATGATTTATTTATTGTTTTATTTATTTTTGGCAAAAGGAAAATGGTGGCTTTATTTATTTCTTTTGTTGAAGTTTCTTGAACTTTTGATAAGTCCACCATTTTTGTTTTATGCCAAACCCTAACCACTCACTAACTTTGGTTAACTCTCTACACTTAACTATGGTAAGTGTTATGATAAGATTGAATTTTTCTTTTCTATTATTATTCTTATCATAATAATTATCATCTTCTTGCTTTCTTCTTCTTCTTCATTTCAAGAAGAAAAGCTTGACTACATCAATGGTGGATTGATGAAATGAGTGAGAAATCCAAAACTAAAGTCTACCCACTTCCTATTTCTTCATCCTCTACCTCTTGCCAAGTAGTAGAGTGTGTTTCCTTCACAAGTTTTCAAGACTTGGTGAAGGTGGAGCTCGATCTAGTGATGCTTCGACGTAGATCATCTTCGGCACGTCGTCGACGACCTAGCCCGTCCATTCTCCGATGAAGCCGACGCTAGAGCCCGGATTTGATTTGGACAGCGGAGACGACCTCATCTCGGAGCCGTGGAGGTGGAGGACCGGATCTACAAAGGTTGTATTTCCGTATCTCTTAGTTAAGTGTTAACTAGTTACTTTGTTCGCCTAGATTTCTAGCCAATGGTCCGTAGTCTAGGGTTTCTCGTCACCGTATTTTTGAAATTGGCATGGTTGATGCCTTGTGAGACCTCACTAGCGTGCCTAGGAACCCTACAGTGGTATCAGAGCCTAGCTAGAGCCTTAGGCGAAGTCTAGACGGATTCTGAACTCCGAACGAACCCGAAATCCTAACACACCTATGCTCTCTGTCCAATTTTCAAAAACAGGGATTTTTCAGTATTAAAAATATGCAGAAAAATAAGCAGGGTTTTCTAAGAATTACGGTAAAATTTTTGGTCGTAATTCCATCAAACAGCCGCGGAACCGCGGCCTTAGCCCACGTGGCGCGGCGGTTCCGCGGCAACACTGTTGCATCGTTGACCAAAATTTGCACAGTAATTATTAGTTTGCTGTGCTGAGTTCTCAGGGTATTTTTAATATTTTATTCAAGAGTTGAATTTTCTGGGGTTGTTTTGGGGATTCGGTGTTTCGATCGGAGTATCAAATTTTGTCTATGTGGCTTTCCGGATAAATTTTAGAATATGTTAAAAAGTTCGACCGGATATAAATACCCAATTTTTCCCCTGTCGGGAAATTTCCAAGTGTTGGATTTTTCCGTAGTTTAACGACGTTCTAAGTAGTGCAAGTAACGCGATTGTCCCTCTAGAAGACAACAAACCTTAACTCGATTATGTGACCGTCTTGAACTGCCCTTTGAACCTTCGGGTTTGGGGCAGTACGGCGTGCCACATGTGAGGCGTTGGCTTGACCCTTCTACGGCTGGACCGTTGGTACTGAGGCACGAACGGAATGTTGTTAGACTTATTTCATGTGTTGAGCTGTATCGGGAAAACTTGGGTGTTCGATTGTTCGATCGGAAAGTTTAACATTTTCTATTTATCTGGAATGGGATACAATAATTGGAATTCACAATTAGTTATGAGATAACAGAATGAATATTATAAACATAGCAATTTAGTCTCACTTGATCGGTTGCCACGGAATTTTGATGTGATCAAAAGTCCGTCGCAATCACGTAGCGTACGCGGATACTCGCCGGGTAAACTTAATAGACAGCTACACCCCATAGCCCCGACCAAGTGACTGTAGGAGAACCCCGTCGCCGAAAGCATCCGTTCGGGTGCTCCCTGTAGCGGTGTTCCGCCTTGGTGCACTTCGTCGACGGTATCGGGGGGGCAGCCGTCTACTGAAGTTTGCGACGAGCATTCGATCAGGATGTCGGGAATCTTGTTGAATTGCCCGACTTGATATTGAAAAGTGTTTTCGATTTTGAGACTAAAATGCGGGGTTTATAAGTGTTAGGCATGCGATGTCTAAGTAATTCATTTGGTCAGGCATGCGATATCTGAGGTGGTTGCGGATTCCAACTGTTGTAGTTTTTCACTTTCTTTTCTGTGACCGTAAGTGTAATGTGTGATATCGCCGGTTTCGTTGCTATATGTCAACGACAATTGGGATGCGCACATTTACTTACGTTGATGACATGTGATGTTATGTGTTGCTGGATATGTTATTTTGGATCGTCGTGTTTGAATAGCCGGGGGTTTTTATGTGAGATGAGTGTTTTTCATTTTCATTCATGTAAAAACTTGTATGTAATATTCTTTTATTGGGGCACTTCCAGGTTGCGGAAGTTGTCACCGTTTGTATATTATTTACTTTTCCGCACTAGGATAGACCCAAGGAGGGGAGCACAAGTAACCGGGTTCTGGAGTCCAGTAGGAGACCAACTCGAGGAGTCGAGTCCGGGTCTCCTAACTCCAGAATTGGTAGGGTTGCTTGCTGCTCTCGTAGGGGTCTAGGGGTGTGGGTTTGGCGATTCATCACGACCGTGGAATCCGTGTTTTATACTGGCTCGTATTGAAAACACGGACGTCCTAGTATATCCAATATTTCATATAATTCTTCTGCTGCGATATCTGTGATGTGATCATGTGATGTTCTGTGATAGATACAGTATATAGTATATATGGTATATTATATAGGCGTTACTTATGTTTTACACCCGCGCTAGCCCTGCCCCGCTCTGTCGTTAGTTACCTAACCTAACGGTGCACGAGGGGACATCGAGGCGAATGCGGATGGCATAAGTGTACGTCGTATTTATCTGTGATGTTTAGGTACTTAAATGATGGGACTTCATTAATGTGATTAATGAAATAAAAGAAACCTAAGATGTTGTAGAATCGAATTTCAAAAATAAAACAGGTAGCTACAGTTCTTGCTTTGCACAGCGGTATATACGATATATCCTGCACCTTATTCGATAAGGAAAGGACCGAGATCCCTTCACCGGGAGTGACTCCTTTAGCAATAACTGGCAGATGCTACACACTCGGTTTGTCTTTTGATTGCTTTTAAGAGTTTTTTGCTTTGCACAGTGATATATATGATATATCCCGCACCTCATTCGATGAGGAAAGGACCGACGATCCCTTCACCGGGAGTGACTCCTTTAGCAAAACTAGAGAAAAGCCTAAAAAACACTCCATTTTAAAATCATTTGATTCTACAACGATATCAAGTTCATTACGCAATAGGTTTTCAGAAAAACCTGTCGTAGCCCTCCGTCATTTTAGATAAGTCCTATTTAGTATTCGTGCTACGTTTGTTGACCTCCGTCAAGGCATAGTGTGCGGTAGCTAACTAGTATTTATCTGTTTATGCATATGATGCAGATTGAGTTAGGGTAGTCGTGCGGCCTTGTTGACCTCCGTCAAGGGTCGTGCGGGTGGGTTTAATTCAATCAAGAAATGACGGGTTGAACTTGACTAGTAGCCTATGGTTTGTTGACCTCCGTCAAGGTCATAGGACGCTAGGGGCAAAATATTATCGGGAATTTCAAGTGTTGAGATTTGCAATGAGATTGCATACCTTCTATGAGATAGTTGGATCCCGATACCCGCTGCGAGTAAGAGTTACTCCTGGGAGAGTTTTATTCATTACAATTAGCCGATCAAGTAAGTGTCTAGAAAGGTGTCAACGAGGTTACGCCTCTGGGAAAACGAGGTTTACATTAATTAGGTTCGTGCGAAAGCACGGGGGACCTCCCTCAAAGTACCGACACTAGCCTGGCTGAAAGATTGGCGAACTTGTAGTGTGTAATTAATCCCGGCTAGTCTTTCCTTTTAGGGTTTGAAGGAAGATTTGATAAAAAGCAGTGGGAGCCATCCTGATTAGATAAAATAATAACCAATCTATTCTTGACAGAGCGCACGCTGAGTGTTTTCTTCTCTCTCTCTCCAGGTAGCGACTATATCACGCCTTAATCAAGATAATAATACGGATGTATTGACCGAACCCGCTTGTTATACTGAGCTGGGGAACGTTGGTCCCGCTCCAACTTATAATTGTTATAAGACCGAGCAGGAAATTGGGGAATACCAGAATTCCCGTGCCGCCCAAACGAAGAGAGTGCATGCTGATGCATCATCTTCGGGTGTGTTCATTACAAAGAACTGTTTCTCTGTATCCTCTACGTCCTGGGTATGTGATACCAGATCAGGATCCCAGATATGTAATCTGTTACATCGGGCTACAGATAGGTAGAGAACTGAGAACGGGTGATAAGTTTCATGAGGCAGAAAACGGGGCAAATGTTGCAGCCAAGTCTGTTGGTCACTGTCACCCTGTATTACAAATACATTGATTCTGAACGAATGTTATTAGATACCGAACCTGATATAAAAAATCGTATCTATATCTTTATTAGTAAAGAAATGATAAAATTTTGTATCGTTGGATAATGTTTTGAACATTTCCTATATCAAAAGTTGATCGGTTCAGGCACGTTATCTAAAAGCATTGATGTTCTAAATCAAACTACAGTTCTTAGTATACGGAACACACAAAAGAGGAAGAGTTCAGAAATGAACGAATTCTTCTTGAGGTATTGTAGACTAGGTCATATCAATGCGACCCGACAAGCTAAGTTCCACATAGATGCATATTTAAATCTGTTTGAATTTACATCTTGTGAAACTTGCCAGTCATGTCACAAAGATAAGATGACCACAGCTCTGTTTATTGGGAACAGAGAAAGAGTTAGTAAACTCTTGGGATGATACATGTTGATGTATGTAGGTCCCATGTCTACACATGCCAAGATTGGTTCTTTATACTTCATTACGTTCTCTGATGATCTCTTTAGATTCAGACCTATGTTCCTGTTGAAACACAAGTCCGAACCTTTTGAGATATTCACAGAATATAAGCGAGAAGTAGAGAACCAGAATACGGGTATAAGTATTATGTCCTATGATGAGATCAGGGAGGAGAATACTTGTGCATGGAATTCCTAGACTATTCTAAAGGAGAATGAGATTCTCTCTCAGCATTACTCCTCCGTATACACCATTGCACGATGGTATGTCGGGGCGGAGCAGATACACCCTATTTGATATGGTGTGCTCTATGATGAGTACTACTGAGTTACCTTTTTTCTTAAGGGGGTTATGCACTTGAGAAGTTGCATACCTATTGAATAGGGTTTCAATCAAATCAGTTGCCTACCGCTTCATATGTGATATGGAATGGGAAAAGCCCATGTCTTAAGTTAGTTAAGATTTGGGGTTTTCCGGCCTATGTCTAAAAGCCTGATCCGGACAAGATCGAGGCAAGGTCTGTTATGTAGAACTGGAAAGGTTCCAGCTATACAAACTACAGCTGATGATTTGATAGAACCAAAGGATTCAGTAGATTCCAACGAACCTCAGCCTCTCCGCCGATCTAGTAGGGTTCCTCACCCACCTGAGAGATACTTCGGTTTCTCTATGACAGTGGGAGCGAGGACTGCATCATGAGATGATGACCCAACTAGTTTCGAGCTGGCCATCAGGAGTGTGACTCTGTAAGAATGGCTGGATGCTTAGCGATCTGAGATGGAATCCTTATACACCAACAAAGTATGGACTTTAGTTGCTATATCTGAAGGGTTAAATCCCCATCAGGAGCAAGTATGTCTTGAGAAGATTACTTGGTGTACATGGAAAAGTTGAGACTTTCAAAGCTAGACTTGTTAAAGGTTTTCGTCATCGACCAGGCGTGGATAATGATGAAACCTTTTCCAGTGGCTATGCTTAAGTCCATTCAGATCCTACTTGCCACGGCTACATACCATGACTACGATATCTGGTGGTTGGGTGTCATGACAGCTTTTCTAAATGATGTTTTAGAATAGAGCGTCTATAAGTACACAGCCAGAGTGCCTCGTAGACAGTGGGAGCAGCGGAAACGTGTGCAAGATGTTTTATGTGATAAAGCAGGCATCGCGGAGTTGGAACATCTGTTTTGATGGATTGGTCAAAGAAGTTGACATCATCAAAATGGTAGATGAACCTTGTATAAACAAAAAGGTAGTAGGGAGTATGGTGACGATCCTCGTAGAGTACGTGGATGACATACTCTTGATAGGGAAAGAGTTTCCTATGCTACGCTCGATCAATCTCCGCTTATCACAATGATTCTCCATATAGGATCAAAGTGATACCTCCTAAATCCTGGGTTTTTGGATCTATGAGATAGATCTAATTGGATGTTAGGACTCTCACTAGTTGTAGTGAGACGGTATCAACCGATCCTGGGGAGAATCACTGGAAGGGTTCTAGGGTGATAATAACGACTGAGTGTCAGTCGCAGGCATTGTCTTTACCCTCAGTAAAGGGACGGTATGTTGGAAGAGTTCCAAGCTAGATACCGTGACATACTAGACGATAAAGGCAGGATACATCGCTATATAAGATGATACCAAAGAGGCCGTTTGGGTGTATATTGGTTCATGAGATGAACTTAGTTCCTGCCATTGTGTGACAATGGAGTTGTGGCTTATGACAAGGAACGTCTGTCCCATCAGTGATCCAAACATATTCTAAGGCAGTATCACCTGATCATGGAGATGGTTGATCTCCAGGGGATCGAGGTCAGGAGAGTAGACTCAGAGGACAACACAGCGGATCCACTCACGAAAGGCCTTTTCCCAGAGAGAGACTTTTATAGGATGGTTGAGTATGAGATACTGCAACCACTGCTACAGATGGCCCTAGTGCAAGTGGGAGATTGTTAGTTATATGTATGCCCTAGAGGCTATTACTGTACATAGGATGTATATTGTAGTGGATGCTGGGACATATATAGGGATGACTTTCTTGCTCGACATGATAGTATGCTATCTGGTTGAACTTTACCTTAACGTGTATACTGATTGTCTCTCTGTTACATGTTGGTAAAGCCCTTAGGATGTGTGCTTGACTACCTGAACTATGATGCGGATCATACTAGTGGGGACATGGTAGTCCATGAGTACATCCTTCAAAGTCCCTAGTCGAGGGTGTATCGAGACGGGGCATCGATATACCAGAGTAGACTAGCGTATACCTTCTCGACCCATACAGATGGGCGATGGATAATCCCATATCCATTGGTGTTTGACATCAGAGATGATATACGGGTGCTCAGTAGAGACTGGGTACACTGGACGGACTCGCCGAGAACTCCCAGATGGTATTATACCTCACGTCAGATGGCAGTTCTCTGGTGACACTGGTACAGAGTAATCTGTTGACCCGAGATCGTCATAGAGTCTTGTGTGGTTCCCACTGTGCTTTGATTTCCATCTTACCACGTCCAAGAGGGCGTGCAAAACGGTGGTTTTTGGGTACAGTCCCGAGTCACATGGAGGCAATGAGCGATAGGAGGGGATTCGTCTCTCCCGGTATAGGGGGTTGATGTTGCGCTGTGTTCGATTGGTTATAACAGGAAATCCCTGGCCAGGGTTGCTGAGATTTACTGGTAAGTGTTACCAGTAGTTTCTCGAATTGTTATAGACCTCATATCGACACGACTTATCGAGCTATTGGGGTCTGACGTTAACTACCCCTAGGCGAGATATGCGACATATCAGACGATCAGACCGGACTGTACGGTAGTGTTACTGGTTGGATTCACTGGAGTGTGAGCGGGCTTGCTCGTCGATCTTCAGATCGCTCAATACCCGGGTGGCCGTTACGTTTAGCAGACCGCTTGCGGCTTGTGGATGTTTGATATGATCATCATCTGCTGCCGGCGTATTGACGAGTCTTTAGAGTCCTACACAGAGGTTTCCTGGCTCAAGCGAAACGAAATAGGAGCGCATATGAGATATGTGCGGGACCAAGAATAATGTGTGTATGTGATACCGTATTCTATTCTCACGATGAATGTATCGAATGGTTATATGCGATATAACCTAGTTATCGAATCGAGGGTTGATTCGATAAGCCGATACATTGGATACTAGTCGGTTATATGCGATATGACCGGATCGTTAAATCAAGTGTTGATTTAATGATTTAATGCATAATTATATATTTGATATATTACTTTGCATTAACTAGTATCGGTTCACTTTAAATGGATTTTCTCACTCGGGTGTGCGCATTGCATATGCGATATGATTTTGTGCACTTGCTTGTATCATGTTTGATGATACATGCAATACTTGGTTAAATGTATGTTTAAACCATAGTTAGTTAATGGTTAAGGGTTTTAAATGATTTATTTATTGTTTTATTTATTTTTGGCAAAAGGAAAATGGTGGCTTTATTTATTTCTTTTGTTGAAGTTTCTTGAACTTTTGATAAGTCCACCATTTTTGTTTTATGCCAAACCCTAACCACTCACTAACTTTGGTTAACTCTCTACACTTAACTATGGTAAGTGTTATGATAAGATTGAATTTTTCTTTTCTATTATTATTCTTATCATAATAATTATCATCTTCTTGCTTTCTTCTTCTTCTTCATTTCAAGAAGAAAAGCTTGACTACATCAATGGTGGATTGATGAAATGAGTGAGAAATCCAAAACTAAAGTCTACCCACTTCCTATTTCTTCATCCTCTACCTCTTGCCAAGTAGTAGAGTGTGTTTCCTTCACAAGTTTTCAAGACTTGGTGAAGGTGGAGCTCGATCTAGTGATGCTTCGACGTAGATCATCTTCGGCACGTCGTCGACGACCTAGCCCGTCCATTCTCCGATGAAGCCGACGCTAGAGCCCGGATTTGATTTGGACAGCGGAGACGACCTCATCTCGGAGCCGTGGAGGTGGAGGACCGGATCTACAAAGGTTGTATTTCCGTATCTCTTAGTTAAGTGTTAACTAGTTACTTTGTTCGCCTAGATTTCTAGCCAACGGTCCGTAGTCTAGGGTTTCTCGGCACCGTATTTTTGAAATTGGCATGGTTGATGCCTTGTGAGACCTCACTAGCGTGCCTAGGAACCCTACAACTTGTACCGCTATTAGGGGACTGACGTTTACCTCGCCCCTAGGCCCGCCATGCGATATTCTTAGACAAACAGACCGGACTGTATGGAGACTGTCACATTCAGGCTCAGTAGGAGTTCAGATGGATTCACCTCTTCAGTCTTCTTATCGGCATCTACCTGGGGACCGTTACGTACAGCTAGTGCCTTTTGCGGTCTGTGGTTAAACCCACTGCCAGCGTAGTGTCGAGTCTTTAGAGTCCCACACAGAGGGTTATTCGCCTTTTGGCAAAACAGAGTAGAGGTCGCATGGTTTTGCGACGGGGTTCGTTCACATCCGCGCACTTGTGCACGTTTGGTGTCCGGACAGTAGATACTAGCGGGCTTTGGTTTAAGCCAGATCCTAGTATATGTTTTGGGATTGGTTTTATCTCATTGTATTCGTGTTCCTCGGAACACGGATACGGGTGTGTATGCACAGTTGACTGAGGCAGAGGCGGAGGATTTTCATTACGGTTGATGACCGTTGTCTTTTTCCTTAACCCTAATGTATATGTGAAATATGATTATTAATATTAATTAATTATAATTGTGTTATGGTTAGGGTTGTTGACCATTTGACTATGGTTGACTTGTTGACCTATGTTGACATATTGACAATCATCATTTCATATGAAAGATGCTCTTTGATTCTTGCAAAATTCATTAATGTGAAGTGATTATGGTCATTTCGAGTTAACCATCACAATTATCTTTTGATTAATTATTTAATTATCATAATTCTCATATATGTGCGAATGGTTGTAATTATCATCATTCTCTCATTCTCATTCTCTCTCATCATCTTCCTCTCTCTCAAAGCTCTCCCTCTCATTAGTTGAGAACCATTTAGATTTTGAGATAAAACACCAAAATTGCTCTCTACTCATCCTAAGGTTCTAGGTTTAGCACACCAAGCACTTTAGTTACCTCTAGTTTGAGGTAGGAGCCAAAGGTAGAGGCCCTCGGGTGGATCTTTCTTCGGCAAGAGAAGGCGACGAGGACGACCCGTTCATCCCACTCCAAGGAGCAAGACGAGAAGGACTTCAAGACTTAGGTATAACCCTTTCCGAGTAGCTAAATCTCTTAGCTTGGTTGCTAGTTTATGTTTAGCAAAGATCCTCCTTGATAGTCCATATTGCCTAGAGTTGTAAAAATCGAATTTTTATACCGTTTCCGCCTCCCCGTAAGCACCGGGGTGGGCAACGTGGACTTACAGTGGTATCAGAGCCTAGCTAAACAGAAACTAGCAAGTTAGCAAAGTATCTAGAATTTTGATCGGAGAAAAATCGCAAAACAAGTTTCAAAAACCTAACTTTCTGCCGATTTTTAAACCTGCTTTAAAAATAATAAATTATACACTAAAAATCGGCTCAGGGTTTTTAAAGAACAACCAAGAAAAACGAAACAGCGAGTCGACCAACTCACCGCAGAACCGCGGCAAGAGCATGCTCTTGCCGCGGATCCGCGGCCGAGTTGACTCGGCCATGGGTCGTTTCTCCTGCAGTGTTCTTATATTGATGTTTTGGGATTTTTAGGATGGTTTGATTCTGCCCAGATTTTCCAGAGAACAAATATGTTTTTGGGGTGGTTACAAATCCGTATTTTGATTGAACTTCTCTAGACTTTGGCTAATGGGTTATATCTGTGATGTGATATATGTATTGAACGTCTGCTAATCGCTATACGTCGATTTGTGGGGGTTATACATATCTGTGATCTGTAATGTTGATGGTTTGTGTATATGAATTCGTTGGATTGTCGCGGATGAATAACCGGGGGGTTGTGAGATGAGAGTTTTCTTTATCTTTGAATTCATGTAATATGTAAATTGATGTAATATTATTTATATGGCAGCACAACCAGGATGGGGTTGTAGCTGTCATTGTATAATTTCTTTTACTGTTTTTGCTCCTAGGATAGACCCAAGGTGGGGTGCACAAACTACCGGGTACCTCGAAGTGCCGAGTGGCCTACTCACATTGTTGAGGGAGGTTGCTTCACTTCGGATACTTGGCGGGTAGTTTGCCGCACCCGTAGGGGTCTAGGGTGGGGTTTGGCTATTCATCGCGATCGTGTAATTCGCTCTTCGTTACAGGCTCGTACGGAATGCGGATTCCTAGTATATCCAAGGTTTTCATATGTGATCTGGAATGTCTATCATTGCATGTGATGAATGTATATATCTATATATGATATCTATTTAGGTGTTGCTTATGTTTTGCATCCGCGCTAGTCCAGCCCCCGCTCTGTCGTTAGTTAAGTAACCTAATGGGTGATGACGGAACCCCGTGGCGAATGCGGATGGCATAAGCGTACGTCATATTTTCGTTGTTTTCTGCAATCGTAGGATTAAATGATGGGATGCATTAAAACTAATGCAAGAAAATAAACCAAGTAAAAGTCGTTGGAACACTTTCAAAACCACTCGGTTCATTTCAAAAACAACTTTTAAACGCGGAGCTTGAACCACTCCATTTGAAAGCTATCTCGTTCCTTCGATTATATCAAGTTCACTACGTTCACGGTTTCGCCAAAACCACTCGTAGCCCTCCGTCGTTTCACATGGATAGTCAATAAGTATTCAAGCTATGTTTGTTGGCCAAAGTCAAGGCATAGTGATTGGTAGCTATTGGGTATTCTAGTGCAGCATAGATAGATGTGTTGGTTTGGGAAAGTCGTACTGCCTTATTGGCTAATGTCAAGGGTAGGTACGGGTGGGTTCAAATTAACCTGGAGAATGACGGGTAGAACTTGACATGCGACTTATGATTTGTTGGCCAAAGTCAAGGTCATAAGAGCATGGGGCAAAAATCCACATCGGGAGTTTCAAAAGAAACTGAAACTTGCTAGCGCTGCATACCATTTGGAGTGTGATGATTCTGGTAGGATTCCTTCAGTTTTTTCACGCGATGATATTTGGATCCCGATCCTACTGTGAGTATATGCTACTCCTCCGGAACTTTCTCACTTAACGATCAATGCTATAAACCAAGTAGTTGTCTAGAAAGGTGTTAGCGGGGCTACGCCCACAGGGAAAAGAGGTTACTTAATTAAGGAACTTCGCAAAAGCGTTGGAAAACCTCCCTCGAAGTACCAATACTGGCCTGGCTGAACGGTTAAGCAAGTATTGTACGGTGAGATTGATCCCGACTAATTCTTCCTTTTTGGTTTGACGAGGGATTCGAGAGACAGTGGGAGCCATCCTGTTTAGACAAATTAAAAACCACTCTAAACTAGAAAGAGCATCATGCTAAAGTGTTTCATCTCTCTCTCCTAATTGCAGCGACCAAACATCATGACTGGACTTAAGTTACTACTAGATAAAAACATACTGACAGGGCCAAACTACAAAGATTGGCTCAGGAATGTCAAAATGGTAATCACTTATGACAAGTTGGGGTATCTCCTTACCACCAAAGCTCCCCTTGTCCTAGGTCCCAAAACCAGCATCGCGGATAGGGAAATCCGTAAGATCTAGGAAATCGTTTGCGCGAAGGCCAAGTGCCTCGTGCTTGCCTCTATGGACAATGAACATCAGAGGAGGCACGAGAATATGGAGCTCGAATCCATATTTCTCCATACAAATAAACTGTATGGAGAGCAATCCCGTATCCCCAGATACGAAGTCTCGAAAAAGCTGTTTTCGGCGAGATTAGCCGTCGGATCATCGGTAGCGGAGCACGTGCTTAAGATGATTGGCTATATTGAAGAGCTCGCGGACCTTGGGACCACATTAGAGAACGAGCACTACACGGACTTGATTCTCCAGTCCCTTCCTTCCACTTACGCCTAGTTTATCCTGAACTTCAACTTGCAAGAAAAGGAAGTTGAACATTCAGATCTCCTCAACATGATGAGGAGTGCAGAGGGCACTCTACAGAAAGGTAGGGAAACATCCACTTTGTTTGTAGGAGGATCTTCCTCTTCTAGGTCCAAGGCGAAAGCCAAGGGAAAGAAGAAGAAAACCCCCACCAAACCATGGGGCGGTGTTAGTAAAGTGGATACGAAGGGAAAGGCAAAGGCAACAAAGGTAGCGGGAAAGCTTGTGGGAATGGAAGAGTGCTTTTACTGTCACAAGAGTGGACACTGGAAGAAAAATTGCAGGGCTTGGAAGGCTAGAAACCAGGATCTGAAGAAAATTGCAGCTTCAGCTTCAGGTGTGTATGTTATTGAAAACCGTCTATCAATAAACTCTACTTCATGGGTATTGGATACCGGATCAGGATCTCATATCTGTAATTCTTTGCAGGAACTGAGAAAGCGTAGGTTTTTGAAGGCAGGTGATATGACCCTCAAAGTTGCAAACGGAGCTAGCATGGATGCTGAGGCCGTGGGGGACTATCACCCGGGAATGTCAGATGGACATGTTTTGGTTTTACGTAATTGTTATTTTGTACCCAATGCAACTTGTAATATCATTTCTGTATCTTTAATATCTAAAGAAGGTTATGAATTTGCATTTGTAAGCAATGTTGTAAACATTCACCTTAATCAAGTTCTAATTGGGTCAGGTACATTAAGCAATGGTATATACGTATTAAACCAACCACAGATTTTCAATGTCCAGAATACACACAAAAGAAAGTCTCCGGAAATAAATCAAGCTTTCTTATGGCATTGTAGACTGGGTCACATCAATGAGAGACGGTTGACGAAGTTACATACAGAAGGATATTTGGATCCGTTCGAATATCAATCATATGCAACTTGCCAATCCTGTCTCAAAGGAAAGATGACAAAGACTCCGTTCACTGGACATGGAGTAAGAGCGAGCGAGCTCTGGGGACTCGTACACAGCGACGTGTGCGGTCCAATGTCTACGCATGCGCGAAGCGGCTATTCTTACTTCATTACTTTTACGGATGACTTTTCAAGGTACGGATATGTCTTCTTAATGAAACATAAATCCGAAGCCTTTGGAAAATTCCAGGAATATAAGAATGAAGTAGAAAAACAAACCGGAAAAAGTATCAAGACACTGAGATCTGATCGAGGTGGTGAATACTTGAGTGCCGAGTTCCTGGATTAACTAAAAGAGAATGGAATTCTCTCTCAGCTTACTCCTCCATACACTCCGCAACATAACGGTGTATCGGAGAGACGGAACCGGACCCTATTGGATATGGTACATTCCATGATGAGTAACGCTGAGTTACCGCGATCATTCTGGGGATATGCGCTAGAATCAGCTGCATACCTTTTGAACCGAGTTCCAACTAAGGCTGTGCCTACTACACCATATCAGATGTGGTGTGGGAAGAAACCCTATCTTAAGCACATTAAGACATGGGGATGTCCAGCTTTTGTCAAGAAGCAGCATGCGGACAAACTCGAGGCAAGCTCAGTACAATGTAAGTTTGTAGGATATCCAAAAAACTCCAAGGGATATTTCTTCTATTGCGAAGAGGAACAAAAGGTTTTTGTTTCTCGTCATGCCCACTTCTTGGAAACCGAGTTTTTGGAAATCAGATAAGTGGGAGCGCAATAGAACTGGAAGAAATTCCAGAACCACGAGCTATTACTGAAAGCTTAGTAGAACCAGAGGGTTCGAAAGATCAGGACATTCCTACGCTGCTCTGCAGGAGTAGTAGGCAGTCTCATCCGCCCGAGAGATACTACGGTTTTCTCATAAACGGGGATAGAGAGGATTGCATCATTGATAGTGATGAGCCGACTAGCTTCCAGCAGGCCATTCAGAGCGTTGACTCGGTAAAATGGCTGGATGCAATGCGGACCGAAATGGAGTCCATGTACACCAACAATGTATGGACGTTGGACGTTGCTCCAGATGGGGTAAAACGCGTAGGATGCAAGTGGATATTCAAAAGGAAGATTGGTCTAGATGGACAGGTTGAGACCTATAAGGCTAGACTTGTTGCAAATGGTTTTCATCAAAGACCTGGTATGGACTATGATGAAACCTTTTCTCCAGTTGCTATGCTGAAATCCATTCGGATCCTTCTTGTCATTGCTGCCTTCCACAATTATGAGATTTGGCAGATGGACGTAAAGACCGCTATTCTAAATGGAAATTTAGAGGAGTGTGTCTATATGGACCAGCCAGAGGGTTTCATTCAGAGTGGGAGCAGCGGAAAGGTGTGTAAGTTGCTTAAGTCCATCTATGGACTAAAGCAGGCATCGCGGAGTTGGAACATCTGTTTTGATGAGACGGTCAAAGAATTTGGCTTTATCAAAAATCCAGATGAACCATGCATCTATAGTAGAATTGTAGCGAGAACTGTAGTATTCCTCGTTTTATACGTGGATGACATTCTCTTAATAGGAAATGACATTCCTAAAATATAATCTGTCAAAGGGTTCTTATCACATAGGTTCTCCATGAAAGACCTGGGTGATGCCTCTTACATTCTGGGGATCCGGATCTATCGTGACAGATCCAAGAGGATATTAGGACTTTCATAATCCAGGTATATCGACACCATACTGAAAAGATTCACTATGGAAGATTCCAAGCGCGGTAATCTACCGGCTTGTCATGGGATCACCCTCTCTAATGAGATGTCCCCCAAGACTGATTTGGAAAGGGATCGCATGTCTATTATACCCTACACTTCTGCGGTAGGCTCTATAATGTATGCGATGTTGTGTACCAGACCGGATGTAGCTTATGCACTAAGTGTGGTAAGCAGGTATCAGTCAAACCCTGGGGAGAAACACTGGATAGTGGTAAAGAACATTCTCAAGTACCTAAGAAGGACTAAGGAGATGTTCTTGGTATATGGCGGAAAAGACCTCCAGATCGAGGCCTTTGCTGACTCCAGCTTCCAGAGTGACAAGGATGATTCCAAGTCCATGTCGGGTTATGTCTTTACCCTCAATGGAGGGGCGGTGTGTTGGAAGAGTTCCAAACAGGAAACCGTTGCAGACTCGACGATGGAAGCGGAATATATCACTGCTGCAGATGCCGCAAAAGAAGCCGTCTGGATAAGGAAGTTCCTGACAGAACTTTAGGTGGTTCCGTCCATTGTTGATCCAGTACCTCTGTATTGCGACAACAATGGAGCTATAGCTTTAGCGAAGGAACCTAGGTCCCATCAGAAGTCCAGACACATTTTGAGGCGGTATCACCTGATCAGGGAGATCGTGGGTCGCCAGGAGATCGAGGTTCGGAGAGTTGCTACGGAAGATAACACTGCTGATCCATTCACGAAGGCCTTACCCCAACTCAGTTCGAGCGGCTGATCGAGATGATAGGTCTTCGATACGCCAGTACATGGCCATAGTGCAAGTGGGAGATTATTAGTGTATATGCCCTAGAGGCCATTACTGTATCATACTCGTTTGTATATTACTTAATGGAAGCTTGGGATATACACCTTGTATTGACAATCTTGCTCAAAATGGTAGTATGCTACTTGGTTTGTTTCTACTTTAGTGTGTTCATGTGTTTTTTTATAGCATATCGCCTTTACACATTAGTGGAGCCCTTAGGATCTTTGCTTGATTACCAGCGTTGTGATGGCAGTCACACTCGTGGGGGCTCGGTAATCCACAAGCACATCCTTATGCAGGTCCCTAGTCGTCGGACTATCGAGACAGGGCATCGATACTCCGAAGTAGACTAGCGTATGCGCTTCTCATCCCAGCTTGGGAGACGGTCTGTCCCACAGCCGTCAGTACGTCGTACTTGAGATAGTATGCGGGTGCTCGTTAGGTTACGAGTACACTGGACAGGACTCGTCGGGGACTGTTGGTTGGTATTATACCTATCGTCAGTTATCAGTTTCCTGGTTACATGAGTACAGCTTAGTCCGTTGACTTGACACTGTCACTTCGCCTCGAGTGTGTTCCCACTGTTCTTAGATTGCTACCCTACCACGACTCAAAGGAGTCGTGCAAACAGGTAGCAGTTGGGTGCAGTCCCGAAGCACTTGGAGGCAGTGACGGTTAGATGGGATTCGTCTCTCCCGGTATTAGGGGTTGATATCACGCTTTGTCTAGGAGAGCCATTACACAAAGTCCCTGGCCAGGGCAAGCGAGATATACTGGTAGGTTTCCAGTGTTATCTCAGGGTGTTATGGGCTACACTCCAACACGACTTGTACCGCTATTAGGGGACTAACGTTTACCGCCCCCTAGGCCCACCATGCGATATTCTTAGACGAACAGACCGGACTGTACGGAGACTGTCACATTCAGGCTCAGTAGGAGTTCAGATGGGTTCACCTCGTCAGTCTTCTTATCGGCATCTACCTGGGGACCGATACGTACAGCTAGTGCCGCTTGCGGTCTGTGGTTAAACCCTCTGCCAGCGTAGTGTCGAGTCTTTAGAGTCCCATACAGAGGGTTATTCGCCTTTTGGCAAAACAGAGTAGAGGTCGCATGGTTTTGCGACGGGGTTCGTTCACATCCGCACACTTGTGCACGTTTGTTGTCCGGACAGTAGATACTAGCGGGCTTTGGTTTAAGCCAGATCCTAATATATGTTTTGGGATTGGTTTTATCTCATTGTATTCGTGTTCCTCGGAACACGGATACGGGTGTGTATGCACAGTTGACTGAGGCAGGGGCAGAGGATTTTCATTAGGGTTGATGACCGTTGTCTTTTTCCTTAACCCTAATGTATATGTGAAATATGATTATTAATATTAATTAATTATAATTGTGTTATGGTTAGGGTCGTTGACCATTTGACTATGGTTGACTTGTTGACCTATGTTGACATATTGACGATCATCATTTCATATGAAAGATGCTCTTTGATTCTTGCAAAATTCATTAATGTGAAATGATAATGGTCATTTCAAGTTAACCATCACAATTATCTTTTGATTAATTATTTAATTATCATAATTCACATATATGTGAGAATGGTTGTAATTATCCTTATTCTCTCATTCTCATTCTCTCTCATCCTCTTCCTCTCTCTCAAAGCTGTCACTCTCATGAGTTGAGAACCATTTAGCTTTTGAGATAAAACACCAAAATTGCACTCTACTCATCCTAAGGTTCTAGGTTTAGCACCCCAAGCACTTTAGTTACCTCTAGTTTGAGGTAGGAGCCAAAGGTAGAGGCCCTCGGGTGGATCTTTCTTCGGCAAGAGAAGGAGACGAGGACGACCCGTTCATCCCACTCCATGGAGCAAGAAGAGTAACCCTTTCAGAGTAGCTAAATCTCTTAGCTTGGTTGTTAGTTTATGTTTAGCAAAGATCCTCCTTGATAGTCCATGTTGCCTAGAGTTGTAAAAATCGAATTTTTATACTGTTTCCGCCACCCCGTAAGCTCCGGGGTGGGCAACGTGGACTTACAACATCTGTCCGGCATTACAGATGCTGAGTAGGAGTAGAATATTGGGAAATGGGCGATCTGATCCTTAATGTCGGAATTCATTGTGATTGGTGATATTGGATTGAATTGCCTGGTTTTGCCTAACGGAAAAATATATGGTATCGAATAACCGTTGTTATGCACCAATTTTTAAAATGATATATCTATATCTTTATTTTATAAAGTGGGATATAAATTTTGAAAATTGTGTTCAAAACTTTACCTTTATCAGTTGAGAATATGGTAAGGTGCATTGAATAACGATGTAAGACATTCTCGACCAAAATACAGTTTTCAATTTACAACACACGGAATTTGAGTTAGTATACACTTGGGAGTTATACATGAAAATATATGTTTTCTAGTGTCCTTCAGGACAAGAGGTTGGTTCTCTTACTTCATTAAGGTTTATTTATGAGTCCTCTGGTTTTAGACACGCATCCGTTGTAATGCAAGGTCCAAAAAAATTTGAGAAGTTTACAGGTATAAGAATAAAGTAGAGAACCATACATTGGAAGTATCAAGATTCTTCAAAGTGATCGAAAATATAGATACTTATGGTAGGTATTCCATCATAATAATACTAAGAACTTGATTCTCTCTCAGGTTACTCATCCTCGGGTTCGCTCCTTGATGAGTAATGTTGTATACGTATTTTTCCATTTAGGTGATATGCACTGGAAACAGCTGCATGATATTTGCATTAGGTTCCATCTAAATTAGTGTTTTTTATTCTATATGGACATAGATTGGTTGCATATCTTGAGGTTATTAAGATATGGAGTTGTCTGGTTCCTGTTTAAAAGCAGAATACGGAAAAACTCAAGGCTCACTTTGGTAATGGCTATTTGTGGATTATCCTAAGCATTCACTAGGGTTTTGTTTCTACCATTTTCAAGATTAATAGTTACATTGTTCTTGACTCGCCACCTTTTTATAAAACGAATTTTTTTTGCAAAAGAAACTAATGGGAGTATGGTAGAACTGGAAGTGATTTTAGAACCACAAATGGTTGCTAAAAATTTAGTAGAACCTAATTATTCAATTAGACTTGACAAGCCATTAGCCGCTCCGCAGATTTTAGTAGGTGACCTCAGCCACCCGAGAGATACTTCGGTTTTCTAATAGACGGTGACAGGGAGGTCAGCATTATGGTTATGATGGCCCTACTAGTTATCGACAGGTTATAGGAAGTGGAAACTTCTAGGTGACCAGATACTTTATATACAAAATGGACTCCACGCACATCAGCAAATTATGGATTTTAGACTTTGTTTAGTTCTCCTAAATGGGTAAAACCCATTAGGAGAAAGTAGATCTTCCGAGATCTCTGCACGTGGAAAGGTATTAACCTATTAAGGTTAGAATTGTTGTAAATATTCTCATCAAATATCCATTGTGGATTGTGATGAGACTTTTACTTCAATGTCTACGCTAAAATCCATACGGATATGACTTACCCTTGTTGCTATTCATGGCTGTGATATCTGTAGGGTTCCTAGGCATCCTAATGAAGTCTCATAAGGCATCAACCATGCCAATTTCAAAAATATTGGTGCCGAGAAACCCTAACGCGGATCGTTGACTAGATGTCTAGGCGAAATACAAAACTAGTTAACAAATTAACTATAGGTTAGATGCTACAACCTTTGTAGATCCGGTAATCCTCTTCCTTGGCTCCACATAGGCATCCTCTCGCTGTCCTTTTCGAATTCTAGACTCGATCATCGGCTTCATCGGGAAAACGAGCGGAATAGGTCGTCGGCTTTGTGTCAAAGACGATCTACCTCGAGGCTTCGCAAGTTCAAGCTCCGACTTCACAAACTTGTGAAACTTGTGAAGTAAACACCCAAAACAACTTGGCAAGAGGTAGAGGGTGAAGAAATAGGAGGTGGGTTCTCTTTAGAATTGGATTTATCTCACTTTAGCTCAAGTTGCCATTGATGGACCTTGAGCTTTTCTTGAAGAAGAAGATGGAGCTCAAGAAAGAATGATAAGTATTGTAATTTTAAAATAAAACTAATATGAATACTTATCATATCTTGACCATGGTCAAGTGTAGAGATTAAACCAAGGTTAGTTGGAGTGGTTAAGGTTAAGGATGAGATAAGGATGGTGGACTTTGTCAAAGCTTCAAGAAGCTTCAACATAGCTCCAAAATAAGCCACCATTCTTAACTTAATCCTTTCCAAATAAATAAACAAATAAATAAATGAAAAACCAAAACCCTAATCATCACTTAACCATGGTTTAAACCTTTACACTTAACCACATTATCAAGTATCATCAAACATGATACAAAAAAATGTGCACAAAAGTATATCACATATACCTTTTGCACATCAAGTGAGAAAATCCATTTAAAGTGAACCAATACTAGTTAATGCAAAATAATATATCAAATAGATAATTATGCATTAAATCATTAAATCAACATTTGATTCAATGATCCGGTCATGTCGCACATAACCGACTAGAATCCAATGTATCGATTTATCGAATCAATGATTCGATAACTAGGTCATATCGAATATAACCAATCGAAACATATATCGCGAGAATGAAATGCGGTATCACATACATGCATTATTCTCGGTCCTGCACATATCTCATATGCGCTCCTATTTCGTTTCGCTTGAGCCAGGAAACCTCTGTGTAGGACTCTAAAGACTCGTCAATACGCCGGTAGCAGATGATGATCATATCAAGCATCCACAAGCCGCAAGCGGTCTGCTAAACGTAACGGCCACCTGGGTATTGAGCGATCAGAAGATCGACGAGCTAGCCCGCTCACACTCCTGTGAATCCAACCAGTAACACTTACCGTACAGTCCGGTCTATTCGTCTGATATGTCGCATATCAAGTCTAGGGGTGGTAAACGTCAGACCCCAATAACCCGATAAGTCGTGCCGATGTGAGGCTCATAACGGGTCGAGAAACTACTGGTAACACTTACCAGCAAATCTCTGATCAGCCCTGGCCAGGGACTTCCCTGTTACGGCCAATCGAGCACTGCGCAACATCAACTCCCAATACCGGGAGAGACGAAACCCCTCCTATCGCTCATTGCCTCCATGTGACTCGGGACTGTGCCCAAAAACCACCGTTTTTCACGCCCTCATGGACGTGGTAAGGTGGAGATCAAAGCATAGTGGGAATCACACAAGACTCTATGACGATCTCGGGTCTACAGACTAACCTGTACAAGTGTCACCTGAGAACTGCCATCTGACGTGAGGTATAATACCATCTGGGAGTTCTCGGCGATTCCGTCCAGTGTACGCAGTCTCCACTGAGCACCCGTATACCATCTCTGATGTCAAACACCAATGGATATGGGATCATCCATCGCCCATCACATGGGTCGAGAAGCGTATACGATAGTCTACACTGGTATATCGATGCCCCGTCTCGATACACCCACGACTAGGGACCTTGAAGGATGTACTTATGGACTACCATGTCCCCACTAGTATGATCTGCATCATAGTCCAGGTAGTCAAGTACACATCCTAAGGGCTTTACCAACATGTAACTATAAGACAGTATAAAGAGACTAGTATACATGTTAAGATAAAGAGTAACCAGATAGCATACTATCATATCGAGCAAGAAAGTCATCTCTATATATGTCCAAGCATCCAATATAATATACAACATCTGTACAATACTGGCCTCTAGGGCATACATACAACTAACAATCTCCCACTTGCACTAGGGCCAGCTGCTGTAGTATCGCATACCGAGCATCCCGAAGAGTCTCTCAAACTGTATCTGGGGAATGGCCTTCGTGAGTGGATCCGCCGTGTTGTTCTTCGTGTCAACCCTCCTGACCTCGATCTCCCGGTGATCAACTATCTCCCGGATCAGGTGATACCGCCTCAGAATATGCCTGGATCGCTGATGGGACCTGGGTTCCTTGGCCAAAGCCACCGCTCCATTGTTATCGCAATACAAAGGTATTGGACGCTCAATGGATGGAACTACTCTAAGTTCAGTAATGAACTTCTTGATCCAGACAGCCTCTTTGGCAGCATCGTCGGCAGCGATGTATTCAGCCTCCATCGTCGAGTCTGCCACGGTTTCCTGCTTGGAACTCTTCCAGCTAACCGCCCCTCCGTAAAGGGTAAAGACAAAGCCCGACTGCGACTTAGAGTCGTCCTTATCACTCTGGAAGCTTGAATCGGTAAAGGACTCCACTTGGAGTTCTCCGTTACCATACACCAAGAACATATCTCTAGTCCTTCGCAAGTACTTGAGAATGCTATTCACAGCTGTCCAGTGACTCTCTCCAGGATCAGCTTGATACCTGCTCACTATACTTAGTGAGTATGCAACATCGGGTCTAGTACATAGCATCGCATACATGATAGAGCCTACTGCCGAAGCATAGGGTATCCCTTGCATGCGAGCTCTCTCCAAATCAGTCTTGGGAGACATCTCTTTGGAGAGAGTGACTCCAGAGATCGTGGGCAAGTTCCCACGCTTGGACTCTTCCATACTAAACCTCTTTAGTATGGTGTCAATGTACCTGGATTGGGACAATCCCAAAATCCTTTTGGATCTATCTCTATAGATCCTAATTCCCAATATGTAGGAGGCATCACCAAGATCTTTCATTGAGAATCTTTGTGATAAGAAGAGCTTGACCGATTGCAGCATAGGAATATCATTTCCTATCAAGAGTATGTCGTCCACGTACAATACGAGGAATACAACCTTACTCTCTGCCACCTTCTTGTAGATACAAGGTTCATCTGGATTTTTGACGAAATCAAACTCTTTGATAACGACGTCAAAGCAGATGTTCCAACTCCGCGATGCTTGCTTTAATCCATAAATGGATTTAAGCAGCTTGCACACCTTCCCGCTGCTCCCACTGTCTACGAAGCCCTCTGGCTGAGTCATGTACACGCACTCTTCTAAATCACCATTTAGAAAGGCGGTCTTAACATCCATTTGCCAGATTTCGTAGTCATGATATGCAGCGATGGCAAGCATGATTCGGATGGATTTAAGAATAGCCACTGGAGAAAAGGTTTCGTCATAGTCCACACCTGGTCTTTGACGAAAACCCTTTGCTACAAGTCTAGCTTTGAAAGTCTCCACTTTCCCATCTACACCAAGTTTCTTCTTGAAGATCCACTTGCTCCCAATGGGTTTTACTCCTTTAGGAGCAACTTCCAAAGTCCATACTTTGTTGGTGTACATGGAATCCATCTCGGACCGCATAGCATCCAGCCATTTCACTGAGTCCCCACTCGTGATGGCCTGCTCGAAGCTAGTTGGGTCATCATCCTCCATGATGCAATCCTCACTGCCACCATCAATGAGAAAACCGTAGTATCTCTCAGGTTGGCGAGGAACCCTACTAGATCGGCGGAGAGGCTGGGGTTCATCGGGAACTACGGAATCCTCTGGTTCAACCAAATCTTCTGTTGTAGTCTGTATTGCTGGAACCTCTTCCAGTTCTACCTCAATGCCACCTATCTGTTTCATAAAAAAACCTTTTTCTAAGAAAGTGGCATGCCGAGAAACAAACACTTTTTGTTCCTCGGAGTGGTAGAAGATATACCCTCGCGAATGTTTGGGATATCCAACAAACTTACATAGAACAGACCTTACCTCGAGCTTGTCCGGATTTTGTGTTTTAACATAGGCCGGACAACCCCATATCTGAATAAAATTAAGACATGGTCTCTTGCCATTCCATATCTCATATGGAGTGGTAGGCACTGATTTGGTCGGAACTCTATTCAGTAGGAATGCAGCAGTCTCCAGTGCATATCCCCAGAAGGAAATAGGTAACTCAGCTGTACTCATCATAGAGCGCACCATATCTAATAGGGTGCGATTTCTCCGCTCCGATACACCGTTGTGCTGTGGTGTATATGGAGGAGTCAGCTGAGAGAGAATCCCATTCTCTTTTAGGAAATCCAGGAATTCATTGCTTAAGTATTCTCCTCCTCGATCAGATCGAAGGATTTTAATACTTTTTCCGGTTTGGTTCTCAACTTCTTGTTTATATTCCCTAAATTTCTCAAAAGCTTCTGATTTGTGTTTCATCAGGAACACATACCCGAACCTAGAGAGATCGTCAGTGAATGTAATGAAGTATGAAGAACCATCCCTGGCATGTGTAGACATGGGACCGCATACATCACTATGTATCAGTCCCAAGAGTTCGGTAACTCTTTCTCCGTGTCTCGTAAACGGAGTCTTGGTCATCTTGCCTTTGAGACATGACTGGCAAGTGTCATAAGATGAAAATTCGAAAGGTTTCAAATATCCATCTTTATGCAACTTAGCCAGTCGTGTCGCATTGATGTGACCTAGTCTACAATGCCACAAGAAAGAATCGTTCAGTTCTGAACTCTTCCTCTTGTGTGTGTTTGTTATACTCAGAACTGTTGATTGGTTTAGAACATAAATGCCATTGCACAACGTGCCTGATCCAACCAACTTTTGGTTATGGAAAATGTTCATAACATTGTCCTGTAATACAAAATTATATCCCTGTTTACTTAATAAAGAAACCGATATAATGTTGCATATCAGGTTCGGCATGTAATAGCATTCGTTCAGAACCAATGTATTACCAGTTGGTAATACAAGGTGATATTCCCCGACAGTCTTAGCTGCAACAATTGCACCATTTCCAACTCTAATGTCTTTATCACCTTCTCCAAGTTCTCTACCTTTCTTAAGCCCATGTAACTGATTACATATATGGGATCCTGACCCGGTATCCAATACCCAGGACGTAGAGCAAATAGAGAAACAGTTCTCAGTAACGAACACACCCGAAGAAAATGCATCAGCATGTACTTTCTTCATTCGGGTGGCATGGGAATCCTGGTATTCCCCTATATCCTGTTCATTCCTATAACTCTTATAGGAAAGAACGGAACCAACGTTACCCAGCACAGTATAATATGCGGGTTCGGTCAATACATCCATATTATTATCTTTATTAAGGCATGAAATGGTCGCTACCTGGAGAGAGAGATAAGAAAACACTTTAGCGTATGCTCGTGCAAGATCAGATTGGTTATTATCTTATCTAATCAGGATGGCTCCCACTGCTTTTTATCAAATCTTCCTTCAAACCCTAAAAGGAAAGACTAGCCGGGATTAATTACACACTACAAGTTCGCCAATCTTTCAGCCAGGCCAGTGTCGGTACTTTGAGGGAGGTCCCCCGTGCTTTCGCACGAACCTAATTAATGTAAACCTCGTTTTCCCAGAGGCATAACCTCGTTAACACTTTTCTAGACACCTACTTGATCGGCTAATTGTAATGTGTAAAACTCTCCCAGGAGTAACTCTTACTCGCAGCGGGTATCGGGATCCAACTATCTCATAGAAGGTATGCAATCTCATTGCAAATTTCAACACTTGAAATTCCCGATAATATTTTGCCCCTAGCATCCTATGACCTTGACGGAGGCCAAACAACCCATAGTGTGCTAGTCAAGTTCAACCCGTCATTTCCTGATTGAATTAAACCCACCCGCACGACCCTTGACGGAGGCCAAACAACGCCGTACGAATACCCTAATCCAATCGCATCATATGCTAGCAGATAAGCACTAGTTAGCTACCGTACACTGCGCCTTGACGGAGGCCAAACTACCGCAGCACGAATACTAACTAATACTTATCTGAAATGACGGAGGGCTACGCAGGTTTTTCATAAAAACCATGAGCGTAATGAACTTGATATCGTTGTAGAATCAAATGAAGTTTTGAAATGGAGTGATTTTGAGGCTTTTCTAGTTTTGCTAAAGGAGTCACTCCCGGCGAAGAGATCTCGGTCCTTTCCTCGTTGAATGAGGTGCGGGATATATCATATATATCGCTGTGCAAAGCAAAAACCCAAAAGCAGTCAAAAGCAAACCGAGTGTGTAGCATCTGCCAGTTATTGCTAAAGGAGTCACTCTCGGTGAAGGGATCTCGGTCCTTTCTTCATCGAATAAGGTGCAGGGTATATCATATATACCGCTATGCAAAGCAAGAACTGTAGCTACCTGTTTTGTTTAAAATCTGATTCTACAACATCTTAGGTTTCTTTTCTTTCATTAATCACATTAATGAAGTCCCATCATTTAAATACCTAAACATCACAGATAGATATGACGTACACTTATGCCATCCGCATTCGCCTCGATGTCCCCTCGTGCACCGTTAGGTTAGGTAACTAACGACAGAGCAGGGCAGGGCTAGAGCGGGTGTAAAACATAAGTAACGTCTATATAATATATCATATATACTATATACTATATCCATCACAGAATCACATCACAGATATCGCAGCAGAATAAACATATGAAATATTGGATATATTAGGACGTCCGTGTTTTCAATACGAGACAGTATAAAACACGGATTCCACGGTCGTGATGAATAGCCAATGCCACACCCCTAGACCCCTACGAGAGCGGCAAGCAACCCTGCCAATTCTAGGGTTAGGAGACCCGGACTCGACTCCTCGAGTTGGTCTCCCACTGGACCCCAGAACCCGGTTACTTGTGCTCCCCTCCTTGGGTCTATCCTAATGCGGAAAAGTAAATAATATACAAAGGGTGACAACTTCCGCTACCTGGAAGTGCCCCAAATAAAAGAATATTACATACAAGTTTTTACATGAATGAAAAATGAAAAACACTCATTTCACATAAAAAAAACCCCGGCTATTCGAACACGACGATCCAATATAACATAACCAGCAACACATAACATCACATGTCATCAACGTAAGTAAGTTTGCATACCCCAATTGTCGTTGACGTATAGCAACGAAACCGGCGATATGAACATACTACACTTACGGTCACAGAAAAGAAAGTGTAAAACTACAGCAATTGGAATCCGCAACCTCTTTAGACATCACATGCCTAACAGTTACAAACCCCGCATTTTAGTCTCATTATCGAAAACTCTTTTCAATATCGTATGGGACTAAATTGCTAGATTTATAACATTCAATCAGTTATCTCATAACTACTTGTGAATTCCAATTATTGTATCACATTCCAGATAAACAGAAAATATTAAACTTTCCGATCGAACAGTCGAATACCCAAGTTTTCCCGATACAGCTCAACACATGAAATAAGTCTAACAACATTCAGTTCGTGCCTTAGTACCGACGGTCCAGCCGTAGAAGGGTCAAGCCAACGCCTCACATGTGGCACGACGTACTGCCCCAAACCCGAAGGTTCAAAGGGCAGTTCAAGACGGTCACATAATCGAGTTAAGGTTTGTTGTCTTCTAGAGGGTCCATCGCGTTACTTACACTACTTAGAACGTCGTTAAACTACGGAAAAATCCAACACTTGGAAATTTCCCGACAGGGGAAAAATTGGGTATTTATATCCGGTCGGACTTTTTAACATATTCTAAATATTATCCGGAAATACACAAAGACGAAATTTGATACCCCGATCGAAACACCGAATCCCCAAAGCAACCCCAGAAAATTCAACTCTTGAATAATTATTAAAAATACCCAGGAAAATCACCACTGGAAACTAAGAATTACTGTGTAAAATTCTTTAAATATAGAGGCCGTACGACCGCGGATCCGCCGCATGAGCCATGCTCATGCCGCGGATCCGCGCTAGCTTGGTGGAATTACGCTCACGAATTTCACAGTAAACCTTATAATTTCCTGCTTATTTTTCTGCATATTTTTAATATTGAAAAATCTCAGATTTTAGAAAATGTACAGAGAGCATGTTAAGTTTAGGGTTTCGGGTTCGTTCGGGCTTCAAATCGCGTCTAGACTTCGCCTAAGGCTCTAGCTAGGCTCTGATACCACTGTAGGGTTCCTAGGCATCCTAATGAAGTCTCACAAGGCATCAACCATGCCAATTTCAAAAATATTGGTGCCGAGAAACCCTAACGCGGATCGTTGACTAGATGTCTAGGCGAAATACAAAACTAGTTAACAAATTTACTATAGGTTAGATGCTACAACCTTTGTAGATCCGGTAATCCTCTTCCTTGGCTCCACGTAGGCATCCTCTCCCTGACCTTTTCGAATTCTAGACTCGATCATCGGCTTCATCGGGAAAACGAGCGGAATAGGTCGTCGGCTTTGTGTCAAAGACGATCTACCTCGAGGCATCGCAAGTTCAAGCTCCGACTTCACAAACTTGTGAAACTTGTGAAGTAAACACCCAAAACAACTTGGCAAGAGGTAGAGAGTGAAGAAATAGGAGGTGGGTTCTCTTTAGAATTGGATTTATCTCACTTTAGCTCAAGTTGCCATTGATGGACCTTGAGCTTTTCTTGAAGAAGAAGATGGAGCTCAAGAAAGAATGATAAGTATTGTAATTTTAAAATAAAAATAATATGAATACTTATCATATCTTGACCATGGTCAAGTGTAGAGATTAAACCAAGGTTAGTTGGAGTGGTTAGGGTTAAGGATGAGATAAGGATGGTGGACTTTGTCAAAGCTTCAAGAAGCTTCAACATAGCTCCAAAATAAGCCACCATTCTTAACTTAATCCTTTCCAAATAAATAAACAAATAAATAAATGAAAAACCAAAACCCTAATCATCACTTAACCATGGTTTAAACCTTTACACTTAACCACATTATCAAGTATCATCAAACATGATACAAAAAAATGTGCACAAAAGTATATCACATATACCTTTTGCACATCAAGTGAGAAAATCCATTTAAAGTGAACCAATACTAGTTAATGCAAAGTAATATATCAAATATATAATTATGCATTAAATCATTAAATCAACATTTGATTCAATGATCCGGTCATGTCGCACATAACCGACTAGAATCCAATGTATCGATTTATCGAGTCAATGATTCGATAACTAGGTCATATCGAATATAACCAATCGAAACATATATCGCGAGAATGAAATGCGGTATCACATACATGCATTATTCTCGGTCCTGCACATATCTCATATGCGCTCCTATTTCGTTTCGCTTGAGCCAGGAAACCTCTGTGTAGGACTCTAAAGACTCGTCAATACGCCGGTAGCAGATGATGATCATATCAAGCATCCACAAGCCGCAAGCGGTCTGCTAAACGTAACGGCCACCCGGGTATTGAGCGATCAGAAGATCGACGAGCTAGCCCGCTCACACTCCTGTGAATCCAACCAGTAACACTTACCGTACAGTCCGGTCTATTCATCTGATATGTCGCATATCAAGTCTAGGGGTGGTAAACGTCAGACCCCAATAACCCGATAAGTCGTGCCGATGTGAGGCTCATAACGGGTCGAGAAACTACTGGTAACACTTACCAGCAAATCTCTGATCAGCCCTGGCCAGGGACTTCCCTGTTACGGCCAATCGAGCACTGCGCAACATCAACTCCCAATACCGGGAGAGACGAAACCCCTCCTATCGCTCATTGCCTCCATGTGACTCGGGACTGTGCCCAAAGACCACCGTTTTGCACGCCCTCATGGACGTGGTAAGGTGGAGATCAAAGCACAGTGGGAATCATACAAGACTCTATGACGATCTCGGGTCTACAGACTAACCTGTACAAGTGTCACCTGAGAACTGCCATCTGACGTGAGGTATAATACTATCTGGGAGTTCTCGGCGAGTCCGTCCAGTGTACTCGGTCTCCACTGAGCACCCGTATACCATCTCTGATGTCAAACACCAATGGATATGGGATCATCCATCGCCCATCACATGGGTCGAGAAGCGTATACGCTAGTCTACACTGGTATATCGATGCCCCGTCTCGATACACCCACGACTAGGGACCTTGAAGGATGTACTTATGGACTACCATGTCCCCACTAATATGATCTGCATCATAGTCCAGGTAGTCAAGTACACATCCTAAGGGCTTTACCAACATGTAACTATAAGACAGTATAAAGAGACTAGTATACATGTTAAGATAAAGAGTAACTAGATAGCATACTATCATATCGAGCAAGAAAGTCATCTCTATATATGTCCAAGCATCCAATATAATATACAACATCTGTACAATACTGGCCTCTATGGAATACATACAACTAACAATATCTGGCAGGTGAATGACTATAATGTCTTTCTAAATTAGAATTTGGAAGTGTACGTGTATATGACTCAGTTAGAGGGTTTTCGTAGTCAGTGGGAGCAGCTAAAGGTGTGCAAGTGCTTTTGTCTATTTGTAGACTACCGTATGGATAGCGGAGACGGATCATCTGTTTTGACGTGGCAATCTAGTTAATTGATTTCATCAAAACAATAGATAAACCTAGAAAGAAGGGTGTAGGGAGTAATGTCCAGGGATTTGGATGACATACTCCAAATAGGAAGTGATGTTCCTATACTACAATCGGTCAAACTTTGGTTGTCACATGGTATTTTCTCCATGTTGGATATGGATAAAATATCAAGGATTCTGGTGACTAGATCTATGATTTTATATCTAGATTAGGGAAGTTTCCCATTCAGGTACTTACAAAGCATTCTAAAAGTATTTTAGAATGGATGACTCCTGGCATGGTGGTGTACATACAGGTGATGGAGTCACCCTCTCTAAAGAGATGTCTTCTAGATTGATGAGGAGAGGGACTGGCATGAACGACATATCATTTGTTTAGGCAATTGAGTCTATCATGCAATTTCTTCTACAAAACCAAATATTGCTTATACACTTGCTGTAGTAAGAAGATATCAATCCAATCATGGAAAAACAAAGGGAAGTAGTTATGAACATTAGAGGATGTTCTTTGTATATGATAATGACAACCTCCTCCAGGAAGTGGTTATCGGTTTAGGCTTTCAACATGATCTGGATGACAGAGATACTGTCAGAGTTTTTCAGTTTAGCCACTTTCGAGGAGAAGTATATTGGATAGGGTTCCAATAGGGATACCGAGGTAAGCATGTTTCAGGATGCTGGTTATGACTCAACAGATAATACAGCCTAAGAAGTTTGTTGGATAAAATTGTTCATTTAGGAACTTGGTCCTATCATGTATCCAGACAAGTTCTTGAGGCGGGGTATCGTTTGGGAGATTGTTCATCTCCGCGAAGTTGACATATAAAGAGAGGATGTTGGAACATTGTACCGGATCCATTCACTAAGGCTATTTCCCGAACATGAATGTTCTTCAAACGAGCTTTGAGAAACTGATTAGTAGAGAAATTGGGTATTTGATAGCACACGGGATGTGGGTATGGGATACCACAATAATTAGCCTTAAGTACAAGTGGGAGATTGTTGTATATAGTGCTCTCAAGGAAATTATTGTAATTGCAGGCACATAATTATGATAATTGAGGGACGACCTATACATATAGGACAATCTTACTCGAGATGGTAGTATGCTATATGGTTTGTCTTTATCATTGATATGCACAAGTTTTTCAAGTTATTTTGTGTCGCTAATACATAATGATGAATCCAGTAGGATTCTTACTTGGCTACCAGTATTGTGATGGCGGTCATATATGCGAGACCTGGGTAGTCCATTAGCACATCCTTAAATATTCCTAGTCATGGGAAATCGAGACTGGGTATTGATATTCCAGAGTTGACTATGCAGGGTTACTAGGCACTCGCACAAGGGTCTATAAGGCATCAACCATGGACGATTTATAATTTAGCCGTGCCGAACAACCCTAACCAAGATCTTTAAACTAGAGATTAGGCGAAACAAAGCATGTTAAACACTTTAACATATAAGAGTTTGGGATTACAACCTTTGTAGTCCTGTCCTTCACTTCATAAGCTCCGTGTTGTGGTCCCTTCGCTGCGATCATCAAGTTCCAGACTCTCGAGAGGCTCCACAAAGAGAAAGATGCAAGCTTGCTTTCGATCTTCGATAACAAAGATGATCTACCTTGAAGTTTCATTAACACAAGCTCTCACTCACTAAATGAAGTAAACACCCTAATCTAAATGGCTAGGATAGATTAGGATGATGAAGTAGGATTTTAGCTCTCATTTATTTTCTATTTCTCACTCATTTGCATCACTAAGCAAAAAACTAGAAAGCTTTGCACAAAGGAAGAAGAAGAAGAATAGTGATCAATCCTTTTGTGATGAATAATGAATTATGTTTATAATTACTTATGCAACAATGGTTAAAGATGATAGCATAACCATTGTAGAGACATAACTAGGGTTAAAAGGGTGTGGGTTGGGTTTGGAAATATCTTGCAAAATATCTTTGCAAAAACAAAAAGGAAACTTTCTAGAAGGTTCAAGAAGGAACTAACCCAAATCAAACCCTAACCTTGTTTAATCTCCACTAAACATGTTGCATTAGTAATCATATCATGTTACAATATTCTATATCACATATACAATATTTATTGTAACAAAAAAAAATAATAAAATTAACATATATCGCATATATATCAATGTATTACCCGAGTGAGAAAAAGAATCTTTTAGTGAGCTTATATCAGTTAATGTAATTTAATATATCAAATATATAATTATACATTAAATTATCGAATCAACACTTAATCCGATAATCCGGCTATTTCACAAATAACCGACTAATATAATCTGTACCAGTTCATCGAATCAACACTTGATCCGATGACCCGGCTATATCACATATACCCAGCCGATATCTCATATCGCTAGAATTTAATACGGTATCATATACACGTATTGTTCTCTGTCCCGCACATATCACATATGTGCTCCTACTCCATTTTGTCTGAGCTAAGAAAGCTCTGTGTAGGACTCTAAAGAATCGTCAATACGCCGGCAGTAGGTGATGATCATATCAAACACCCACAAGCCGTAAGCGGTCAGCTAAACGTAACAGCCACCCAGGTATTGAGCACTCAGAAGATCAATAAGCAAGCCTGTACATTCTCTTGTGAATCCAGTCAGTAACACTCCCATACAGTCCGGTCTCTTCATCTGATATGTCGCATATCTCTCCTAGGGGTGGTAAACGTCAGACCCCAGTAGCTTGATAAGTCGTGTCGATATGAGGTCTACAGCAGTTTGAGAAATTACTGATAACACTTATCCGTAAATCTCAGCAATCCTGGCCAGGGATTTACAGTTATAGCCAATCGAACACAGCACAACATCAACTCCCTATACCGGAAGAGACGAATCCCCTCCTATCGCTCATTGCCTCCATGTGATTCGGGACTGTACCCAAAATCCACCTTTTTGCACGCCTTCTTGGACGTGGTATGATGGAAATCAAAGAATAGTAGGAATCACACAAGACTCTATGACGATCTCGGGTCAACAGACTACTCTGTACCAGTGTCACCAGAGAACTGCCATCTGACGTGAGGTATAATACCATCTGGATGTTCTCGGCGAGTCTGTACAGTGTACCCAGTCTCCATTGAGCACCCGTATACCTTCTCTGATGTCAAACACCGATGGATATGGGATCATCCATCGCCCATCATATGGGTCAAGATGCGTATACGCTAGTCTACTCTGGTGTATCGATGCCCTGTCTCGATACACCCTCGATTAGGAACAGTTATAGGATGTACTCGTCGACCACCATGGCCCCACTAGTATGATCTCATCATAGTCCAAGTAGTCGAGTACATATCCTAAGGGCTTTATCAACATGTAACATAGAGATAATCAGAGTACATGTTATGATAAAGTACAACCAGATAGCATACTATCATGTCGAGCAATAAAGTCCTCCCTATATATGTCCAAGCATCCATTACAATATACATCACATGTACAGTAATGGCCTCTAGGGAATACATATAACTAACAATCTCCCACTTGCACTAGGGCCATCTGTTGTGGTATCACATACCCAACAATTAGTTGCGGTTGATCTCATACTCAACCATCCCATAAAAGTCTCTACTGGGAAAAAGGCCTTTGTGAGTGGATCCGCATTGTTGTCCTCTGTGTCTACTCTCCTAACCTCGATCTCCCTAGAGATCAATCATCTCCATGATCAGGTGATACTGCCTAAGAATTATATCTGGATTTCTGATGGGACGGGGGTTCCTTGGCATAACCCACAACTCCATTTTCTCACAATGGTAGGAACGAAGTTCATCTCATGAACTTATATCTATCCAGACTGCCTCTTTAGTAGCATCCTTGGTAACGATGTATCTTGCCTTTAATCGTCCAGTAAGTCACGGTATCTAGCTTGGAACTCTTACAACATACCGTCCCTCTACTAAGGGTAAAGACAATGCCTGCGACTGACATTCAGTCGTCTTTATCACCCTGGAACTTTTCCAGTGATTCTCCCCAGGATAGATTGATACCATCTCACTACAACTAGTGAGAATCCTAACATCCAATTAGATCTATCCCATAGATCCATAACTCAGGATTTAGGAGGTATCACCTTGATCCTATATGGAGAATCTTTGTGAGAAGAGGAGATTGACCAAGCGTAGCATAGGAAACTCTTTCCCTATCAAGAGTATGTCATCCATGTACTCTACGAGGATCAACACCATACTTTCTACTACCTTTTTGTTTATACAAGGTTCATCTACCATTTTGATGAAGTGAAACTCTTTGACTACTACATCAAAACAGACGTTCCAACTCCGCGATGCCTAATTTATCACATAAAACATCTTGTTCACGTTTCCGCTGCTCCCACTGTCTACGAAGCCCTCTGGCAGTGTACATATAGACGCTTTCTTCCAAATCAACATTTAGAAAAGGAGTCATGACACCCAACCGCCAGATACCGTAGGCATGGTATATAACCGTTGTAAGTAGGATCTAGATGGACTTTAAGCATAGCTTTGAAAGTCTCAACTTTTCCATGTACACCAAGTAATCTTCTCAAGATATACTTGCTCCTGATAAGGATTTAACCCTTCAGATAAAGCAACCAAAGTCCATACTTTGTTGGTGTATAAGGATTCCATCTCATATCGCTAAGCATCCAGCCATTCTTACAGAGTCCCACTCCTGATGGCCAGCTCGAAACTAGTTGGGTCATCATCTCATGATGCTATCCTCGCTCCCACTGTCATAGAGAAAACCGAAGTATCTCTCAGGTTGGTGAGGAACCCTACTAGATCGGCGGAGAGGCTGAGGTTCGTTGGAGACTATTGAATCCTTTGGTTCTACCAAATCATCAGCTGCAGTTTGTATAGCCGGAACTCCTTCCAGTTCTACCTCATGACCAATAATTTCTTCACAAGAAATTCCCTTTCACAAAGGTGGCATGTTGAGAAACAAAACATCTTTTGTTCCTTGGTTAGGTAGAAGATATTCCCTTGCGAATTCTTGGAATATCCAACAAAGTTCTACAGAACTGACTTTTCATCGAGCTTGTCCGGATTATGCTTTTAGACATAGGCTGGACAACCCCAAATCTTAACATACTTAAGATATGGGGTCTTCCCATACCATATCACATATAGAGTGGTAGGCATCTGATTTGGTTTGGAACCTTATTCAATAGGTATGCAGCTTCTCAAGTGCATAACTCCCAAAAGGAAATAGGAAACTCACTAGTACTCATCATAGAGCACACTATATCACATAGGATGTTATTGCTCCACCCCGATATACCATCGTGCTATGTGTATACGGAGGAGCAATGCTGAGAGACAGTCTCATTATCCTTTAGAATAGTCCAGGAATTCCGTGCTCAAGTATTCTCCTCCTTGATCACATCAAAGGACATAATACTTATACCCGTTTTTGGTTCTCTACTTCTAACTTATATTCATTGAATTTCTCAAAAGGTTCAGACTTGTATTTCAACAGGAACATATGTCCGAATCTTGAGAGATAAACAGTGAATGTAATGAAGTATAAAGAACCGGTCTTGGCATGTGTAGAAAGGGGACCTTCATACATCAACATGTATCAATCCCAAGAGTTCACTAACTCTTTCTCTTTTTCCAATAAACGGAGCTGTGGTCATCTTATCTTTGTGACATGACCGGCAAGTTTCAAAAGTTGTAGATTCAAACTAATTTAAATATGCATCTAAATGTAACTTAGCTAGTCGGGTCACATTGACATGACCTAGTCTACAATACCTCAAGAAGGATTTGTTCATTACTGAACTCTTCCTCTTGTGTGTGTTCTGTATACTAAGAACTGTAGTTTGATTTAAAATGTCAATGCTTTTAGATAACGTGCCTGAACCAATCAACTCTTGATATAGGAAATGTTCAAAACATTATCCAACAATACAAAATTATATCCTTCTTTACTAATAAAGAGACTGATATGATGTTGTATATCAGGTTCGGTATCTAATAATATTCGTTCAGAATCAATGTATTCTGATAATACAGGATTATAACTACCAACAGACATGGCGGCAACACTTGCACCGTTTCTATCTCATGAAACTTATCACCCGTTCTCTGTTCTCTACCTATCTGTAGCCCATGTAACAAATTACATATGTGGGATCCTGATCCGGTGACAAATACCCAGGACGTAAAGGATACTGAGAAACAGTTCTCGGTAATGAACACACCTGATGAAGATGCATCAGCATGCACTTTCTTCGTTTGGGCAGCACGGGAATTCTGGTAATCGCTTATTTCCTGCTCTGTCTTATAACAATTATAAGTTGGAGCGGGACCAATGTTCCTTAGCGCAGTATAATAAGTGGGTTCGGTCAATATATCCGTATTATTATCTTGATTAAGGCGTGACATAGTCGTAACCTGGAGAGAGAGAGAAGAAAATACTCAACGTGCGCTTTTACAAGATTAGATTGGTTATCAATTTATCTAATCAGGATGTCTCCCACTGTTTTAGTCAAATCTTCCTTCAAACCCTAAAAGGAAAGACTAGCCGGGATTAGTTACACCCTACAAGTTCGCCAATCATTCAGCCAGGCCAGTGCCAGTACTTTGAAGGAGGTTTCCCGTGCTTTCGCACGGACCTAATTAAAATAAACCTCGTTTTCCCAAGGGCGTAACCCTGTTAACACCTTTCTAGACACCTACTTGATCGGCTAATTGTAATGTGTAAAACTCTTCTAGGAGTAACTCTTACTCGCAGCGGGTATCGCGATCCAACTATCTCATAGAAGGTATGCAATCTCATTGCTAATTTCAACATTTGAAATTCCCAATAATATTTTACCCCTAGCAGCTATATGACCTTAACATGGTCAATAAATCATAAGTCCTAGTCAAGTTGAACCCGTCATTTCCCAATTGAATTAAACCCACCCGCATGACCCTTAACATGGTCAACAAAGTCGCACGACTACCCTAATCCAATCGCATCATATGCTTATATAGATAAGCACTAATCAGCTGCCGCACACTACGCCTTAACATGGTCAACAAACGTAGCACGAATACTAACTAGTACTTATCTGAAATGACGGAGGGCTACGACTAGTTTTTAAGAAAACCCTTTGCGTAATGAACTTGATATCATTGTAGAATCGAGTGATTTTTAAATGGAGTGTTTTTGAGGCTTTTCTAGTTTCGCTAAAGAGGTCACTCCAGGCGAAGGGATCGTCGGCTCTTTCCTTATCGAATAAGGTGCAGGATATTTCTTAAATACCACTATGCAAAGCAAAAACTATAGAAACAATCAAAAGACAAACCGTGTTTGTAGCATCTGCTAGTTTCACTAAAGTGGTCACTCCCGGTGAAGGGATCACGGCTCTTTCCTTATCGAAAAAGGTGCTGGATGTTCTACAAGGAACACCGCTATGCAAAGCAAGAACTAAAGCTTCCAGTTTTTAAACAAGTTTCTACAACATCTTTAGGTTTCTTTTATTTCATTAATCTCAATAATGAAGTCCCATTTTTATTATGCTTCACAAGCATCTCATTTGAAACGAAATCTGCAATATAACATATATCTCATATATATAATATAAACATTCGTCTTAGGAAGTAATATGATCTCATCACAGAACATTGCAGCAGAAGAACATATATGAAATATTGGATAAACTAGGACGTCCGTGTTTTAATATGAGCCTGTATAAAACACGGATTCCACAGTCGCGATGAATAGCCAAACCCACATCCCTAGACCCCTACGAGAGAGGCAAGCAACACTGTCAATTCTAGGGTTAGGAGAACTGGTCTCGACTCCTCGAGATGGTCTCCCACTGGACCCTAGAACCCGGTTACTTGTGCTCCCCGCCTTGGGTCTACCAAATGTGGAAAAGTAAATAATATACAATGGTGACATCATCCTCAGCCCGGAAGTGCCCCAATAAAAGAATATTACATACAAATGAATTTTACATGAATGAAAAAAAAACTCTCATCTCACATAAAACCCCCGGCTATTCAAACGCGACGATCCAATAAAACATATCACAGCAACACATAATATCTCATATCATCATCGTAAGCAAGTATGTGTATCCCGATTGTCGTTGATGTATAGCAATGAAACCGGCGATACACCACATACTACGCTTACGGTCACAGAAAAGAAAGTTTAAAACTACAACAGTTGGAATCCGCAACCTCCTTAGACATCTCATGCCTAACCAAATGAATTCCTTAGACATCAAATGGCTAACAATTATAAACCGCGCATTTTAGTCTTATTATCGAAAACTCTTTTCATTATTAAGTCGGGCAATTCAACAAGATTCCCGACATCCTGATCGAATGCTCGTCGCAAACTTTAGTAGACGGCCGCACCCACGATGCCGTCGACGAAATGCACTAAGGCGGAACACGCTGCCGCGAGCACCCGAACGGATGTTTTTGGCGACGGGGTTCTCCTATAGTCACTTGGTCGGGGCTATGGGGTGTGGCTGTCTATTAAGTTTAGCCGGCGAGTATCCGCGTACGCTACGTGATTGCGACGGACTTTTGATCACATCAAAATCCCGAGGCAACCGATCAACTGAGACTGAAGTGCTAGATTTATAACATTCAAATTAGATATCTCATAACTACTTGTGGATTCCAAATATTGTATCACATTCTAGATAAATAGACAATGTTAAACTTTCCGATCCAATGATCAAACACCCAAGATTTCCCAAATAGTTCTCAACACTTAAAATTAGTTTTAAAACATCCATCACATGCTACAGTACCAATGGTCCAGCCGTAGAAGGGTCAAGCCAACGCCTCACTTGTGGCAACGCCGTACTGCCCCAAACCCTAAGGTTTATAGGCAGTTCAAGACGGTCACATAATCGAGTTAAGGTTTGTGTTCTTCTAGAGGGTCCACCGCATTACTTGCATGACTTAGAACGTTCTTAAACTATGGAAAAATCCAACTTTTGAAAAATTTTCCGACAGGGGAAAAAGTGAGTTATTGATATCCGTTAGAACTTTTTAACACATTCTAAAATTATCCGGAAAAAAGTTAAACGAAGTTAAATTATCCGATCGAATCAATGAGTCCCCAAAACAACCCAGAAAACACAACACTTGAGTAAATTAAAAATTTCCCAGAAGAATCGAGAATTACATACGGACATTACTGTGCAAAACGCAAGCAATAAGTCTACTGTTTGGCGGCGGAACCGCCGCGCAAGCCATGGTACGACCGCGGTTCCGCGGCGCTTTAATGAGATCAGTGGCACGTGTTGCACAGTAATTCTTGTATTTCCCTGCTGATTTTTCTGAGTATTTTTAATATGAAAATTCAACAGTTTTGAAAAATTTACAGAGAAGGGTATAAATCGGGGTTTCCGGGTTCGATCGGACTTTAAACTTCGCCTAAAGCACTAGCTTGGCTCTGATACCACTGCAGGGTTACTAGGCACTCGCACAAGGGTCTATAAGGTATCAACCATGCCCGATTTATAATTTAGCCGTGCCGAACAACCCTAACCAAGATCTTTAAACTAGAGATTAGGCGAAACAAAGCATGTTAAACACTTTAACATCTAAGAGTTTGGGATTACAACCTTTGTAGTCCGGTCCTTCACGTGGTCCCTTTGCTGCGATCATCAAGTTCCGGACTCTCGAGAGGCTCCACGAAGAGAAAGATGCAAGCTTACTTCCGATCTTCGATAACAAAGATGATCTATCTTGAAGTTTCATTAACACAAGCTCTCACTCACTAAATGAAGTGAACACCCTAATCTAAATGGCTAGGATAGATTAGGATGATGAAGTAGGATTTTAGATCTCATTTATTTTCTATTTCTCACTCATTTACATCACTAAGCAAAAAGATAGAAAGCTTTGCTCAAAGGAACAAGAAGAAGAATAGCGATCAATCCTTTTGTGATGAATAATGAATTGTGTTTATAATTACTTATGCAACCATGGTTAAAGATGATAGGCTAACCATTGTAAAGACTTAACTAAGGTTAAAAGGGTGTGGGTTGGGTTTGGAAATATCTTGAAAAATATCTTTGCAAAAAAAAAAGGAAACCTTCTAGAAGGTTCAAGAAGGAACTAACCCAAATCAAACCCTAACCTTGTTTAATCTTCACTAAATATGTTGCATTAGTAATCATATCATGTTATAATATTATATATCACATATACAATATTTATTGTAACAAAAAAAAAATAATACAATTAACAAATATATATCAATGTATTACCCGAGTGAGAAAAAGAATCTTTTAGTGAGCTTATATCAGTTAATGTGATTTAATATATCAAATATATAATTATACATTAAATTATCGAATCAACACTTGATCCGATAATCCGATTATTTCATAAATAACCGTCTAATATAATGTGTATCAGTTCATTGAATCAACACTTGATCCGATGATCCGGCTATATCACATATACCCGGCCGATATCTCATATCGCGAGAATTTAATACGGTATCACATACACGTATTGTTCTCGGTCCCGCACATATCACATATGTGCTCCTACTCCGTTTCGCCAGAGCCAAGAAACCTCTGTGTAGGACTCTCAAGAATCGTCAATACGCCAGCAGTAGGTGATGATCATATCAAACACCCACAAGCTGCAAGCGGTCATCTAAACGTAATAGCCACCCAGGTATTGAGCGCTCAGAAGATCAACAAGCAAGCCTATACATTCTCCAGTGAATCCAATCAGTAACACTCCCGTACATTCCGGTCTCTTCGTCTGATATGTCGCGTATCTCGCCTAGGGGTGGTAAACGTCAGACCCTAGTAGCTTGATAAGTCGTGTCGAGATGAGGTCTATAACAGTTCGAGAAACTACTGATAACACTTATCAGTAAATCTCAGCAACCCAGGCCAGGGATCTCCAGTTATAGCCAATCGAACACAGCACAACAACAACTCCCTATACCGGGAGAGACGAATCCCCTCCTATCGCTCATTGCCTGCATATGATTCGGGACTGTACCCAAAAGCCACCTTTTTGCACGCTCTCTTGGACGTGGTATGATGGAAATCAAAGCACAGTGGGAATCACACAAGACTCTATGACGATCTCGGGTCAATAGACTAATCTGTACCAGTGTCACCAGAGAACTGCCATCTGACGTGAGGTACAATACCATCTGGGAGTTCTCGGCGAGTCCGTCTAGTGTACCCAGTCTCCACTGAGCACCCGTATACCTTCTCTGATGTCAAACACCGATGGATATGGGATCATCCATCGCCCATCATATGGGTCAAGATGCGTATACGCTAGTCTACTCAGGTGTATCGATGCCCTGTCTCGGTACACCCTCAACTAGGAACAGTTATAGGATGTACTCGTCGACTACCATGGCCCCACTTGTATGATCTCATCATAGTCCCAGTAGTCGAGTTCATATCCTAAGGGCATTATCAACATGTAACATAGAGACAATCAGAGTACATGTTAACATAAAGTACAACCAGATAGCATACTATCATGTCGAGCAAGAAAGTCCTCCCTATATATGTCCAAGCATCCATTACAATATACATCATATGTACAGTAATGGCCTCTAGGGCATACATATAACTAATAGACTAGTGTATACATTTCGATACCCCGACGAGGGGCGGTGGCCGGTCTCACAATCCATTGGTGATATATCACCTAAGATAGTATACAGGTGGTCACTGGAGGTGAGTACACTGTAAGTCTACGGTAGCGCCCGGGCCGTCATTCTGACGCCAAACGAGGAACAAAAACTTTTATAACTGGCGCTATTGCATACTATGACCCGGATCTTACCATTAACGCTAAACTAACAAACTGTAAAGAGTTATAAAGGCTATACCGATCGATCCGAGCCCTTCGGTCTTTAGCCATCATCCCACGCTCCTCGCAGCAACTCCGATCTCTTGTCTCCTCGTCTATGTGGCACCACGTCAACGGATCTTTAAACGGGCTCCCGCCTCTATACCGAGGCAACTCGGTCATCAAGTCTGCTAAAAGAGATGACCAAGATGAAGTAGAGAATGAGTAGAATACTTTATCTCATGTTATCCAAAACCATGGATGAATGGTTAATTGGAGTTGCCTTTTTAGAAGAAGAGCAAAAGGAAAGAGCTTTGGATTTTGTTCTCAAATGAAATGAATCAATTTCTCACCAAGTGAGAAAGTGGAGTAGTGAGGGAGGCTTCCTCAAGTGGCGGCCACTTATAGGGGAGGAGGGGGTGAGGGCAAGCACAAGTGGTGACCACAAAGAAAAGATCAAGAACAAATATCCTTCTCAATCCAAGAAACAATAAATGCAAGGCATGAGTCACACAAAGCTAGAAGCTTCTTTCTACAAACTTCCATGTGACTCACCCGAAAACAAAAACCTATCCTCTCATCAAAGATATTTTGGCCATGGCAAGAATGATAGAAATACGGCCAAAAAAAATGCACGGTTTAAACAATGTTCAACCGGGCGGTGAAAAACTGGCAACTTCGAAAAGCGATCCCGAAACGAATTTCAGGATAACCCCGTAACTGTATATACATACCCGCATTTGTATTACGACCGAATAAAAATTCAACTGAGACAAAGATATTATATCTACACTGTATAATACTAGGATCCGGCTTAAACCAAAGCCCGCTAGTAAAATCTGCCCGAAACACGACACGTGCGCAAACGCACGTGCATGTTCGAACCCTGCCATATAACCATACGGCCTCTACAACGTTTCACCTGAACTTGGGAAACTATCTGTGGGGAATTCTAAAGACTCGTCGGTACCCTGGCAGTGGGTTTAACCACAAGCACGTCAGCGGCACTAGCTATGCGTAACAGCTGCCTATGTACTGACCGAAAGGGAAGCCTGATGAGCGAACTCATCGTGGAACACTACTGAGCTTATCAGTGATAATATACATACAGTCCGGTCCGTTCGTCTATGAGTATCGCATACCGGGCCTAGGGGGCTGGTAACGTCAGACCGCCAATAGCGTTATAAGTCGTGTCGGAGAGTAGCCCTGAACACCCTGAGAAACTACTGGAATACTTACCTGTAATTCTCACCTGCCTTGCCCAAGGACTTGGTGTAATGGTTCTCCTAGACACAGCACGATCTCACCCCCAATACCGGGAGAGACGAAACCCCTGCCGATCCTCTCACTTGCCTCCATGTGGCTCGGGACTGTACCCAACTAAAACCTGTTTACACGACTCCTTTAAGCTGTGGTAGGGTAGTAATCAAAGCACAGCGGGAACTCACACGAGACAAATGACGACCTCAGGTCAATGAACTAACCTGTACACATGTCACTGTAAGTGCACGGCGGCGCCCCGGCCGTCAATCCGACGGCCAAATGCGGAAGCGGTGATAAACTTTAATTTTTACTTGAACTGGAAAACCGCCGCGCACTAATACCCGGATCGAACCACTAACTAGTCCTAGCTAACTACAAGATGGGGAAGAGAGATATACCGACAGATCCAAGTCCTCCGGTCTTCTCGTCATCGTCCCGATCTCCCGCGGAAGCTCCCGTCTCCTCCTCGTCGCCGGAAGTGCACCACATCGCCTACTTCTTTTACGGGCTCCCACCTCAATGCCGAGGCAACTCGGGCACGAAGCTGGCTAGTCGACGTGCCCAAGATTTGCTGTAGAATGTAGTGTACAAGTCTCATTTTGGGGTTGTAGGAATTGCCTTTTGGTGGAGGAAATGATATAAGCTTGTGGAGATGAAACAAGTGGGATTTTACAAAGCTAGAATGACAAAAATCCCACCCCAAGATTTTTGGACAGCCCCCTCCCACTAGTGGCCGGCCATGTAAAAATGGTGGTGAAGAGAAATGAGAGAGAATGAGCCAAGGAATGAGTGGTGCAACCATAACAATAATGCAAAAGGGAATCATGAAAGAACATGATAACAAAATACATCCACACTCAATCACCAACCATCATCAAACATGATGGCTCAAAAGTCATGCCATCATGAAGATACAAGTCAAGCAAGGTCAAAGGATGGCACCCATCATGAAAACCATCATGATATAAATATATGCAAGGAACACCCTCCACTAATGCCTATTTGCAACAATGCAAATAAACCCTCCTCCACCAATCTTCGGCCAATGAATGATACAAAGGAAATTGGCCGAAACGGAAAGCAAACTGGCAACTCCAGAAAACTGGTCCTGTAATAAATTACAGGAAAACCCCGATACTGTGCATACACACCCGGATTTGTATTCCGACCGAAATACAAATGCAATGAGACAAAATCTACACTGTACTATACTAGGATCCGGCTTATACCAAAACCGGCTAGTAAAATCTGTTCGATCCTGATCCGTGCAATACCGCACGTATCTGGTCGAACCCTGCCATATGACCATACGGCCTGTAGTACAAACTGTCCGATCCTGATCCGTGCAATACCGCACGTATCCGATCGAACCTTGCCATATCTCCATACGGCCTCTACAACCTTTCGCCCGAAAGCTGAGTAACTGAATATGGGGGACTCTAAAGACTCGTCAACACCTTGGTTGTGGATTTAACCACTAGCACGTCAGAGGTATAAGCCAATACGTAACGGGCTACCAGGTATTGACTAAAAGGGACGTCTGTGAGCGAACTCAGCCTGACAACCCTACTGAGCCTGTCAGTGACAATATCCGTACAGTCCGGTCTGTTCGTCTATGAGCATCGCATGGCGGGCCTAGGGGGTTGGTAAAAGTCAGACCCCCAAAAGCGGTACAAGTCGTGTCGGAGTGTAGCCCAGAACACCCTGAGATACTACTGGAATACCTACCAGTAAATCTCCTTGCCTCGGCCGAGGGCTTCGTGTAATGGCTCTCCTAGACACAGCACGACCTCACCCCCAATACCGGGAGAGACGAACCCCTGAAGATACGCTCACTGCCTCCATGTGGCTCGGGACTGTACCCAACTAAAACCTGTTTGCACGACTCCTTTGAGCCGTGGTAGGGTAGTAATCAAAGTACAGTGGGAACTCACACAAGACAAATGACGATCCCCAGGTCGATGAACTAACCTGTACACATGTCACCAGGGAACTGCCATCTGACGTCTGGTATATGACCAACTAGCATGTTCCCGGCGAGTCCTGTCCGGTGTACTCATAACCCAATGAGCACCTGTATACATCTTAGGTGATCCAACTGACACCAGTGGCTTGTGAGACCGGCCACCGCCCCTCGTCGGGGTCTCGACTGTATACACTAGTCTACTCTGGAGTATCGATGCCCTGTCTCGAAACTCACACGACTAGGGACCATTTAAGGATATGCTTATAGACCCCAGCTCCCACTTATATGATCGCCCTCATACTGCTGGTGGTCAAGCAAGAATCCTAGGGGCTCTATCAACGTGTAATAGCAACTTGTCAGGTCACCTAAAACAGTACACGATGATAAAGGTAAACCAGATAGCATACTATCATCTCGAGTAAGATTGTCCTACCAGGATAGGTCCTCCATCAATCATTGCAATCACGTGCCTGTGACCCAATAATTGACTCTGAGGGCACTATCTTCAACAATCTCCCACTTGCACTCAAGGCTAATTATTGCGATGTCGCATACTCACAGCCCGTGTGATACCGAACACCCAACTCCTCTACTAATCAGTCCCACAAAGCTCGCTTGCGGAACCATTGCGTTCGAGGAATAGCCTCAGTGAGTGGATCCGCTTTGTTGTATCTTTCTATGTCTCTCTATATCTTAAGTTCGCAGAGAAAGCCATCTCCCGAAAAGAGTAATATCAGTCTTAGAATGTCTGGATGTCTGATGGGACCTAGCTCATAAATGAACTCCAAATCATAAATGAACTCCAAATCCAAACTTCTTAGACTGTATCGTCAACTGAACTTAATCAGTGTCCTGCGCCATGCCTCCCTCAGTATTGCCTTGGACCACCTGTACAAAATACTGCCCCTCGTCAGAAGGAAAACTATAACTCTGACAACCTCCTTGTCGTCCATGTCACCTTGGAAGCCTGGAATGATAACTGTCTCCCGAATGAGCCTGTCGTTATCATATCCCTAGAACATGCACTTATGTTCTAAAACTGCTTCTGACTGTTTCTCCTGGATTGGATCAATGTCAACTTATTGCATCTAGTGCAAGAACAACATCTGGTGTGGTACTTGACATCTCATGATTGACTCAATTGCCTAAGCAAGTGATCTGCCAATCATGCACGTCCCTCTCTACTTTAGTCTGTAAGACACCTTTAGAGAGGGTGACTCCATCACCTGCAGGTACACTACCGTGCCAGGAGTCGTCCATTCTAAATACCCTTAGAATGCTGTCTAAGTACCCAGATTGGGAAACCACCCAAATCTAGATCTAAAACCATAGATCTAGTAACCAGTATGTCTGATACAAAATCCATTTCCTTTGTGGAGAAACCACTGTGTGACGACCAAAGTATAACCGACTGTAGTATAGGAGTTTCCTTTCCTAGTATGTGTATGTCATCCAAATACCAGGATATCACACCCTACTACCTTCTCAACAGATCCATCCCCTATTCTGATGAAGTCAAACCCATGACTGTCACGTCAGAAATAGATGATCTATCTCCGCTACTGGTGCTTCAGTCTATAAATAGACATAAGCTACCTGTCCACCAATGCTTCCGCTGCTCCCACTGACTACGACAACCCTCTGGCAGAGTCATATACACGTACACTTCTAAAGCTAGTTTAGAACGACGCTATACTCATCCTCCCGCCGGGTCTCGCAGCCTGGAACAACAGCAATGGTAATTGTGGGTAAACAAGAACTTCCCTGTCACCGTCCTTGAGGCTACCGGAGTACCTCTCGGGTGCCTGAAGTTACCCACCTTATCTGCGGAGTGGCCAATGGAATGTCAAACCAGATTGAATCTTTAGGTTCCTTATCAAATCTTCAGTAATCATTTGTGGTTCTGGAATCACTTCCAGTTCTACCATACTCCCACTACTGTTTTCTGAAAAAATCCATTTTTATTAAAACTGTGGCGAGTCTAGAACAATATTGCTATTGTTCATCCAGATGGTAGAAAGTCAGCCCGCGTCATAGCCTGGGTCAACCCATAAACAGCCATTACAGAAACATGCCTTGAGTTGTCCAGTGTCTGGTTTTAATCATAAGCCGGACAACTCCCCGTACCTTAACAACGTTAAGATACGAACTGTTCTATATCCCATATAGGACCAGAGGCACTGATTTAACTGAACCAGATCCAAATCATGCAACTATCTCCAGTGCATGTCAACTAAATGGAAGGAGGCGGATCAGCGTTACTCAACTTAGGAATGCTTCCAATTATGAGTAACCTGAAAGAGAAGCAAGATCTCTTAATCATTACTGTCAACTGAATACCATACACAAGTACCTACATCTTCGATCACTTTGAAGAATCCCGATACTTGCAATACCTGGTTCTCTACTTTATTCAAATACCTATAACTTCTCAACATTCAGACCCTGTGTTTCCGCGAAACACCTGTCTAAAAACTAGAGAAGTCATAAGTAAACCGAATATAGTACGAGGACCAACCCCTCTGTCCTGATGGACCCTGGACAACATACAATACTTTGTATAAGTCCCTTGAGTCTGATAACTCATTCACTGTGTGTCGTAGGTTGAAAACTGTACTTATGGTCAAAAAGAATTACACCGCTGCTTAATGCTCCTTACCTAACCATCCACTGATATAAGTAAATGTCGTAGACATAATTTCAGAAAGGTATATCTCACTCTATGTAAATAGACGTACAGATATATCAATTTGAAATTGGTGCATAACAGCGGATATTCAAAACCAAATATTTGCCGACCGGCAAACTGCCCAGGTGATTTCCTCAAATATCACCGATTACAACGAATCCCGATATAATGAGGATGATCACCCAATTCCCAATAACTTACTCCCACTCATTATCTGTAAAACCATACAGATATGAGAATCATACCTGGTAAATACATACCCTGGAGCAAGTGTCTAATCGGGAAATCAGTTTTCCATTAACAGTACACAGTGAGACTGAAACATCGAAATGTTTCGATGGGGTATCCTGGTATTCCTAGTAATGCCTCTTCCAGATTCACGACTGTAACCGTATAATTCTTTGCCACCTCTCCAAATCCCTTCATATGTCTTTAGTCTTTACCTTCTGCACACCCCTTTAGGCCAAATGGTTTTCTTCCTTCCCTACCGATCGGCACCAGCCTATGGTTTGGAAGAAGACTATCAAATAAGCATAATGGGTGTACTGTCCCAATCCTAGGAACACTCGCAATGAGAGAGGGTGAAGATAAAAGACAACCGAATAAACCTTATTCCTATTTCACCTGGACCAGAATCCATCCCCGAACTGGAACAAGTTCCTTTCGAGTTCGTATATAACCATACGATGGAGTATCCAATAAACTGTGGATCTTCGTAGTGATACGGAGTGTCCTGGAGAAATACAAAGGTGATTTTAGGATTGGCGAAGGAATACTTGGTTTGGTCGTGAATATCTGTTGCAATTTACTTTGCCCTCTTACTAATCCCTTGCTTTGTCTGAACTTAATACCTTCTGTACACCATCGTTAGGCTAATTGGTTTTCTTCATTCCCTACCGGTCGGCACCAGCCTAAGGTTTGGAAGAAGACTATCCAATTTGCGTAATAGGTGTACTATCTCCTAAACCAAGGAGTACTCACAACCTGAGAGAAGGTAAAAGGAAAAGACAACTGAATAATCCTATCCGTTTTCTCCAGAACCTGAAACCATCCTCGAATAAATTCCTTCGAGTTCGTATCTAACCATACGATGGTTTTGTCCAATGGAAGTGGACGTTCGTAGTAATACGGGGTGTCCTGGAGAAAAGGGTAAAAGTAGGAGTGGCAATGAGGTTTGCAACTCTGACAATCCAAAAGCCAGTGTTTAAGAAGGTTCGGTCAACTTGGTCACTGAGTCATAGTCTAGGGTCGGGTCAATGGTCGCTGCAAAGAGAGAGAGAAAAGAAACACTCAGCGTGCACTCTAACCTAGATCAGAATGGTTACCAATTTATCTAATCTGGAAACCTCCCACTGTACCTCAAATTCTCCTCCAAACCTAAAAGAAGAATTAGTCGGGAACACCCGAGGAGTAAACTAACTCATCAGTGGAAATCGGGATCCAACTATCATCGCATGATAACGTGACGGAATCCGCTCACGTCATCACACTCTAGAAGGTATGCGCATATCTGGCAAGTTTCAGTTCTTTTGAAACTCCCGATGTGATTTCTGCCCCATGCTCTTATGACCTTGACATTGGCCAACATATCATAAGTCACATGTCAAGTTCTACCCGTCATTCTCCAGGTTAATTTGAATCCACCCGTACCTACCCTTGACTTTGGCCAAAATGGCAGTACGACTGTCCCAAACCAACGCATCTATCTATGCTGCATATGATTACCCCAATAGCTACCAATCACTGTGCCTTGACTTTGGCCAACATACACAGCTTGAATACTATTGACCATCCATATGAAACGACGGAGGGCTACGAATGGTTTCTGGCGAAAACCTTTAACTTAATGAACTTGATATCGTTGAAGGAACCGGATAGCTTTTTGAAAATATAGTGACGAAAACCGTTGCTAAAGAGGTCACTCCCGGTGAAGGGATCTCGGCTCTTTCCCCGTAGAATGAGGTGCAGGATATTCCAAATGAATACCGCGATGCAAAGCAAAAGTAATCGGCTATAGTGAAGTCATTGCCCTGACGCAAACTTTTGTCCAAGGGGTCACTCCCGGTGAAGGGATCTCGGCCCTTCCCTCGTCGACTGAGGAGCAGGATATTCCAACTGAATACCACGATGCAAAAAAAAAGAGAACGTCCTTGCAATAACAGCTTTTTGAAAAGTGTTCCAACAATATCAGATTAGGTTTGTTTTTAACTTGCATTGATCCGAATCAATGCAGTCCCATCAATTGATCACACCAAAAAGAACGAAAATATACTGATGTACGTATATGCCATCCGCATTCGCCACTGGGTCCCGTCATTACCCGTTAGGTTAGCTAACTAACGACAGAGCGGGGACTGGACTAGTGCGGATGCAAAACATATACTACATCTACTAATATATATACCAATATATTATATTCGCTCAAGGCGTGATAAGAAATGCAACATCACAGAAATGTACAGCATCACAGAAACAATACAGATATCTGGGATCCCCGGGTTTCACAGAGCCGCTGAAACCCGACGTTCCCCTGGTCGTGTGGATAGCCTGTGCAATGAAATCCTAGACCCCTACGGGCGCGGCAAGTCACCCGCCAAAACCTGAAGCGAGGCAGCCCCCTTCAGCTCCGTGAATGGACCACCCAGCACTTCATGGAATCCGGTAACTTGGGCACCCCTCCTGGGTCAACCTGTACCCCCTACGAGTGCGGCGAATAGCCCGCCAATCCTAGAGTGAAGCCCCTTCCGTCCCAATGCCATGAGATGCGGGCTTGTTGCCCTCTAGAACCCGGCTATCCGTGCACCCCTCCGCGGGGCAATCCTAGTACAGAAAGTAAAATATACATACAACGGGTACATCGACCGCAACCTGGCCGTGTCCCAAAATAATAATACAATCAGGCAGTGACGGCAGTCCACATGTCGGACGCTCGTCCCGCAATATCAAATGTACATAATACAACCACAACTGTACTAGCATTGTATCCAGGCTATCCCCTACGACCGATCCGCAACATCACAGCAAAAACAGAACATCAACGTGAAAGTCACGTTCGCAAATCCGTCTAACCGGGCTATAGCAGTTAGACCGGATTTACCGATCAAGTGACATTCATGGTCGCAGATATAATGTAAATACTGTGAAATAATGTGTTTAAAATATCCGATCGATCAAACTTTAACAAGTGGGCCCCCAAGTACTACTGTAGCACATCAAGAAATTCTGGGCCCAAAATTAATATTCCAAAACCCATATTTTAAGCCCAGAAAGATACTGTAGAAATTTGATGCAGGGATCCCCACAGTGCGCGGCGGAACCGCGGCCCAAAGGGGGGTTTGGCCGCTGTTCCGCGCCTCCACAGTGGAATCACCCTGTCGAATTTCTACAGTAGCCTAGTGGTCTCCAGTACAGTACTTTTATACAACCTGAAAAATTTTTGGAGACCAAAAAATTTCAACAGAAAACTGTCGCGAACAAAAATGTAGATTTTGGAATTTTGGTCGATCGGAAATGCAAAACACATTAAACAAAGCTAGACTAAGTTAATGGCGAGGCTCTGATACCACTGTAAGTGCACGGCGGCGCCCCGGCCGTCAATCCGACGGCCAAATGCGGAAGCGGTAAACTTTAATTTTTACTTGAACTGGCAAACCGCCGCGCACTAATACCCGGATCGAACCACTAACTAGTCCTAGCTAACTACAAGATGTGGAAGAGAGATATACCGACAGATCCAAGTCCTCCGGTCTTCTCGTCATCGTCCCGATCTCACGCGAAAGCTCCCGTCTCCTCCTCGTCGCCGGAAGAGCACCACATCGCCTACTTCTTTTACGGGCTCCCACCTCAATGCCGAGGCAACTCGGGCACGAAGCTGGCTAGTCGACGTGCCCAAGATTTGCTGTAGAATGTAGTGTACAAGTCTCATTTTGGGGTTGTAGGAATTGCCTTTTGGTGGAGGAAATGATATGAGCTTGTGGAGATGAAACAAGTGGGATTTTACAAAGCTAGAATGACAAAAATCCCACCCCAAGATTTTTGGACAGCGGGTCCCACTAGTGGCCGGCCATGTAAAAATGGTGGTGAAGAGAAATGAGAGAGAATGAGCCAAGGAATGAGTGGTGCAACCATAACAATAATGCTAAAGGGAATCATGAAAGAACATGATAACAAAATACATCCACACTCAATCACCAACCATCATCAAACATGATGGCTCAAAAGTCATGCCATCATGAAGATACAAGTCAAGCAAGGTCAAAGGATGGCACCCATCATGAAAACCATCATGATACAAATATATGCAAGGAACACCCTCCACTAATGCCTATTTGCAACAATGCAAATAAACCCTCCTCCACCAATCTTCGGCCAATGAACGATACAAAGGAAATTGGCCGAAACGGAAAGCAAACTGGCAACTCCAGAAAACTGGTCCTGTAATAAATTACAGGAAAACCCCGATACTGTGCATACACACCCCTATTTGTATTCCGACCGAAATACAAATGCAATGAGACAAAATCTACACTGTACAATACTAGGATCCGGCTTATACCAAAACCGGCTAGTAAAATCTGTTCGATCCTGATCCGTGCAATACCGCACGTATCTGGTCGAACCCTGCCATATAACCATACGGCCTGTAGTACAAACTGTCCGATCCTGATCCGTGCAATACCGCACGTATCCGATCGAACCTTGCCATATCTCCATACGGCCTCTACAACCTTTCGCCCGAAAGCTGAGTAACTGAATGTGGGGGACTCTAAAGACTCGTCAACACCTTGGTTGTGGATTTAACCACTAGCACGTCAGAGGTATAAGCCAATACGTAACGGGCTACCAGGTATTGACTAAAAGGGACGTCTGTGAGCGAACTCAGCCTGACAACCCTACTGAGCCTATCAGTGACAATATCCGTACAGTCCGGTCCGTTCGTCTATGAGCATCGCATGGCGGGCCTAGGGGGTTGGTAAAAGTCAGACCCCCAAAAGCGGTATAAGTCGTGTCGGAGTGTAGCCCAGAACACCCTGAGATACTACTGGAATACCTACCAGTAAATCTCCTTGCCTCGGCCGAGGGCTTCGTGTAATGGCTCTCCTAGACACAGCACGACCTCACCCCCAATACCGGGAGAGACGAACCCCTGAAGATACGCTCACTGCCTCCATGTGGCTCGGGACTGTACCCAACTAAAACCTGTTTGCACGACTCCTTTGAGCCGTGGTAGGGTAGTAATCAAAGTACAGTGGGAACTCACACAAGACAAATGACGATCCCCAGGTCGATGAACTAACCTGTACACATGTCACCAGGGAACTGCCATCTGACGTCTGGTATATGACCAACTAGCATGTTCCCGGCGAGTCCTGTCCGGTGTACTCATAACCCAATGAGCACCTGTATACATCTTAGGTGATCCAACTGACACCAGTGGCTTGTGAGACCGGCCACCGCCCCTCGTCGGGGTCTCGACTTTATACACTAGTCTACTCTGGAGTATCGATGCCCTGTCTCGAAACTCACACGACTAGGGACCATTTAAGGATATGCTTATAGACCCCAGCTCCCACTTATATGATCGCCCACATACTGCTGGTGGTCAAGCAAGAATCCTAGGGGCTCTATCAACGTGTAATAGCAACTTGTCAGGTCACCTAAAACAGTACACGATGATAAAGGTAAACCAGATAGCATACTATCATCTCGAGTAAGATTGTCCTACCAGGATAGGTCCTCCATCAATCATTGCAATCACATGCCTGTGACCCAATAATTGACTCTGAGGGCACTATCTCCAACAGTCACCAGGGAACTGCTATCTGACGCTAGGTACAATACCAACTAGCAGGTTCCCGGCGAGTCCTGTCCGGTGTACTCATAACCCAATGAGCACCTGTATACATCTTAGTTGATCCAACTGACACCAATGGATTATGAGACCGGCCACCGCCCCTCGTCGGGGTCTCGACTGTATACCCTAGTCTACTCTGGAGTACGGATGCCCTGTCTCGAAACTCCCATGACTAGGGACCACTTTTAAGGATGTGCTTCTAGACTACCCAACTCTTACGTATATGATCGCCATCATACTGTTGGTAGTCAAGCAGGATCCTAAGGTCACTATCAACGTGTAATAGTGATCATGTCACCTAAAGCTGTACACGACTGATAAAGGCAAACCAGATAGCATACTATCATCTCGAGTAAGATTGTCCTACCGGTATAGGTCCTCCCTCAATCATTGCAATCACATACCGGCGATCCAATAATTGACTTTGAGAGAACTATATCCAACAATCTCCTACTTGAAATTAAGGCTAATTATTGCGATGTTGCATACTCACAGCCCGTGTGATACGGAACACCCAACTCCTCTACTAAACAGTTTCACAAAGCTCGTTTGTAAAAACTCTTGTGTTCGAGAAATGGCCTCAGTGAGTGGATCCGCCCTGATGTATCTTTCTATGTCTCTCTTAATCTCAAGTTCGCGGAGAAAGCCATCTCCCGAATTGAGTAATACCTGTCATAGAATATGTCTGGATATCTGATGGGACCTATTTCATAAATGAACTCCAAATCCAAACTTCTTAGACTGTATCGACAACTGAAGCTAATCAGTGTCCAGCACCATGCCTCTCACAGTATCCTCTTGGACCACCTGTCCATAATACTGCCCCATTTGTCAGAGGGAAAACTATAACTCTGACAATCACTCTGTCATCCATGTCACCTTTGGAAGCCTCGAATGATAACCGTCTCCCGAAGGAGGCTGCCGTCATCAAATCCCTAGAACATCCACTTATGTTCTAAAACTGCTTCCGTATGTTTCTCCAGGATTGGATTAATATTTAACTTATTACATCTAGTGCAAAAACAACATCTGGTGTGGTACTTGACATCTCATGATTGACTCAATTGCCTAAGAAAGTGATATGCCAATTATGCACATCCCTCTCCACTTTAGTCTGTTAGACACCTTTAGAGAGGGAGACTCCATCACCTGCAGGTACATCACCATGTCAGGTGTCGTCCATTCTAAAATACTATTAGAATACTGTCAAAGTACCCACATTGGGAAACTACCCAAATCTAGATCTAAAACCATAGATCCAGTAACCAGAATGTCAGATATTATATCCATATCCTTTATGGAGAAACAACTGTGTGACAACCACAGTATAACCGATCGTAGTATAAGAATTTTACTTCCTACTCTGTGTATGTCATCCAAATACCAGGCCATCACACCCTACTACCTTCTTAACAGATCCATCCCCTATTCTGATGAAGTCAAAACCATGACTGTCACATCAAAATTAGATGATCTATCTCCGCTATATCTGCTCGAGTCTATAAATAGACATAAGCTACTTGCCCACTATGCTTCCGCTGCTCCCACTGACCACAACAACCCTCTGGCCGAAGAATATATACGTGCACTTCTAAAGCTAGTTTAGAACGACGCTATACTTAACATCCTGCCGGGTCTCATAGCCTGGAACAACAGTAGTGTCAAGTCTGGGTAAACAAGAACCTCCCTGTCACCGTCCTTGAGGCTACCGGAGTACCTCTCGGGTGTCTGAGATTACCCACCATATCTGCGGAGTGGCTAATGGAATGTCAAACCTAATTGAATCTATAGGTCCTATTAAATTTTCTGTAATCGTTTATGGTTCTGGAATCACTTCCAGTTCTACAATACTCCCACTACTGTTTTCTGAAAAAAATGTCCATTTTACTAAAACTGTGGCGGGTCAAGAACAATATCACCATTGATCTTCTAGATGGTAAAAAGTGAACCCTCGTCGTAGCCAGGGTCAACCCACAAACTGCCATTACAGAAACGTGCCCTGAGTTATCCAGAGTCTGGTTTTAAGCATAAGCCGGACAACTCGCCATACCTTCACATCGTTAAGATATGAACCATTCTATATCCAATATAGAAACTTTGGCACTTATTTAATTGGAACCAGATTCAAATCATGCAGCTGTCTCCAGTGCATATCAACTTAATGGAGAGAGGCTAATCAGCATTTACTCAACTTTGGAATGCATCTAATTATGAGTAAGCTGAAAGAGAAACACGTTTCTCAAAGCTATTACTAGCAACTGAATACCGATCACAAGTATCTACATCACCGATCACCTTGAAGAATCCCGATACTTGCGACACTTGGTTCTCTACTTTATTCATATACCTAAACTTAGACATTGTATTTCTACGAAACACTTGCCTAAAAACTAGAGAAGTCACAAGTAAACAGAATATAGTACAGGGACCAACCCATTTTTCCTGATTGACGCTGGACAACATACAATACTTTGTATAAGTCCGCTGAGTTGAATAACTCAAAACCCGTGCATCGTAGATTGAAAACTGTATGGTTAAGAACTACTCCGTTGTTCAATGCTCTTTACCCAATCGGCAACTGATATAGGTAAATGTCACGGACATAATTTCAAAAAGTTATATCTCACTTTATAAAAATAAACGTACAGATATATCAGTTTGAAATTGGTACACAACAACGAATACTCAAAACCAAATACTTTCCGTCTGGCAAAAACCCAGGCGATTTCCTCAAATATCACCAATTACAACGAATTCCGATATAATGAGGATGATCACCTAATTCCCAATAACTTACTCCTACTCATCATCTTTAAAACCATACAGATGTGAGAATCATACCTGGTAAATACATACCCTGGAGTAAGTATCTAATCGGGAAATCAGTTTTCCTTTAACAATACACAGTGAAACTGAAACATGAAAATGTTTCGTAGGGGTATCCTGGTATTCCTAGTAATGCCTCTTCCATAATCCAATTCATGACTGTAACCCTATATTTCTTTGCCATCTCTCCAAATCCCATTATTTGTCTTTATTCATTACCTTCTGTACACCCCTTTAGGCTAAGTGGTTTTCTTCCTTCCCTACCGTTCGGCACCAGCCTATGGTTTGGAAGAAGACTATCCAGTAAGCATAATAGGTGTACTCTCCTAATCCTAGGAGTACTCGAAACCTGAGAGAAGGTGATGATAAAAGACAACTGAATAATACCTTATTCTATTTCTCCCGAACTGGGAAAAAAGTAAAGGTGAAATAGGATTGGCGATGAACTTTGCGGTTTGGTCGTGAATGTTAGCAGTCACAATTTACTTTGCCCTCTTTATAATCCCTTTATCTTGACTTCACTTATTATCTTCTGTACACCCTAATTAGGCAAATTGGTTTTCTTCATTCCTTACCTTTCGGCACCTGCCTATGGTTTGGAAGAGGACTATCCAATAAGCGTAATAGGTGTACTCTCCTAAACTAAGGAGCTCTCGCAGCCAGAGAGAAGGTGATGATAAAAGACAACTGAATAAACCAATTCAATTTCTCCTGAACCTGGATCCATCCCCGAAGAAGTCTCTTCGAGTTCGTATATAACCATACGATAGATCTATCCAATGGAAGTGGATGTTCGTAGTAATACGAGGTGTTCTGAGAAATACAAAGGGTAAAACAAGGAGCGGCAATGACTTATGCAACTTAGACAATCCAAAAGCCAGTATTTTAAGAAGGTTCGGTCAACTCGGTCACTGAGTCATAGTCTATGGTCGGTCAAAGGTCGCTGCCAAAGAGAGAGAGAAAAGAAACACTCTGTGTGCACTCTAACCTAGATCAGAATGGTTATCATTTTATCTAATCAGGAAACCTCCCACTGTACTGTCAAATTCTCCTCCAAACCTGAAAGAAGAATCAATCGGGATCACCCGAAGAGTAAACTAACTCATCAGTAGGAATCGGGATACAACTCTCATCGCATGATAACGTGAAGGAATCCACTCACGTTATCACACTCCAGAAGGTATGCGCATGCCTGGCAAGTTTCAGTTTCTTTAGAAACTCCCGATATGGATTTTTGCCCCAAGCTCGTATGACCCTGACGTTGGCCAATTGCCATAAGTCACATGCCAAGTTCTACCCATCATTATCTTGTCAATTTGAACCCACCCGTACATGCCCCTGACGTTGGCCAATTGGAAGAACGACTGCCCCAAACCAACTCATCTATCTACGCAACAGATGAATACCCAGCAGCTACCAAACACTTTGCCTTGGCGTTGGTCAAATAAACATAGCTTGAATACTACTGAATAACCAAATGAAATGACGGAGAGCTACGGATGGTTTTTGGCGAAAAACCTTTAACGTAACGAAGTTGATATCGCTGAAGGAACCTGATAGCTTTTTAGAAAAAATATAGTGGCGAAAACATTTGCTAAAGAGGTCACTCCCGGTGAAGGGATCTCGGCTCTTTCCCCGTAGAATGAGGTGCAGGATATTCCAACTGAATACCGCGATGCAAAGCAACATGTAATCGACTATAGTGACGTTATTACCCTGACTCAAATTTCTGCCCAAGGGGTCACTCCCGGTGAAGGGATCTCGACCCTTGCCTCGTCGAATGAGGTGCAGGATATTCCAACTGAATATCACTATGCAAAACTAAAGAAAACGTCCTTATAATAACACTTTTTAAAACTGTTCCAACAACATCCAAACAGGTTTGTTTTCATTTGCACTGATCAAAATCAACGCAGTCCCATCAATTAATCACACCAGAAAAGAACGAAAATATAATGTACGTATATGCCATCCGCATTTTCCACTGGGTCCCGTAATCACCCGTTAGGTTACTTAACTAACGACAGAGCGGGGACTGGACTAGCATGGGTGTAAAACATATACAACATCTACTAGTATATATACCAATATACAATAGTCGCTCCAGGCGAGATAAATGCAACATTACAGAAAATTAATAAGCATCACAGAACAATACAGATAATCTGGGATCCCCGGGTTTCACAGAGCCGCTGCTGAAACCCGACGATCCCCTGGTAATGTGGATAGCCTGTGCAATGAAAACCTAGACCCCTACGGGTGCGTCAAGTTACCCGCTAAAACCTGAAGCGAGGCAGCCCCTACAGCAAAGTGAATGGACCACCCCGCACTTCATGGAATCCGGTAACTTGAGCACCCCTCCTTGGGTCAACCTGTACCCCCTACGAGTGCGGTGAATAGTCTGCCAATTCTAGAGTGAGGCCCTCTGCCACTCAAAGCCATGAGATGCGGACTCGTTGCCTTCCAGAACCCGGCTATCTATGCACTCCGTCGCGGGGTAAACCTAGTAAAGAAATGAAAAATATGTACAACGGGTACATCGACCTCAGCCCGGTCGTGCCCCAAAAGAATATTATACAAACAGGCAGTGACGGCAGTCCACATGTTGGACGCTCGCCCCGCGATATCAAATGTACAAAACATCCAAACTGCACTACCATTGCACAGTGCTATCCACTGTAGGGTTCCTAGGCACTCTAACAAGGTTCTATAAGGCATCAACCATGCCCGATTCAAAAAAAATAGCCGTGCCGAACAACCCTAACCAAGATCGTATAATAGAGATTATGCGAAAACTAGCAAGTTAAACATTTTAACTACAAGTGAAAGGGATTACAACCTTTGTAGATCTGGTCCTTCACTTCTAAAGCTCCGTGTTGACGTCCCTTCGCTGCGATCATCGGGATCCCGGACTCTAGCGATGGTTTCTTCGGAGAAATGAGCGGGTTAGGACGTTGACTTCGAGGCCGAAGATGATCTACGTCGAGGAGACTCAAATTCAAGCTCCATCTTCACAAGGTCAAGAAATTTGTGAAGAGAACACCCTAAACTAAATGGCAAGTAGTAGAGGATGATGAAATAGGAAGTGGGTTCACTTTGGATTTGGGTTTCTCACTCTAAATCTTCACTTGAAAAATTCTAGAAAGCTTTTCTTCACTTGAAGAGGAGGAGGAAGAAGAAAAGAATAAGAATGAATTATGTATTACCACAAAAGAATAGTCAAGTGAAGTCTATCATAATGCAACCATGGGTGAGTTTACCTTTGTAGAGACTAAACCATAGTTTATTTAATGGTTTGGTTAATAAAAATCTTATGCAAAACAAAATGAGTGGACTTTGTCAAACAAGCTTAAAGCTTCATGAAGCTTCAAACCAAGACAAAGAAAGCCACCATTTTGTTTTACCAAAATAAATAAAAACACAAAACCATTATCTTAAATATGGTGTAAGTCATACATACACCCAAGTTTGCATGTATCATCAAACATGATACAATCTAGTGCACAAAAATATATCACATATACAACTTGTGCACATCAATTGAGAAAATCAATCTTAAGTGAACCAATACTAGTTAATGTAAAGTAATATATCAAATATATATAATTATACATTAAATCATTAAATCAACACTTGATTTAATGATCCAGTCATATCGCATATAACGGACTAATATCTAGTGTATCAATATATCGAATCAACACTTGATTCGGTAACCCGGCTATATCTCATATAACCGACTAATGATACAAATCGCGAGAATAGAATACAATATCACATACTGGTATTATTCTCGGTCCTGCACATATCTCATATGCGCTCCTATTTCGTTTCGCTTGAGCCAGGAAACCTTTGTGTAGGACTCTAAATACTCGTCAATACGCCGGCAGTAGATGGTGATCATATCAATCACCCACAGCTGCAAGCGGTCTGCTAAACGTAACGGCCACCCGGGTATTGAGCGATCAGAAGATCAATGAGCAAGCCTGCTCACACTCCTGCGAATCCAATCAGTAACACTTATCGCACAGTCCGGTCTGTTCGTCTGATATGTCGCATATCTCGCCTAGTGGTGGTAAACGTCAGACCCTAGCAGCTTGATAAGTCATGCCGATGTAAGGTCCATAACAAGCGTGAAACTACTGATAACACTTACCAGTAAATCACTGCAACCCTGGACAGGGATTTCCAGTTATGGCCAGTCGAGCATAGCGCAACATCAACCCCCAATACCGGGAGAGACGAATCCCCTCCTATCGCTCATTGCCTCCATGTGAATCGGGACTGTACCCAAAAACCACCTGTTTGCATGACTCAGTAGAGACGTGGTAGGGTGGAAATCAAAGCACAGTGGGAGACACACAAGACTCTATGACGATCTCGGGTCAATAGACTAAGCTATACCAGTGTCACCAGAGAACTGCCATCTGACGTGAGGTATAATACCATCTGGGAGTTCTCGGGGAGTCCGTTCAGTGTACCCAGTCACCACTGAGCACCCGCATACCATCTCTGATGTCAAACACCAATGGATATGGGATCATCCATCGCCCATCTCATAGGTCGAGAAAATACACGCTAGTCTACTCTGGAATATCGATGCCCCGTCTCGATATTCCTACGACTAGGAACATTGAAGGATGTACTCATGGACTACCCAGGCCCCACTAGTATGATCTACATCATAGTCCCGGAAGTCGAGTACACATCCTAAGGGCTTTATCAACATGTAACAGAGAGACAATAAGTATACATGTTAAGATAAAGAGCAACCATATAGCGTACTATCATGTCGAGCAAGAAAGTCCTCCCTATATATGTCCCAGCATCCACTACATTATACATCTCATGTACAGTAATGGCCTCTAGGGCATACATATAACTAACAATCTCCCACTTGCACTAGGGCTATCTGTAGCAGTGGTTGCAGTATCTCATACTCAACCATCCTATATAAGTCTCTCTTTGGGAAAAAGCCTTTATGAGTGGATCCGCCGTGTTATCCTCTGAGTCTACTCTCCTAACCTCGATCACCCTGGTGATCAACTATCTCCATGATCAGCTGATACTGCCAAGGAATATGTCTGGGTCACTGATGGGACCGGGGTTCCTGGGCCAAAGCCTCAACACCATTGTCATACAATGTGGTAGGAACCTAGCTCATCTCATGAACCAATATACACCCAAACTGCCACTTTGGTAGTATCTTTGATAGCGATGTCACCAGCCTTTATCGTCTACTTTTCCACGGTATCTAGCTTGGAACTCTTCCAACATACCGTCCCTCCACTGAGGGTAAAGACAATGCCTGCGACTGACATTCATTCGTCCTAATCACCTTGGAACTTTTCCAATGATTCTCCCTAGGATCAACTGATACCATCTCACTACACCTAGTGAGAATCCTAATATCCATTTAGATCTATCCCATAGATCCATAACCCAGGATTTAGGAGGTATCACTTTGATCTTATTTAGTGAATCCTTGTGATAAGCGGAGATTGACCGAGCGTAGCATAGGAAACTCTTTCCCTATCAAGAGTATGTCATCCACGTACTCTACGAGGATCACCACCTTACTCTCTACTACCTTTTTGTATGTACAAGGTTCATCTACCACTTTGATGAAGCCAAACTCTTTGACCACCACATCAAAACAGAGGTTCCAACTCCGCGATGCCTACTTTATCACACAAAGCATCTTGCACACGTTTTCGCTGCTCCCACTGTTTACGAAGCCATCTGGCTGTGTTCTTATAGACGCTCTCTTCTAAATTAATATTTAGAAAAGCAGTCATGACACCCAACCAGCAGATATCGCAATCATGGTATGTAGTAATGGCAAGTAGGATCCGGATGGACTTAAGCACAGTCACTGGAAAAGGTTTCATCATTATCCACGCCTGGTTGATGACGAAAACCTTTAACAAGTCTAGTTTTCAAAGTCTCAACTTTTCCATCTACACCAAGTAATCTTCTCAAGATATACTTGCTCCTGATGGGGATTTAACCCTTCAGATATAGCATCCAAAGTCCATACTTTGTTGGTGTACATGGATTCCATCTCAGATCGCTAAGCATCCAGCCATTCTTACAGAGTCGCCACTCTTGGTGGCCTGTTCGAAACTAGTGGGGTCATCATCTCATGATGCAATCCTCGCTCCCACTGTCATCGAGAAACCGAAGTATCTCTCAGGCGGATGAGGAACCCTACTAGATCGGCGGAGAGGCTGAGCTTTGTCAGAATCTATTGAATCCTTTGGTTCTACCAAATCATCTGATGTAGTTTGTATAGCTGGAACTCCTTCCAGTTCTACCTCATGACCACTAATTTCTTCATAAGAAATTCCCTTTTCACAAAGATGGCATATTGAGAAATAAAACATCTTTTGTTCCTCGGTTTGGAAGAAGATATTCCCTTGTGTATGCTTGGGATATCCAACAAATTTCTACAGAACTGACTTTGCCTCGAGATTTTCCGGATTTTGCTTGTAGACATTGGCCGGACAACCCCAAATCTTAACAATCTTATGATATGGGCTCTTCCCATTCCATATCACATATGAAGTGGTAGGCAATGGATTTGATTGGAACCCTATTCAATAGGTATGCAGCTTCACAAGTGCATAACTCTCTAAAAGGAAAAAGGAAACTCAGTAGTACTCATCATAGAGCGCACCATATCATATATGGTGCGATTGCTCCCCCCCGATACTCCGACGTGCTGTGGTGTATACGAAGGAGTAATGCTGAGAGAGAATCTCATTCTCCTTTAGAATAGTCCAGGAATCCCGTGCTCAAGTATTCTCCTCCCTGATCACATCAAAGGACATAATACTTATACCCGTTTTGGTTCTCTACTTCTAACTTACATTCTTTAAATTTTTCAAAAGTTTCAGACATTTGTTTCAACAGGAACATGTGTCCGAATCTTGAGAGATTCTCATTGAATGTAAGGAAGTATAAGGAACATTCCTGGTATATGCAGACAGGGGACCTTCAGACATCACTATGTATCAGTCACAAGAGTTCACTAACTCTTTTTCTGTTTCCAATAAACGGAGCTGTGGTCAACTTATCTCAGTGACATCACCGGAAAGTTTCAGAAGATGTAAATTCAAACTAATTTAAATATGCATCTAAATGTAACTTCAGCTAGTCGGGTCACATAGATATGACCTAGTCTACAAAGCCTCAAGAAGAATTCGTTCATTTCTGAACTCTTCCTCTCGTGTGTGTTCTGTATACTAAGAACTGTAGTTTGATTTAGAACGTCAATGCTTTTAGATAACGTGCCTGAACCGATCAACTCTTGATATAGAAATGTTCAAAATAATATCCAACAATACAAAATTATATCCTTTCTTTACTAATAATGAGACTGATATGATGTTGTATATCAGGTTCAATATCTAATAACATTCGCTCAGAACCAATGTATTCTGATAATACAAGGTGATAGTGACCAACAGACTTGGCTGCAACACTTGCACCGTTTTTTGTCTCATGAAACTTATCACCCGTTCTCAGTTCTCTACCTTTCTGTAGCTCATGTAACAGATTACATATGTGGGATCCTGATCCGGTATCTCATATCCAGGACGTAAAGGATACTGAGAAACAGTTCTATGTAATGAACACACCCGAAGAAGATGCATCATCATGCACTTTCTACGTTTGGGCGGTACGGGAATTCTGGTAATCCCCAATTTCCTGCTCTGTCTTATAACAATTATAAGTTGGAGTGGGAACAACGTTCCTCAGCTCAGTATAACAAGCGGGTTCGGTCAATACATCCATATTATTATCTTGATTAAGGCGTGACATGGTCGCTACCTGGAGAGAGAGAGAAGAAAACACTCTGCGTGCGCTCTTGCAAGATTAGATTGGTTATATATTTTATCTAATCAGGATGGCTCCCACTGTTTTTATCAAATCTTCCTTCAAACCCTAAGAGGAAAGACTAGCCGGAATTAATTACACTCTACAAGTTCGCCAATCTTTCAGCCAGGCCAGTGCCGGTAGTTTGAGGGAGGTTCCCCATGCTTTCGCACGGACCTAATTAAAATAAACCTTGTTTTCCCAGGGGCGTAACCCCGTTGACACCTTTCTAGATACCTACTTGATCGGCTAATTGTAAAGTGCAAAATTCTCCCAGGAGTAACAATTACTCGCAGTGGGTATCGGGATCCAATTATCTCATAGAAGGTGTGCAATCTCATTGCAAATTTCAACACTTGAAACTCCCGATAAAGGTTTTTACCTATAGCACTTATGACCTTAACTATGGTCAATAAATCATAAGCACTAGTCAAGCTCTACCCGTCATTTCGTGATTAATTAGACCCACCCACATGACCGTTAACTAAGGTTAACAAAGTCACGCGACTGTCCTAACAAATCGCATCATTTGCGGTGTAGGAAGACATCACTTAGCTACCGTACACTGTGCCTTGACTATGGTCAACAAACACAGCACGAATACTAAGTACTCTACTTCCTAAAATGACGGAGGGTTGCGGATGGTTTTTAAGAAAACCTTTAACGCTTTGAACTTGATATCGTTGCAGAATCAAATGGTTTTAATTGGAGTGTTTTTGAGTCTTTTACTAGTTTCGCTAAAGAGGTCACTCCCGGTGAAGGGATATCGGCTCTTTCCTCGTCGAGTGAGGTGTAGGATATTCACAATACCGCTATGCAAAGCAAGAACTAGAAAAGCAGTCAAAAGACAAACCAAAGGTTGTAGTATCTGCTAGTTATTGCTCAAGAGGTCACTCCCGGTGAAGGGATCTCGGCTCTTTCCTTATCGAATAAGGTGCCGGATGTTCTACAAGGAACACCGCTATGCAAAGCAACAACTAGAGCTACCTGATTTTTGAAACTCGATTCCACAACATCTTTTAGGTTTATTTTCTTTCATTAATATCATTAATGAATGTCCCATCATTTAAGTCCACATAAACATTACAGATAAATACAACGTACACTTATGCCATCCGCATTCGCCGCGATGTCCCGTCTGCACCGTTAGGTTAGGTAACTAACGGCAGAGTGGGGCAGGGCTAGCGCGGGTGTAAAACATAAGCAACGACTATACAATATATCATATATACTATATACAATATCTATCTGAACATATCACATGATCACATCACAGATAACGCAGCAGAAAACATCATATGAAATATTGGATATACTACGACGTCCGTGTTTTATTTTGAGCCTGTATAAAATACGGATTCCATGGTCGTGATGAATAGCCAATCCCACACCCCTAGACACCAACGGAGCGGCAAGCAACCCTACCAATTCTAGAGTTAGGAGACCCGGACTCGACTCCTCGAGATGGTCTCCTACTGGACCCTAGAACCCGGTTACTTGTGCTCCCCTCCTTGGGTCTATCCTAATTCGGAAAAGTAAATAATATACAATGGTGACATCATCCTCAGCCAGGAAGTGCCCCAATAAAAGAATATTACATGAATGAAAATGAAAAAAACACTCATCTCACATAAAAAAAACCGGCTATTTAAACACGACGATCCAATATAACATATCCAGCAACACATAACATCACATGTCATCAACGTAAGTAAATATGCCCATCCTAATTGTTATTGACATATAGCAACGAAACCGGCGATATCACATATTACACTTACGGTCGCAGAAAAGAAAGTGTAAAACTACAATAGTTGGAATCCGCAACCTCTATAGACATCGCATGCCTAACCAAATGAATTCCTTAGACATCGCATGCCTAACAATTATAAACCCTGCATTTCAGTCTCAAAATAGAAAACACTTTTCAATACCAAGTCGGGCAATTCAACATGATTCCCGACATCCCGATCGAATGCTCGTCGCAAAATTTAGTAGACGGCCGCACCCCCGGATGCCGTCGATGAAGTGCACTAAGGCGGAACACCGCTACCGTGAGCACCCGAATGGATGCTTTTGGCTACGGGGTTCTCCTACAATCCCTTTGTCGGGGCAATCGGGCGTGGCTGTCTATTAAGTTTACCAGGCGAGTATCCGCGTACGCTACGTGATTGCGACGAACTTTTGATCACATCAAAATTCCGTGGCAACCGATCATATGAGACTGAACTGATAGATTTATAACATTCAAATTAGTTATCTCATAACTACTTGTGGATTCCAAATATTGTATCAGATTCCAGATAAATAGACAATGTTAAACTTTCCGATCGAATAATCAAACACCCAAGTTTTCCCAAATAGCTCAACACTTGAGATAAGTTTAAAAACATCCATTTCATGCCACAGTACCAACGGTCCAGCCGTAGAAGGGTCAAGCCAACGCCTCACTTGTGGCACGCCGTACCTCCCCAAACCGTAAGGTTCAAAAGGCAGTTCAAGACGGTCACATAATCGAGTTAAGGTTAGTTGTCTTCTAGAGGGTCCATCGTGTTACATGCATGACTTAGAACGTTCTTAAACTACGGAAAAATCCAACACTTGGAAATTTTCGGGCAGGGGAAAAAGTGAGTTATTGATATCCGTTCGAACTTTTTAACACGTTCTAAAATTACCCGGAAAAACTAAACAAAGTTAAATTATCCGATCGAATCAACGAGTCCCCAATACAACCCTAAGAAAACTCAACAATTGAGTCTTAAAAAATTCCCAGAAAAAATTGACAAGAAAGGACCTAAGAATAAATATATGAAGTATGAGGGACTAAGTCATAATTTGGGCCGCGGAACCGCCGCCAAACCCGTGGTTGGGCCGCGGTTCCGCGGTCATATAGACGAATCAGTGGGTCGTACTTCACAGTAATTCTTAGTTTTTCCTGCTTAATTTTCTGAGCATTTTTAATTCATAAAAAATCACATTTTTAAAAAATATCTAGAGAAGGGTATTCGTCGGGGTTTCCGGGTTCGATCGGACTTTAAACTTCGTCTAGACTTCGTGTAAAGCTCTAGCTCGGCTCTGATACCACTGTAGGGTTCCTAGGCACTCTAACAAGGTTCTACAAGGCATCAACCATGCCCGATTCGAAAAAAATAGCCGTGCCGAACAACCCTAACCAAGATCGTATACTAGAGATTATGCGAAAACTAGCAAGTTAAACATTTTAACTAGAAGTGAAAGGGATTACAACCTTTGTAGATCCGGTCCTTCACTTCTAAAGCTCCGTGTTGACGACCCTTCGCTGCGATCATCGGGATCCCGGACTCTAGCGATTGTTTCTTCGGAGAAATGAGCGGGTTAGGTCGTTGACTTCGAGGCCGAAGATGATCTACGTCGAGAAGACTCAAACTCAAGCTCCATCTTCACTAGGTCAAGAACTTTGTGAAGTGATCACCCTAAACTAAATGGCAAGTAGTAGAGGATAATGAAATAGGAAGTGTGTTCACTTTGGATTTGGGTTTCTCACTCTAAATCTTCACTTCAAAAATTCTAGAAAGCTTTTCTTCACTTGAAGAAGAGGAAGAAGAAGAAAAGAATAAGAATGAATTATGAATTATCACAAAAGAATAATCAAGTGAAGTCTATCATGTTAGTTATATGTATGCCCTAGAGGCCATTACTATACATAGGATGTATATTGTAGTGGATGCTGGGACATATATAGGGAGGACTTTCTTACTCGACATGATAGTAAGCTATCTGGTTGATCTTTACCTTAACGTGTATAATGTTTGTCTCTCTGTTACATGTTGGTAAAACCCTTAGGATGTGTACTTGACTACCTGGACTATGATGCGGATCATACTAGTGGGGACATGGTAGTCCATAAGTACATCCTTCAAAGTCCCTAGTCGTGGGTGTATCGAGACGGGGCATCGATATACCAGAGTAGACTAGCGTATACCTTCTCGACCCATACAGATGGGCGATGGATGATCCCATATCCATTGGTGTTTGACATCAGAGATGATATACGGGTGCTCAGTAGAGACTGGGTACACTGGACGGACTCGCCGAGAACTCCCAGATGGTATTATACCATACGTCAGATGGCAGTTCTCTGGTGACACTGGTACAGAGTAGTCTGTTGACCCGAGATCGTCATAGAGTCTTGTGTGGTTCCCACTGTGCTTTGATTTCCACCTTACCACGTCCAAGAGGGCGTGCAAAACGGTGGTTTTTGGGTTCAGTCCCGAGTCACATGGAGGCAATGAGCGATAGGAGGGGATTCGTCTCTCCCGGTATAGGGGGTTGATGTTGCGCTGTGTTCGATTGGCTATAACAGGAAATCCCTGGTCAGGGTTGTTGAGATTTACTGGTAAGTGTTACCAGTAGTTTCTCGAATTGTTTTAGACCTCATATCGACACGACTTATCGAGCTATTGGGGTCTGACGTTTACCACCCCTAGGCGAGATATGCGACATATCAGACGATCAGACCGGACAGTACGGTAGTGTTACTGGTTGGATTCACTGGAGTGTGAGCGGGCTTGCTCGTCGATCTTCTGATCGAGCAATACCCGGGTGGCCGTGACGTTTAGCAAACCGCTTGCGGCTTGTGGATGTTTGATATGATCATCATCTGCTGCCGGCGTATTGACGAGTCTTTATAGTCCTACACAGAGGTTTCCTGGCTCAAGCGAAACGAAATAGGAGCGCATATGAGATATGTGCGGGACCGAGAATAATCCGTGTATGTGATACCGTATTTCATTCTCGCGAACAATGTGTCGAATGGTTGTATGCGATATAACCTAGTTATCGAGTCGAAGATTGATTCGATAAATCGATACATTGGATATTAGTCGGTTATATGCGATATGACCGGATCGTTAAATCAAGTGTTGATTTAATGATTTAATGCATAATTATATATTTGATATATTACTTTGCATTAACTAGTATCGGTTCACTTTAAATTGATTTTCTCGCTCGGATGTGCGCATTATATATGTGATATGATTTTGTGCACATGCTTGTATCATGTTTGATGGTGCATGTAAAATTGGTTAAGTATAAAGAATTAAACCTTGGTTAATGAAATGGTTAGGGTTTATTATTTGCTTATTCATTTTGTTCATTTATTTATTCTTTTGGAAAAAGAAAAGGAAATGATAAAATGGTGGCATTCTTTGTTCTTTCATGAAGCTTCATGAATGCTTTGACTTTGTGACCACTTTGTCTCATCTTTAACCCTAACCATTCCACTTAACCCTAATTAATTCTCTACACCTAACCATGGTTCTATTATGCTATGAATTCATTTTCTTTTCTTTTTTAGATTAACTTATCATAATATTTCTATCTTCTTCATCTTCAAGATGAAGAACCTTGCTTCATCAATGGTGGATTGATGGAATGAGTGAGAAATGCAATTCTAAAGTGAACCCACTTCCTATTTCTTCATCCTCTACCTCTTGCCAAGTAGTAGAGTGTGTTTTCTTCACAAGATTCATGACTTGGTGAAGTGGGAGCTTGATCTTGCGATGCCTCGACGTAGATCATCTTCGGCACGAAGCCGACGACCTTGCCCGCCCATTTCTCCGATGAAGCCGACGCTAGAGCCCGGATTTTGATTTGGACAGCGGAGAGGACTTCATCACGGAGCCGTGGAGGTGGAGGACAGGATCTACAAAGGTTGTATTTCCGTATTCTCTTAGTAAAGTAGTTTACTAGTTGCTTTTTCGCCTAAATATCTAGCCAACGATCCGTATTAGGGTTTCTCGGCACCGTTAAAATTTGAAATTGGCATGGTTGATGCCTTGTGAGACCTCTTGAGAGTGCCTAGGAACCCTACAGTGGTATCAGAGCCTAGCTAGAGCCTTAGGCGAAGTCTAGACGGAGTTTGAAGTCCGAACGAACCGAAACGCCAAAATTTCCATGCTCTCTGGACTTTTTCTAAATTCTAGGATTTTTCCAGATTAAAAATTCGTAAAAAATTCAGCAGGAAGATCTAAGAGTTATGGTGAAATACGACATCCTAATTCATCTAAACCGCCGCGGTTCCGCGGCATGAGCATGCCTCATGCGGCGGTTCCGCGGCCGTACGGTCGTATCTCACTGTCAATGTTGCACAGTAACTCCTCTTTTCTGATGCTGGATTTTATGGGAATTTTTAATTTTTATTCAAGAGTTGAATTTTTCTGGGTTGTTTTGGGAATTCGAATGTTCGATCGGATTATCAAATTTTGTCTGTGTGGCTTTCCGGATAATTTTTTGAATATGTTAAAAAGTTCGACCGGATAAAAATACCCAACATTTCCCCTGTCGGGAAATTTCCAAGTATTGGATTTTTCCGTAGTTTAACGACGTTCTAAGTAGTGCAAGTAAGGCGATGGACCCTCTAGAAGACAACAAACCTTAACTCGATTATGTGACCGTCTTGAACTGCCCTTTGAACCTTAGGGTTTGGGGCAGTACGGCGTGCCACATGTGAGGCGTTGGCTTGACCCTTCTACGGCTGGACCGTTGGTACTGAGGCACGAACTGAATGTTTTTAGACTTATTTCAAGAGTTGATCTGTTTCGGGAAAATTTGGGTGTTTGAATGTTCGATCGGAAAGTTTAACATTTTCTATTTATCCGTAATGGGATACAATAATTGGAATTCACAAGAAGTTATGAGATAACTGAATGAATGTTATAAACACAGCACTTTAGTCTCACTTGATCGGTTGCCACGGAATTTTGATGTGATCAAAAGTCCGTCGCAATCACGTAGCGTACGCGGATACTCACCGGATAAACTTAATAGACAGCCTCACTCCATAGCCCCGACCAAGTGACTGTAGGAGAACCCCGTCGCCGAAAGCATCCGTTCGGGTGCTCGCGGTAGCGGTGTTCCGCCTTGGTGCACTTCGTCGACAGTATCAGGGGTGCAGCCGTCTACTGAAGTTTGCGACGAGCATTCGATCAGGATGTCGGGAATCTTATTGAATTGCCCGACTTGGTATTGAAAAGTGTTTTCGATTTTGAGACTAAAATGCGGGATTTATAATTGTTAGGCATGCGATTTCTAAGTAATTCATTTGGTCAGGCATGTGATGTCTGAGGTGGTTGCGGATTCCAACTGTTGTAGTTTTACACTTTCTTTTCTGTGACCGTAAGTGTAATATGTGAAATCGCCGGTTTCGTTGCTATATGTCAACGACAATTGGGATGGACATATTTACTTACGTTGATGACATGTGATGTTATGTGTTGCTGGATATGTTATATTGGATCGTCGTGTTTGAATAGCCGGGGTTTTTTATGTGAGATGAGTGTTTTTCATTTTCATTCATGTAAAAACTTGTATGTAATATTCTTTGATTTAGGGCACTTCCAGTTTGCGGAAGATGTCACCTTTTGTATATTATTTACTTTTCCGCACTAGGATAGACCCAAGGAGGAGGGCACAAGTAACCGGGTTCTGGAGTCCAGTGGGAGACAAACTCGAGGAGTCGAGTCCGGGTCTCCTAACTCTAGAATTGGTAGGGTTGCTTGCCGCTCTCGTAGGGGTCTAGGGGTGTGGGTTTGGCTATTCATCGCGACTGTGGAATCCGTGTTTTATACTGGCTCGTATTGAAAACACGGACGTCCTAGTATATCCAATATTTCATATGTTTCTTCTGCTGCGATATCTGTGATGTGATCATGTGATGTTCTCTGATAGATACTGTATATAGTATATATGATATATTATATAGACGTTACTTATGTTTTTCACCCGCGCTAGCCCTGCCCCGCTCTGCCGTTAGTTACCTAACCTAACGGTGCACGAGGGGACATCGAGGCGAATGCGGATGGCATAAGTGTACGTCGTATTTATCTGTGATGTTTAGGTACTTAAATGATGGGACTTCATTAATGTGATTAATGAAATAAAAGAAACCTAAGATGTTGTAGAATCGAATTTCAAAATTAAAACAGGTAGCTACAGTTCTTGCTTTGCACAGCGGTATATATGATATCTCCTGCACCTTATTCGATAAGGAAAGGACCGAGATCCCTTCACCGGGAGTGACTCCTTTAGCGATAACTGGCAGATGCTACACACTCGGTTTGTCTTTTGATTGCTTTTAAGTGTTTTTGCTTTGCACAGTGATATATACGATATATCCCGCACCTCATTCGACGAGGAAAGGACCGACGATCCCTTCACCGGGAGTGACTCCTTTAGCAAAACTAGAGAAGCCTCAAAAACACTCCATTTTAAAAATCATTTGATTCTACAACGATATCAAGTTCATTACGCAATAGGTTTTCAGAAAAACCTGTCGTAGCCCTCTGTCATTTCAGATAAGTACTAGTTAGTATTCGTGTTGCGGTTGTTTGGCATGCGTCAAGGCATAGTGTACGGTAGCTAACTAGTGCTTATCTGGTAGCATACGATGTGATTGGATTAGGGTATTCGTACGGCGTTGTTTGGCATGCGTCAAGGGTCGTGCGGGTGGGTTTAATTCAATCAAGAAATGTACGGATTGAACTTGACTAGCAGACTATGGGTTGTTTGGCATGCGTCAAGGTCATAGCGAGCTAGGGGCAAAATATTATCGGGAATTTCAAGTGTTGAAATTTGCAATGAGATTGCATACCTTCTATGAGATAGTTGGATCCCGATACCCGCTGCGAGTAAGAGTTACTCTTGGGAGAGTTTTACACATTACAATTAGCCGATCGAGTAGGTGTCTAGAAAGGTGTTAACGAGGTTACGCCTCTGGGAAAACGAGGTTTACTGTAATTAGGTTCGTGCGAAAGCACGGGGCACCTCCCTCAAAGTACCGACACTGGCCTAGCTGAATGATTGGCGAACTTGTAGTGTGTAATTAATCCCGGCTAGTCTTTCCTTTTAGGGTTTGAAGGAAGATTTGATAAAAAGCAGTGGGAGCCATCCTGATTAGATAAAATAATAAACAATCTATTCTTGCAAGAGCGCACGCTGAGTGTTTTCTTCTCTCTCTCTCTCCAGGTAGCGACCATATCACGCCTTGATCAAGATAATAATACGGATTATTGACCGAACCCGCTTGTTTTACTGAGCTGGGGAACGTTGGTCCCGCTCCACCTTATAATTGTTATAAGACAGAGCAAGAAATTGGGGAATGTTAGTTATATGAATGCCCTAGAGGCCATTACTATACATAGGATGTATATTGTAGTGGATGCTGGGACATATATAGGGAGGACTTTCTTGCTCGACATGATAGTATGCTATCTGGTTGATCTTTACCTTAACGTGTACACTGATTGTCTCTCTATTACATGTTGGTAAAGCCCTTAGGATCTGTACTTGACTACCTGGACTATGATGCGGATCATACTAGTGGGGACATGGTAGTCCGTAAGTACATCCTTCAAAGTCCCTAGTCGTGGGTGTATCGAGACGGGGCATCGATATACCAGTGTAGACTAGCGTGTACCTTCTCGACCCATAAAGATGGGCGATGGATGATCCCATATCCATCGGTGTTTGACATCAGAGATGATATACGGGTGCTCAGTAGAGACTGGGTACACTGGACGGACTCGCCGAGAACTCCCAGATGGTATTATACCTCACGTCAGATGGCAGTTCTCTGGTGACACTGGTACAGAGTAGTCTGTTGACCCGAGATCGTCATAGAGTCTTGTGTGGTTCCCACTGTGCTTTGATTTCCATCTTACCACGTCCAAGAGGGCGTGCAAAACGGTGGTTTTTGGGTACAGTCCCGAGTCACATGGAGGCAATGAGCGATAGGAGGGGATTCGTCTCTCCCGGTATAGGGGGTTGATGTTGCGCTGTGTTCGATTGGCTATAACAGGAAGTCCCTGGCCAGGGATGATCAGAGAACTGCTGGTAAGTGTTACCAGTAGTTTCTCGACCCGTTATGAGCCTCATATCGACACGACTTATCGAACTATTGGGGTCTGACGTTTACCACCCCTAGGCGAGATATGCGACATATCAGACGATCAGACCGGACTGTACGGTAGTGTTACTGGTCGGATTCACTGGAGTGTGAGCGGGCTTGCTCGTCGATCTTCAGATCGCTTAATACCCGGGTGGCCGTTACGTTTAGCAGACCGCTTACGGCTTGTGGATGCTTGATATGATCATCATCTGCTGCCGGCGTATTGGCGAGTCTTTAGAGTCCTACACAGAGGTTTCCTGGCTCAAGCGAAACGAAATAGGAGCGCATATGAGATATGTGCGGGACCGAGAATAATACAAGTATGTGATACTGTATTCGATTCTCGCGATGTGATATTGATCGGTTATATGCGATATAGCCGGGTTATCGGATCAAGTGTAGATTCGATAAGATGTTACTAATGGTACCAGTCGGTTATGTGCGTCATGACCGGATCGTTAAATCAAGCGTTGATTTAATGATTTAATGCATAATTATATATTTGATATATTACTTGGCATTAACTAGTATCGGTTCACTTTAAATGGATTTTCTCGCTCGGTTGTGCGCATTGCATATGCGATATGATTTTGTGCACTTGTTTGTATCATATTTGATGATACATGCAAATTAGGGTTTGTGTAAAGAATTAAACCTTGGTTAAAGAAATGGTTAGGGTTTTTATTTGATTATTCATTTATTCATTTGTTTTTATTTTTGGAAAATAAATTGCATAAAATAGAATGGTGGCTTCTTTAGTTTTCTTTCATGAAGCTTCATGAACTTTTGACTTAGTCACCATTTTGTCTCATGCTTAACCCTAACCAATTCAATTAACTCAAGTTAATTCTCTACACCTAACCATGGTGAGAATTATGATAAGAATGGATTTTTATTTATTCTTTTATTCTTATCATAATACTTATCTTCTTCTTGCTCTTCTTCTTCTTCATTCTTCATTGAAGAAAACCAAGCTCCATCAATGGTGATTGTTGGAAAAGAGTGAGAAATCCAAAACTAAAGTCTACCCACTTCCTATTTCTTCATCCTCTACCTCTTGCCAAGTAGTAGAGTGTGTTTACTTCACAAGTTTCTTGACTTGGTGAAGTTGTGAGCTTGATCTAGCGATGCCTCGACGTAGATCATCTTCGGCATGGACATCGACGACCTAGCTTGCCCATTCTCCGACGAAGCCGACGCTAGAGCCCGGATTTGATTTGGACAGCGGAGAGGACCTCATCTCGGAGCCGTGGAGGTGGAGGACCGGATCTACAAAGGTTGTATTTCCGTATCTCTTAGTTAATTGTTAACTAGTTTACTTTTCGCCTAGTTTTCTAGCAAACGATCCGTAGTCGGGTTTCTCGGCACCCGTAAAATTTTATATTGGCATGTTCGATGCCTTGTGAGACCTTCATAGGGTGCCTAGGAACCCTACAGTGGTATCAGAGCCTAGCTAGAGCCTTAGGCGAAGTCTAGACGGAGTATGAAACCCGGACGAACCGAAAACACGAAACCAAAATAGCTCTCTGTCCTTTTTCTAAAATCTGGGATTTTTCAACATTAAAAATATGCAGAATAATCAGCAGGCAATTCTAAGGGATACTGTAAAATTAGTGTACCCAATTCCTTCAATGCGCCGCGGTTCCGGGCACGAGCTAAGCTCGTGCGGCGGATCCGCGGCCGTTTTGTCTTTTCTGGGAACCAAATTTGCACAGTAATTCATAATATGCAGTGCTGTTTTTCCTGGGTATTTTTGATATTTTTCCAGAGTTTTAATTTTCAGGGTTGTTTTGAGGCACGAACTGAATGTTGTTAGACTTATTTCATGTGTTGAGCTGTATCGGGAAAACTTGGGTGTTCGATTGTTCGATCGAAAAGTTTAACATTTTCTATTTATCTGGAATGGGATACAATAATTGGAATTCACAAATAGTTATGAGATAACTGAATGAATGTTATAAACATAGCACTTTAGTCTCATTTGATCGGTTGCCACGGAATTTTGATGTGATCAAAAGTCCGTCGCAATCACGTAGCGTACGCGGATACTCGCCGGGTAAACTTAATAGACAGCCTCACTCCATAGCCCCGACCAAGTGACTGTAGGAGAACCCCGTCGCCGAAAGCATCCGTTCGGGTGCTCGCGGTAGCGGTGTTCCGCCTTGGTGCACTTCGTCGACGGTATCGGGGGTGCGGCCGTCTACTGAAGTTTGCGACGAGCATTCGATCAGGATGTCGGGAATCTTGTTGAATTGCCCGACTTGATATTGAAAAGTGTTTTCGATTTTGAGACTAAAATGCGGGGTTTATAATTGTTAGGCATGCGATGTCTAAGTAATTCATTTGGTCAGGCATACGATGTCTGAGGTGGTTGCGGATTCCAACAGTTGTAGTTTTACACTTTCTTTTCTGTGACCGTAAGTGTAATATGTGATATCGCCGGTTTCGTTGCTATATGTCAACGACAATTGGGATGCGCATATTTACTTACGTTGATGACATGTGATGTTATGTGTTGCTGGATATGTTATATTGGATCGTCGTGTTTGAATAGCCGGGGGTTTTTATGTGAGATGAGTGTTTTTTCATTTTTATTCATGTAAAAACTTGTATGTAATATTCTTTTATTGGGGCGCTTCCAGGTTGCGGAAGTTGTCACCTTTGTATATTATTTACTTTTCCACACTAGGATAGACCCAAGGAGGGGAGCACAAGTAACCGGGTTCTGGGGTCCAGTGGGAGACCAACTCGAGGAGTCGAGTCCGGGTCTCCTAACTCTAGAATTGGTAGGGTTGCTTGCCGCTCCCGTAGGGGTCTAAGGGTGTGGGTTTGGCTATTCATCACGACCGTGGAATCCGTGTTTTATACTGGCTCGTATTGAAAACACGGACGTCCTAGTATATCCAATATTTCATATGTTTCTTCTGCTGCGATATCTGTGATGTGATCATGTGATGTTCTGTGATAAATGCTGTATATAGTATATATGATATATTATATAGATTGTTAGTTATATGTATGTCATAGAGGCCATTACTATACATAGGATGTATATTGTAGTGGATGCTGGGACATATATAGGGAGGACTTTCTTGCTCGACATGATAGTATGCTATCTGGTTGATCTTTACCTTAACGTGTACACTGATTGTCTCTCTATTACATGTTGGTAAAGCTCTTAGGATCTGTACTTGACTACCTGGACTATGATGCGGATCATACTAGTGGGGACATAGTAGTCCGTAAGTACATCCTTCAAAGTCCCTAGTCGTGGGTGTATCGAGACGGGGCATCGATATACCAGTGTAGACTAGCGTGTACCTTCTCGACCCATAAAGTTGGGCGATGGATGATCCCATATCCATCGGTGTTTGACATCAGAGATGATATACGGGTGCTCAGTAGAGACTGGGTACACTGGACGGACTCGCCGAGAACTCCCAGATGGTATTATACCTCACGTCAGATGGCAGTTCTCTGGTGACACTGGTACAGTGTAGTCTGTTGACCCGAGATCGTCATAGAGTCTTGTGTGGTTCCCACTGTGCTTTGATTTCCATCTTACCACGTCCAAGAGGGCGTGCAAAACGGTGGTTTTTGGGTACAGTCCCGAGTCACATGGAGGCAATGAGCGATAGGAGGGGATTCGTCTCTCCCGGTATACGGGGTTGATGTTGCGCTGTGTTCGATTGGCTATAACTGGAAGTCCCTGGCCAGGGCTGATCAGAGAATTTCTGGTAAGTGTTACCAGTAGTTTCTCGACCCGTTATGAGCCTCATATCGACACGACTTATCGAACTACTGGGGTCTGACGTTTACCACCCCTAGGCGAGATATGCGACATATCAGACGATCAGACCGGACTGTACGGTAGTGTTACTGGTCGGATTCACTGGAGTGTGAGCGGGCTTGCTCGTCGATCTTCAGATCGCTCAATACCCGGGTGGCCGTTACGTTTAGCAGACCGCTTGCTGCTTGTGGATGCTTGATATGATCATCATCTGCTGCCGGCGTATTGACGAGTCTTTAGAGTCCTACACAGAGGTTTCATGGCTCAGGCGAAACGAAATAGGAGCGCATATGAGATATGTGCGGGACCGAGAATAATACGAGTATGTGATACTGTATTCGATTCTCGCGATGTGACATTGATCGGTTATATGCGATATAGCCGGGTTATCGGATCAAGTGTTGATTCGATAAGATGTTACTAATGGTACCAGTCGGTTATGTGCGTCATGACCGGATCGTTAAATCAAGCGTTGATTTAATGATTTAATGCATAATTATATATTTGATATATTACTTGGCATTAACTAGTATCGGTTCACTTTAGATGGATTTTCTCGCTCGGTTGTGCGCATTGCATATGCGATATGATTTTGTGCACTTGTTTGTATCATATTTGATGATACATGCAAATTAGGGTTTGTGTAAAGAATTAAACCTTGGTTAAAGAAATGGTTATGGTTTTTATTTGATTATTCATTTATTCATTTGTTTTTATTTTTGGAAAATAAATTGCATAAAATAGAATGGTGGCTTCTTTTGTTTTCTTTCATGAAGCTTCATGAACTTTTGACTTAGTCACCATTTTGTCTCATGCTTAACCCTAACCAATTCAATTAACTCAAGTTAATTCTCTACACCTAACCATGGTGAGAATTATGATAAGAATGGATTTTTATTTATTCTTTTATTCTTATCATAATACTTATCTTCTTCTTGCTCTTCTTCTTCTTCATTCTTCTTTGAAGAAAACCAAGCTCCATCAATGGTGATTGTTGGAAAAGAGTGAGAAATCCAAAACTAAAGTCTACCCACTTCCTATTTCTTCATCCTCTACCTCTTGCCAAGTAGTAGAGTATGTTTACTTCACAAGTTTCTTGAATTGGTGAAGTTGTGAGCTTGATCTAGCGATGCCTCGACGTAGATCATCTTCGGCATGGACATCGACGACCTAGCTTGCCCATTCTCCGACGAAGCCGACGCTAGAGCCCGGATTTGATTTGGACAGCGGAGAGGACCTCATCTCGGAACCGTGGAGGTGGAGGACCGGATCTACAAAGGTTGCATTTCCGTATCTCTTAGTTAATTGTTAACTAGTTTACTTTTCGCCTAGTTTTCTAGCAAACGATCCGTAGTCGGGTCTCTCGGCACCCGTAAAATTTTATATTGGCATGTTCGATGCCTTGTGAGACCTTCATAGGGTGCCTAGGAACCCTACAGGGAATACCAGATTTCCCGTGCCACCCAAACAAAGAAAGTGCATATAATGCATCATCTTCGGGTGTGTTCATTGTACAGAACTGTTTCTCAGTATCCTCTACGTCCTGGGTATGTGATACCAGATCAGGATCCCAGATATGTAATCTGTTACATAGGGCTATAGAAAGGTAGAAAACTGAGAACGGGTGATGAGTTTCATGAGGCAGAAAACGGGGCAAGTGTTGCAGCCAAGTCTGTTGGTCACTGTCACCCTGTATTACTAATACATTGATTCTGAACGAATGTTATTAGATACCGAACCTGATATACAAAATCATATCAGTCTCTTTATTAGTAAAGAAATGATATAATTTTGTATTGTTGGATAATGTTTTGAACATTTCCTATATCAAAAGTTGATCGGTTCAGGCACGTTGTCTAAAAGCATTGACGTTCTAAATCAAACTACAGTTCTTAGTATACAGAACACACACAAGAGGAAGAGTTCAGAAATGAACGAATCTTTCTTGAGGTATTGTAGACTAGGTCAGATCAATGCGACCCGACTGGCTAGAGTTACATAAAGATACATATTTAAATTAGTTTGAACTTACATCTTGTGAAACTCGCCAGTCATATCACAAAGATTAAATGACCATAGCTTCGTTTACTGGAAACAGAGAAAGAGTTAGTGAACTCTTGGGATGATACATGTTGATGTATGTAGGTCCCCTGTCTACACATACCAGGACTGGTTCTTTATACTTCATTATATTCTCTGATAATCTTTCGAGATTCAGACCTATGTTCCTGTTGAAACATGAGTCCGAACCTTTTAAGATATTCACAGAATATAAGTTAGAAGTAGAGAACCAAAATACGGGTATAAGTATTATGTCCTTTGATGTAATCGAGGAGGAGAATACTTGTGCATGGAATTCATGGACTATTCTAAAGGAGAATGAGATTCTGTCTCAGCATTACTCCTGCGTATACACCATAGCACGATGGTATATCGGGGCGGAGCAATCACACCCTATATGATAAGGTGTGCTCTATGATGAGTACTACTGAGTTACCTTTTTCCTTTTCGGGGTTATGCACTTGGGAAGTTGCATACCTATTGAATAGGGTTCAAATCAAATCTTTGCCTACCACTCCATATGAGATATGGAAAGGGAAGAGCCCATATCTTAAGTTGGTTAAGATTTGGGGTTGTCTGGCCTATGTCTAAAAGAAAAATCCGGACAAGCTCGAGGCAAGGTCTGTTATGTAGAAGTGGAAAGGTTCCAGCTATGAAAACTGCAGCTGATGATTTGAAAGAACCAAAGGATTCAATAGTAACCAACGAACCTCAGCCTCTCCGCCGATCTAGTAGGGCTCCTCACCCACCTGAGAGATACTTCGATTTCTCTATGACAGTGGGAGTGAGGATTGCATCATGAGATGATGACCCAACTTGCTTCGAGCTGGCCATCGAGAGTAAGACTCTGTAAGAATGGCTGGATGTTTATCGATCTGAGATGGAATCCTTATACACCAACAAAGTATGGACTTTGGTTGCTATATCTGAAGGGTTAAATCCCCATCAGGAGCAAGTATATCTTGTGAAGATTACTTGGTGTAGATGGAAATGTTGAAACTTTCAAAGCTAGACTTGTTAAAGTTTTTCGTCATCGACCAGGCGTGGATAATGATGAAACCTTTTCCAGTGGCTATGCTTAAGTCCATCCGGATCCTACTTGCCACGGCTACATACCATGACTACGATATCTGGTGGTTGGGTGTCATGACAACTTTTCTAAATGATGTTTTAGAAAAGAGCGTCTATAAGTACACAGCCAGAGGGCCTCGTAGACAGTGGGAGCAGCGGAAACGTGTGCAAGATGTTTTATGTGATAAAGCAGGCATCGCGGAGTTGGAACATCTGTTTTGATGAATTAGTCGAAGAAGTTGACATCATCAAAATGGTAGATGAACCTTGTATAAACAAAAAGGTAGTAGGGAGTATGGTGACGATCCTCGTAGAGTACGTGGATGACATACTCTTGATAGGGAAAGAGTTTCCTATGCTACGCTCGATCAATCTCCGCTTATCACAATGACTATCCACATAGGATCAAAGTGATACCTACTAAATCCTGGGTTTTGTACCTATGAGATAGATCTAAATGGATGTTAGAATACTCACTAGCTGTAGTGAGATGGTATCAATTGATCCTGGGAAGAATCACTGGAAGTGTTCCAGGGTGATAATGACGACTGAAAGTCAGTCACAGGCATTGTCTTTACCCTCAGTAAGGGGACGGTATGTTGGAAGAGTTCCAAGCTAGATACCGTGGCATACTAGACGATAAAGGCTGGATACATCGCTACTTAAGATGCTACCAAAGAGGCTGTTTGGGTGTATATTAGTTCATGAGATGAACTTCTTTCCTACCATTGTGAGACAATGGAGTTGTGGCTTATGCCAAGGAACGCCCGTCCCATCAGTGACCCAGGCGTATTCTGAGGCAGCATCACCTGATCATGGAGATAATTGATCTCCAAGGTGATCGAGGTTAGGAGAGTAGGTTCAGAGGACAACACGGCGGATCCACTCACGAAGGCCTATTCCCAGAGAGAGACTTTTATGGGATGGTTGAGTATGAGATACTACAACCACTGCTACAGATGGCCCTAGTGCAAGTGGGAGATTGTTAGTTATATGTATGCCCTAGAGGCCATTACTATACATAGGATGTATATTGTAGTGGATGCTGGGACATATATAGGGAGGACTTTCTTGCTCGACATGATAGTATGCTATCTGGTAGATCTTTACCTTAACGTGTATACTGTTTGTCTCTCTGTTACATGTTGGTAAATCCCTTAGGATGTGTACTTGACTACCTGGACTATGATGCGGATCGTACTAGTGGGGACATGGTAGTCCATAAGTACATCCTTCAAAGTCCCTAGTCGTGGGTGTATCGAGACGGGGCATCGATATACCAGAGTAGACTAGCGTATACCTTCTCGACCCATACAGATGGGCGATGGATGATCCCATATCCATTGGTGTTTGACATCAGAGATGATATACGGGTGCTCAGTAGAGACTGGGTACACTGGACGGACTCGCCGAGAACTCCCAGATGGTATTATACCATACGTCAGATGGCAGTTCTCTGGTGACACTGGTACAGAGTAGTCTGTTGACCCGAGATCATCTTAGAGTCTTGTGTGGTTCCCACTTTGCTTTGATTTCCACCTTACCACGTCCAAGAGGGCGTGCAAAATGGTGGTTTTTGGGTACAGTCCCGAGTCACATGGAGGCAATGAGCGATAGGAGGGGATTCATCTCTCCCGGTATAGGGGGTTGATGTTGCGCTGTGTTCGATTGGCTATAACAGGAAATCCCTGGCCAGGGTTGTTGAGATTTACTGGTAAGTGTTACCAGTAGTTTCTCGAATTGTTATAGACCTCATATCGACACGACTTATCGAGCTATTGGGGTCTGACGTTTACCACCCTTAGGCAAGATATGCGACATATCAGACGATCAGACCGGACTGTACGGTAGTGTTACCGGTTGGATTCACTGGAGTGTGAGCGGGCTTGCTCGTCGATCTTCTGATCGCTCAATACCCGGGTGGCTGTTACGTTTAGCAGACCGCTTGCGGCTTGTGGATGTTTGATATGATCATCATCTGCTGCCGGCGTATTGACGAGTCTTTAGAGTCCTACACAGAGGTTTCCTGGCTCAAGCGAAACGAAATAGGAGCGCATATGAGATATGTGCGGGACCGAGAATAATCCGTGTATGTGATACCGTATTTCATTCTCGCGTATAATGTGTCGAAAGGTTGTATGCGATATAACCTAGTTATCGAATCGAAGATTCATTCGATAAATCGATACATTGGATATTAGTCGGTTATATGCGATATGACCGGATCGTTAAATCAAGTGTTGATTTAATGATTTAATGAATAATTATATATTTGATATATTACTTTGCATTAACTAGTATCGGTTCACTTTAAATGGATTTTCTCGCTCGGATGTGCGCATTATATATGTGATATGATTTTGTGCACATGCTTGTATCATGTTTGATGGTGCATGTAAAATTGGTTAAGTATAAAGAATTAAACCTTGGTTAATGAAACGGTTAGGGTTTATTATTTGCTTATTCATTTTATTCATTTATTTATTCTTTTGGAAAAAGAAAAGGAAATGATAAAATGGTGGCATTCTTTGTTCTTTCATGAAGCTTCATGAATACTTTGACTTTGTGACCACTTTGTCTCATCCTTAACCCTAACCATTCCACTTAACCCTAATTAATTCTCTACACCTAACCATGGTTCTATTATGCTAAGAATTCATTTTCTTTTCTTTTTTAGATTAACTTATCATAATATTTCTATCTTCTTCTTCTTCATCTTCAAGATGAAGAACCTTGCTTCATCAATGGTGGATTGATGAAATGAGTGAGAAATCCAATTCTAAAGTGAACCCACTTCCTATTTCTTCATCCTCTACCTCTTGCCAAGTAGTAGAGTGTGTTTTCTTCACAAGTTTCATGACTTGGTGAAGTGGGAGCTTGATCTTGCGATGCCTCGACGTAGATCATCTTCGGCACGAAGCCGACGACCTTGCCCGCCCATTTCTCCGATGAAGCCGACGCTAGAGCCCGGATTTTGATTTGGACAGCGGAGAGGACTTCATCACGGAGCCGTGGAGGTGGAAGACCAGATCTACAAAGGTTGTATTTCCGTATTCTCTTAGTAAAGTAGTTCACTAGTTGCTTTTTCGCCTAAATATCTAGCCAACGATCCGTATTAGGGTTTCTCGGCACCGTTAAAATTTGAAATTGGCATGGTTGATGCTTGTGAGACCTCTTGAGAGTGCCTAGGAACCCTACATATCATAATGCAACCATGGGTGAGTTTACCTTTGTAGAGACTAAACCACAGTTTTAGTTAATGGTTTGGTTAAAAAAAATCTTATGCAAAACAAAATGAGTGGACTTTATCAAACATGCTTAAAGCTTCGTGAAGCTTCAAGCCAAGACAAAGAAAGCCACCATTTTGTTTTACCAAAATAAATAAAAACCCAAAACCATTATCTTAAATATTGTGTAGGTTATACACACACCCAAGTTTGCATGTATCATCAAACATGATACAATCTAGTGCACAAAAATATATCACATATACAACTTGTGCACATCAAGTGAGAAAATCAATCTTAAGTGAACCAATATTAGTTAATGTAAATTAATATATTTCAAATATATATAATTATACAATAAATCATTAAATCAACACATGATTTAATGATCCGGTCATATCGCATATAACCAACTAATATCTAGTGTATCAATATATAGAATCAACACTTGATTCGGTAACCCGGCTATATCTCATATAACCGACTAATGATACAAATCGCGAGAATAGAATACAATATCACATACTGGTATTATTCTCGGTCCCGCACATATCTCATATGCGCTCCTATTTCATTTCGCTTGAGACAGGAAACCTCTGTGTAGAACTCTAAAGACTCGTCAATACGCCGACAGTAGGTGATGATCATATCAATCACCCACAAGCCGCAAGCGGCCTTCTAAACGTAACGGCCACCCGGGTATTGAGCGATCAGAAGATCAACGAGCAAGCCTTCTCACACTCCTGCGAATCCAATCAGTAACACTTACCGCACAGTCCGGTCTGTTAGTCTGATTTGTCGCATATCTCGCCTAGGGGTGGTAAATGTCAGACCCCAGCAGCTTGATAAGTCATGCCGATGTAAGGTCCATAACAAGCTTGAAACTACTGATAACACTTACCAGTAAATCACTGCAACCCTGGCCAGGGATTTCCAGTTATGGCCAGTCGAGCATAGCGCAACATCAACCCCCAATACCGGGAGAGACGAATCCCCTCCTATCGCTCATTGCCTCCATGTGAATCGGGACTGTACCCAAAAACCACCTGTTTGCACGACTCAGTAGAGCCATGGTAGGGTGGAAATCAAAGCACAGTGGGAGACACACAAGACTCTATAACGATCTCGGGTCAACAGACTAAGCTATATCAGTGTCACCAGAGAACAGCCATCTGACGTGAGGTATAATACCATCTAGGAGTTCTCGGCGAGTCCGTTCAGTGTACCCAGTCTCCACTGATCACCCGCATACCATCTCTGATGTCAAACACCAATGGATATGGGATCATCAATCGCCCATCTCATAGGTCGAGTAGATATACGCTAGTCTACTCTGGAATATCGATGCCCCATCTCGATATTCCTACGACTAGGAACATTGAAGGATGTACTCATGGACTACCCAGGCCCTACTAGTATGATCAACATCATAGTCCCGGATGTCGAGTACACATCCTAAGGGCTTTATCAACATGTAACAGAGAGACAATAAGTATACATGTTAAGATAAAGAGCAACCAGATAGCGTACTATCATGTCGAGCAAGAAAGTCCTCCCTATATATGTCTCAGCATCCACTACATTATAGATCTCATGTACAGTAATGGCCTCAAGGGCATACATATAACTAACATCCCCCACGACAAATCCGCAACATCACAGCACAACACAGAACATCAACACGAATGTCACGTTCGCAAACCCGTCTAAAAGAACTATAGGAATTAGACGCAATTTACCCCTCGAATGACATTCACGGTCGGAGATATAATTTAAGTACTGTAAACTAACAAGTTTAAAATTCCGATCGACAAAACTTCCCAAAGTGGGCTTCAAGTACAATTGCAGTACTCAAACAAAATATAGGCCCAAACAAAATATTCCAGAAACCACAATTACCCATGCAAGACATTACTGTAGAAAAATGGTACTCTATGGCTCCAAAACGGCGGCGGAACCGCGGCTAAACCATAGTTTGTGCAGCGGTTCCGCGGCAGTACTGTGGAGACAGTGAACCAAATTTCTACAGTATCCTTAAAAAAGCCTGCACGATTTTCTGAGTTCCTCAAAATGATTTTTGGACCTTTTTAAAAATTCGACAGAAACTTTAGCCTGAAAAGTGCGGTTTTGGAAATTTCGTTCGATCGTTGTCTTAAACACGTTAGAACAAGTTAGTAAAGGTTAATGGCGTGGCTATGATACCATGTAAGTCTACGGTAGCACCCCGGCCGTCATTCTGACGCCAAACGCGGAACAAAAACTTTTATAAATGGCGCTATCGCATACTATAACCCGGATCTTGCCATTAACGCTAAACTAAAAAATTGTAAAGTGGTAGAAAGTCTATACCGATCGATCCGAGTCCTTCGGTCTTTAGCCATCATCCCACGCTGTTAGTTGTGTGTATGCCCTAGAGGCCAGTATTGTACAGATTATGTATATTATATTGGATGCTTGGACATATATAGAGATGACTTTCTTGCTCGACATGATAGTATGCTATCTGGTTATTCTTTATCTTAACATGTACACTAGTCTCTTTATACTGTCTTATAGTTACATGTTGGTAAAGCCCTTAGGATTTGTACTTGACTACCTGGACTATGATGCAGATCATACTAGTGGGGACATGGTAGTCCATAAGTACATCCTTCAAGGTCCCTAGTCGTGGGTGTATCGAGACGGGGCATCAATATACCAGAGTAGACTAGCGTATACGCTTCTCGACCCATGAGATGGGCGATGGATGATCCCATATCCATTGGTGTTTGACATCAGAGATGGTATACGGGTGCTCAGTGGAGACTGGGTACACTGGACGGACTCGCCGAGAACTCCCAGATGGTATTATACCTCACGTCAGATGGCAGTTCTCAGGTGACACTTGTACAGGTTAGTCTGTAGACCCGAGATCGTCATAGATTCTTGTGTGATTCCCACTGTGCTTTGATCTCCACCTTACCACGTCCATGAGGGCGTGCAAAACGGTGGTCTTTGGGTACAGTCCCGAGTCACATAGAGGCAACGAGCGATAGGAGGGGTTTCGTCTCTCCCGGTATTGGGAGTTGATGTTGCGCTGTGCTCGATTGGCCGTAACAGGGAAGTCCCTGGCCAGGGCTGATCAGAGATTTGCTGGTAAGTGTTACCAGTAGTTTCTCGACCCGTTACGAGCCTCACATCGGCATGACTTATCGGGTTATTGGGGTCTGACGTTTACCACCCCTAGACTTGATATGCGACGTATCAGACGAAGAGACCGGACTGTACGGTAAGTGTTACTGGTCGGATTCGCAGGAGTGTGAGCGGGCTAGCTCGTCGATCTTCTGATCGCTCAATACCCGGGTGGCCGTTACGTTTAGCAGACCGCTTGCGGCATGTGGGTGCTTGATATGATCATCATCTGCTACCGGCGTATTGACGAGTCTTTAGAGTCCTACACAGAGGTTTCCTGGCTCAAGCGAAACGAAATAGGAGCGCATATGAGATATGTGCGGGACCGAGAATAATGCGTGTATGTGATACCGCATTTCATTCTCGCGATATATGTTTCGATTGGTTATATTCGATATGACCTAGTTATCGAATCATTGATTCGATAAATCGATACATTACATTCTAGTCGGTCATGTGCGACATGACCGGATCATTGAATCAAATGTTGATTTAATGATTTAATGCATAATTATATATTTGATATATTGCATTGCATTAACTAGTATTGGTTCACTTTAAACGGATTTTTCTCACTTGATGCACATTGTATATGTGATATGCTTTAGTGCACTACTTTGTATCATGTTTGATGATGCTTTATCATATAGTTAAGTTTATAGAATTAATCCATGGTTAATTTGATAATTAGGGTTTTGCATATTCATTTATTTATTTATTTGTCTATTTATTTATTTGAAATGAGTTATGATAAGAATGGTGGCTAAGTTTGTTTTATATTGAAGCTTCATGAAGCTTTGACTTTGCTAACCATCCTTATCTTCATGCTTAACCCTAACCCATCCAAGTGACCATGGTTAATTCTCTACACTTAACCCTAGTTCAAGTTATGATAAGTATTTGATTTAAATTTATTTTTATTATCAAGACTTATGATATTCTTTTCTTGAGCTCATCTTCTTCTTCTTCTTCAAGCTTGCTACAACAATGGCAACTTGAGATCTAGTGAGATAAATCCAATTCTAAAGTGAACCCACCTCCTATTTCTTCACCCTCTACCTCTTGCCAAGTTGTTTTGGGTGTTTACTTCACAAGTTTCACAAGTTTGTGAAGTCGGAGCTTGAGTTTGTGCAACCTCGACGTAGATCGTCTTTGACACGAAGCCGACGACCTATTCCGCACGTTTCTCCGATGAAGCCGTCACGAGAGTTCAAGCTTCAAGATGGACAGCGAGAGGACGCCCTTGCGGAGCCGTGGAGGTGGATATCCGGATCTACAAAGGTTGTAATTTCCGTATCCCAGTAGTTAATTGTTAGCTAAGTTTTCTTTTCGCCTAAACATCTAGTTTAAGATCCGTAGTCTAGGGTTTCTCGGCACCAAAAATTTTAAAATGGCATGTTCGATGCCTTGTGAGACCACTATAGGGTGCCTAGGAACCTTTCACTGGTATCAGAGCCTAGCTAGAGCCTTAGGCGAAGTCTAGACGCGATTTGAAGTCCGATCGACCCGAAACCCAAACCATTACCATGCTCTCTGGACATTTCTGTAATTTGTGGTTTTTTGTCAATTAAAAATGCCTAAAAAAATCAGCAATAAAATCTAAGAATTACTGTGCAAATCGTTTCCTATGAACCGTGTAATGTTGCGCGGATCCGCGGCATATTCCTCAGTTCTGCGGCGCTTCAGCGCCTAATTGATGACGTCATCCCCACTTATTTGCACAGTAATACCTGATTTATTATTCTGAGTTTTCTGGGAATTTTAATTTGACTCCAGAGTTAAATTTTCTGCAGTTGTTTTGGGGATTCGGTATTTCGATCGGATTATCAAATTTCGTCTTTTGTGGCTTTCCGGATAATTATTAGAATATGTTAAATAGTTCGACCGGATATAAATACCCAATTTTTCCCCTGTCGGGAAATTTCCAAGTGTTGGATTTTTCCGTAGTTTAACGACGTTCTAAGTAGTGCAAGTAACGCGATGGTCCCTCTAGAAGACAACAAACCTTAACTCGATTATGTGACCGTCTTGAACTGCCCTTTGAACCTTCGGGTTTGGGGCAGTACGGCGTGCCACATGTGAGGCGTTGGCTTGACCCTTCTACGGCTGGACCGTTGGTACTGAGGTACGAACTGAATGTTGTTAGACTTATTTCATGTGTTGATCTGTATTGGGAAAACTTGGGTGTTCGATTGTTCGATCGGAAAGTTTAACATTTTCTGTTTATCTGGAATGTGATACAATAATTGGAATTCACAAGTAGTTATGAGATAACTGAATGAATGTTATAAATCTAGCAATTTAGTCCCATATGATAGTGAAAAGAGTTTTCGATAATGAGACTAAAATGCGGGATTTATATCTGATTAGGCATGTGATGTCTAAAGCCGTTGCGGATTCCAATTGTTGTAGTTTTACACTTTCTTTTCTGTGACCGTAAGTGTAGTATGTTCATATCGCCGGTTTCGTTGCTATACGTCAACGACAATTGGGGTATGCATACTTACTTACGTTGATGACATGTGATGTTATGTGTTGCTGGATATGTTATATTGGATCGTCGTATTGAATAGCCGGGGGTTTTTATGTGAGATGAGTGTTTTTCATTTTCATTCATGTAAAAACTTGTATGTAATATTCTTTCATTTGGGGCGCTTCCAGGTAGCGGAAGTTGTCACCCGTTGTATATTATTTACTTTTCCGCATTAGGATAGACCCAAGGAGGGGAGCACAAGTAACCGGGTTCTGGGGTCCAGTGGGAGACCAACTCGAGGAGTCGAGTCCGGGTCTCCTAACCCTAGAATTGGCAGGGTTGCTTGCCGCTCTCGTAGGGGTCTAGGGGTGTGGGATTGGCTATTCATCACGACCGTGGAATCCGTGTTTTATACTGGCTCGTATTGAAAACACGGACGTCCTAGTATATCCAATATTTCATATGTTTATTCTGCTGCGATATCTGTGATGAGATCATGTGATGTTTCTGTGATGGATATAGTATATAGTATATATGATATATTATATAGACGTTACTTATGTTTTACACCCGCGCTAGCCCTGCCCTACTCTGTCGTTAGTTACCTAACCTAACGGTGCACGAGGGGACATCGAGGCGAATGCGGATGGCATAAGTGTACGTCATATCTATCTGTGATGTTTAGGTATTTAAATGATGGGACTTCATTAATGTGATTAATGAAAGATAAGAAACCTAAGATGTTGTAGAATCGAATTTTAAATAAAACAGGTAGCTACAGTTCTTGCTTTGCATAGCTGTATATATGATATACCCTGCACCTTATTCGATGAGGAAAGGACCGAGATCCCTTCACCGGGAGTGACTCCTTTAGTAATAACTGGCAGATGCTACACACTCGGTTTGCTTTTGACTGCTTTTGTGTTTTTGCTTTGCACAGCGATATATATGATATATCCCGCACCTCATTCGACGAGGAAAGGACCGAGATCCCTTCACCGGGAGTGACTCCTTTAGCAAAACTAGAAAAGCCTCAAAATCACTCCATTTTTAAAACTTCATTTGATTCTACAACGATATCAAGTTCATTACGCAATAGGTTTTCAGAAAAACCTGCGTAGCTCTCCGTCATTTCAGATAGGTTACATATAGTATTCGTGCTACATTTGTTGGCTTTCGTCAAGGTGTAGTGTGCGGTAGCTATGTGCTGTTTATCTGCTGCATATGATGCGACTGGATTAGGGTAGTCGTACGGCTTTGTTGGCTTTCGTCAAGGGTCGTGCGGGTGGGTTTAATTCAGTCAAGAAATGTACGGGTTGAACTTGACTAGCGGGCTGTGGTTTGTTGGCTTTCGTCAAGGTCATAGCACGCTAGGGGCAAAAATATTATCGGGAATTTCAAGTGTTGAAATTTGCAATGAGATTGCATACCTTCTATGAGATAGTTGGATCCCGATACCCACTGCGAGTAAGAGTTACTCCTGGGAGAGTTTTACACAGTGCAATTAGCCGATCAAGTAGGTGTCTTGAAAGGTGTTAACGAGGTTACGCCTCTGGGAAAACGAGGTTTACATTAATTAGGTTCGTGCGAAAGCACGGGGGACCTCCCTCAAAGTACCGACACTGCCCTGGCTGAAAGATTGGCGAGCTTGTAGTGTGTAATTAATCCCGGCTAGTCTTTCCTTTTAGGGTTTGGTGGAAGATTTGATAAAAAGCAGTGGGAGCCATCCTGATTAGATAAGATAATAACCAATCTGATCTTGCACGAGCATACGCTAAAGTGTTTTCTTCTCTCTCTCTCCAGGTAGCGACCATTTCATGCCTTAATGAAGATAATAATATGGATGTATTGACCGAACCCGCATGTTATAATGTGCTGGGGAACGTTGGTTCCGTTCTTTCTTATAAGAGTTATAAGAATGAACAGGACATAGGGGAATACCAGGATTCCCATGCCACCCGATTGAAGAAAGTACATGTTGATGCATTTTCTTTGGGTGTGTTCGTTACTGAGAACTGTTTCTCCATTTGCTCTACGTCCTGGGTATTGGATACCGGGTCGGGATCCCATATATGTAATCAGTTACATGGGCTAAGGAAAGGTAGAGAACTTGGAGAAGGTGATAAAGACATAAGAGTAGGAAATGGTGCAATTGTTGCAGCCAAGACTGTCGGGGAATATCACCTTGTATTACCAACTGGTAATACATTGGTTCTGAACGAATGCTATTACTTGCCGAACCTGATATGCAACATTATATCGGTTTCTTTATTAAGTAAAGAGGGATATAATTTTGTATTACAGGACAATGTTATGAACATTTTCCGTAACCAAAAGTTGGTTGGATCAGGCACGTTATGCAATGGCATTTATGTTCTAAATCAATCAACAGTTCTGAGCATAACAAACGCACACAAGAGGAAGAGTTCTGAACTCAACGAATCCTTCTTGTGGCATTGTAGACTGGGCCACATCAATGCGACACGACTAGCTAAGTTGCATAAAGATGGATATTTAAATCCGTTTGAATTTTCATCTTATGACACTTGCCAGTCATGTCTCAAAGGCAAGATGACCAAAACTCCGTTTACGGGACACGGAGAAAGAGTTACCGAACTCTTGGGACTGATACATAGTGATGTATGCGGTCCCATGTCTACACATGCCAGGGATGGTTCTTCGTACTTCATTACATTCACTGACGATCTCTCAAGATACGGACATGTGTACTTAATAAGACACAAGTCTGAAGCTTTTGAGAAATTTAGAGAATATAAACAAGAAGTCGAAAACCAAACCGGAAAGAGTATTAAAATCCTTCGATCTGATCGAGGAGGTGAATACTTGAGCAATGAATTTCTGGACTTCCTAAAAGAGAATGGGATTCTCTCTCAGCTGACTCCTCCATATACACCACAGCACAACGGTGTATCAGAACGGAGAAACCGCACCTTATTAGATATGGTGCGCTCTATGATGAGCACAGCTGAGTTACCTATTTCCTTCTGGGGGTATGCGCTTGAGACAGCCATACATCTATTGAATATGGTCCCCACCAAATCTGTGCCTACCACTCCATATGAGATATGGAAAGGGAAGAGACCAAGTCTTAACTATGTTAAGATATGGGGTTGTCCAGCCTATGTCAAACGACAAAATCCGGACAAACTCGAGGCACGGTCTGTTCTATGCAAATTTGTAGGATATCCCAAGAATTCTCAAGGGTATATCTTCTACCACCCTGAGGAACAAAGAGTGTTTGTTTCTCGGCATGCCACCTTTTTAGAAAAGGAATTTCTTGAAAAAGAGATTAGTGGTCATGAGGTAGAACTGGAAGAGGCTCCAGCTGCAGAAGCTACAACAGAAGATCTGGTGGAACCAGAGGATTCCGTAGTTCCCGACGAACCCCAGCCTCTCCGCCGATCTAGTAGGGTTTCTTGTCCACCTGAGAGACACTATGGTTTTCTCATTGATGGTGGTAGTGAGGATTGCATCATGGAGGATGATGACCCAACTAGCTTCGAGCAGGCCATCACGAGTGGGGACTCAGTGAAATGGCTGGATGCTATGCGGTCCGAGATGGATTCCATGTACACCAACAAAGTATGGACTTTGGAAGTTGCTCCTGAAGGGGTAAAACCCATTGGGAGCAAATGGATCTTCAAGAAGAAACTTGGTGTAGATGGGAAAGTGGAGACTTTCAAAGCTAGACTTGTAGCAAAGGGTTTTCGTCAAAGACCAGGTGTGGACTATGACGAGACCTTTTCTCCAGTGGCTATGCTTAAATCCATCCGAATCATGCTTGCCATTGCTGCCTTTCATGACTACGAAATCTGGCAAATGGATGTTAAGACCGCCTTTCTAAATGGTGATTTAGAAGAGTGCGTGTACATGACTCAGCCAGAGGGCTTCGTAGACAGTGGGAGCAGCGGGAAGGTGTGCAAGTTGCTTAAATCCATTTATGGATTAAAGCAAGCATCGCGGAGTTGGAACATCTGCTTTGACGTCGTTATCAAAGAGTTTGATTTCGTCAAAAATCCAGATGAACCTTGTATCTACAAGAAGGTGGCAGAGAGTAAGGTTGTCTTCCTCGTATTGTACGTAGACGACATACTCTTGATAGGAAATGATATTCCTATGCTGCAATCGGTCAAGCTCTTCTTATCACAAAGATTCTCAATGAAAGATCTTGGTGATGCCTCCTGCATATTGGGGATCAGGATCTATAGAGATAGATCCAAACGGATTTTGGGATTGTCCCAATCCAGGTACATTGACACCATACTAAAGAGGTTTAGTATGGAAGAGTCCAAGCGTGGGAACTTGCCCACGATCTCTGGAGTCACTCTCTCCAAAGAGATGTCTCCCAAGACTGATTTGGAGAGAGCTCGCATGCAAGGGATACCCTATGCTTCGGCAGTAGGCTCTATCATGTATGCGATGCTATGTACCAGACCCGATGTAGCATACTCACTAAGTGTAGTAAGCAGGTATCAAGCTGATCCTGGAGAGAGTCACTGGACAGCTGTGAAGAGCATTCTCAAGTACTTGCGAAGGACTAGAGATATGTTCTTGGTGTATGGAAACGGAGAACTCCAAGTGGAGTCCTTTACCGATTCGAGCTTCCAGAGTGATAAGGACGACTCTAAGTCGCAGTCGGGCTTTGTCTTTACCCTTTACGGAGGGGCGGTTAGCTGGAAGATTTCCAAGCAGGAAACCGTGGCAGACTCGACGATGGAGGCTGAATACATCGCTGCCAACGATGCTGCCAAAGAGGCTGTCTGGATCAAGAAGTTCATTACTGAACTTGGAGTGGTTCCATCCATTGAGCATCCAATACCTTTGTATTGCGATAACAATGGAGCGGTGGCTTTGGCCAAGGAACCCAGGTCCCATCAGCGATCCAGGCATATTCTGAGGCGGTATCACCTGATCCGGGAGATAGTTGATCGCCGGGAGATCGAGGTCAGGAGAGTTGACACGAAGAACAACACGGCGGATCCACTCACGAAGGCCATTCCCCAGATACAGTTTGAGAGACTCTTCGGGATGCTCGGTATGAGATACTACAGCAGCTGGCCCTAGTGCAAGTGGGAGATTGTTAGTTGTGTGTATGCCCTAGAGGCCAGTATTGTACAGATTATGTATATTATATTGGATGCTTGGACATATATAGAGATGACTTTCTTGCTCGACATGATAGTATGCTATCTGGTTACTCTTTATCTTAACATGTACACTAGTCTCTTTATACTGTCTTATAGTTACATGTTGGTAAAGCCCTTAGGATTTGTACTTGACTACCTGGACTATGATGCAGATCATACTAGTGGGGACATGGTAGTCCATAACTACATCCTTCAAGGTCCCTAGTCGTGGGTGTATCGAGACGGGGCATCGATATACCAGAGTAGACTAGCGTATACGCTTCTCGACCCATGAGATGGGCGATGGATGATCCCATATCCATTGGTGTTTGACATCAGAGATGGTATACGGGTGCTCAGTAGAGACTGGGTACACTGGACGGACTCGCCGAGAACTCCCAGATGGTATTATACCTCACGTCAGATGGCAGTTCTCAGGTGACACTTGTACAGGTTAGTCTGTAGACCCGAGATCGTCATAGAGTCTTGTGTGATTCCCACTGTGCTTTGATCTCCACCTTACCATGTCCATGAGGGCGTGCAAAACGGTGGTCTTTGGGTACAGTCCCGAGTCACATGGAGGCAACGAGCGATAGGAGGGGTTTCGTCTCTCCCGGTATTGGGAGTTGATGTTGCGCTGTGCTCGATTGGCCGTAACAGGGAAGTCCCTGGCCAGGGCTGATCAGAGATTTGCTGGTAAGTGTTACCAGTAGTTTCTCGACCCGTTACGAGCCTCACATCGGCACGACTTATCGGGTTATTGGGGTCTGACGTTTACCACCCCTAGACTTGATATGCGACGTATCAGACGAAGAGACCGGACTGTACGGTAAGTGTTACTGGTCGGATTCGCTGGAGTGTGAGCGGGCTATCTCGTCGATCTTCTGATCGCTCAATACCCGGGTGGCCGTTACGTTTAGCAGACCTCTTGCGGCTTGTGGGTGCTTGATATGATCATCATCTGCTACCAGCGTATTGACGAGTCTTTAGAGTCCTACACAGAGGTTTCCTGGCTCATGCGAAACGAAATAGGAGCGCATATGAGATATGTGCGGGACCGATAATAATGCGTGTATGTGATACCGCATTTCATTCTCGCGATATATGTTTCGATTGGTTATATTCGATATGACCTAGTTATCGAATCATTGATTCGATAAATCGATACATTACATTCTAGTCGGTCATGTGCGACATGACCGGATCATTGAATCAAATGTTGATTTAATGATTTAATGCATAATTATATATTTGATATATTGCATTGCATTAACTAGTATTGGTTCACTTTAAACGGATTTTTCTCACTTGATGCACATTGTATATGTGATATGCTTTAGTGCACTACTTTGTATCATGTTTGATGATGCTTTATCATATAGTTAAGTTTATAGAATTAATCCATGGTTAATTTGATAATTAGGGTTTTGCATATTCATTTATTTATTTATTTGTCTATTTATTTATTTGAAATGAGTTATGATAAGAATGGTGGCTAAGTTTGTTTTATATTGAAGCTTCATGAAGCTTTGACTTTGCTAACCATCCTTATCTTCATGCTTAACCCTAACCCATCCAAGTGACCATGGTTAATTCTCTACACTTAACCCTAGTTCAAGTTATGATAAGTATTTGATTTAAATTTATTTTTATTATCAAGACTTATGATATTCTTTTCTTGAGCTCATCTTCTTCTTCTTCTTCAAGCTTGCTACAACAATGGCAACTTGAGATCTAGTGAGATAAATCCAATTCTAAAGTGAACCCACCTCCTATTTCTTCACCCTCTACCTCTTGCCAAGTTGTTTTGGGTGTTTACTTCACAAGTTTCACAAGTTTGTGAAGTCGGAGCTTGAGTTTGTGCAACCTCGACGTAGATCGTCTTTGACACGAAGCCGACGACCTATTCCGCACGTTTCTCCGATGAAGCCGTCACGAGAGTTCAAGCTTCAAGATGGACAGCGAGAGGACGCCCTTGCGGAGCCGTGGAGGTGGATATCCGGATCTACAATGGTTGTAATTTCCGTATCCCAGTAGTTAAGTGTTAGCTAAGTTTTCTTTTCGCCTAAACATCTAGTTTAAGATCCGTAGTCTAGGGTTTCTCGGCACCAAAAATTTTAAAATGGCATGTTCGATGCCTTGTGAGACCACTATAGGGTGCCTAGGAACCTTTCACACGCTCCTCGCGGCAACTCCGATCTCTTGCCTCCTCGTCTAGGTGGCACCACGTCAATGGATCTTTAAACGGGCTCTCGCCTCTATACCGAGTCAACTCGGCCATCAAGTCTGCTAAAAGAGATGACCAAGTTGAAGTAGAGAATGAGTAGAATACTTTGTCTCGTGTCATCCAAAACCATGGATGAACGGTTAATCGGAGTTGCCTATTGAGAAGAAGAGCAAAAGGAAGGAGCTTTGGATTTTGTTCTCAAATGAAATGAATCAATTTCTCACCAAGTGAAAGAGTGGAGTAGTGAGGGGAGCTTCCTCAAGTGGCCGTCCACTTATAGGGGAGGAGGGGGTGAGGGCAAGGACAAGTGGTGACCATAAAGAAAAGATCAAGAACAAATATCCTTCTCAATCCAAGAAACAATAAATGCAAGGCATGAGTCACACAAAGCTAGAAGCTACTTTCTACAAACTTCCATGTGACTCACCCGAAAACAAAAACCTATCCTCTCATCAAAGATATTTTGGCCATTGCAAGAATGATAGAAATACGGCCAAAAAGAAACGCACGGTTAAAACAATGTTCAACCGGCTGGTGAAAAACTGGCAACTTCGAAAAGCGATCCCGAAACGAATTTCAGGATAACCCCGTAACTGTATATACATACCCGCATTTGTATTACGACCGAATACAAATGCAACTTAGACAAAGATATTATATCTACACTGTATAATACTAGGATCCGGCTTAAACCAAAGCCCGCTAGTAAAATCTGCCCGAAACACGACACGTGCGCAAACGCACATGCATGTTCGAACCCTGCCATAAAACCATACGGCCTCTACAACGTTTCGTCCGAACTTGGGAAACTATCTGTGGGGAACTCTAAAGACTCGTCAGTACCCTGGCAGTGGGTTTAACCACAAGCACGTTAGCGGCACTGGCTGTGCGTAACGGCTGCCCATGTACTGACCGAAAGGGAAGCCTGATTAGCGAACTCATCCTGGAACCCTACTGAGCCTATCAGTGACAATATACATACGGTCCGGTCCGTTCGTCTGTGAGTATCGCATATCGGGCCTAGGGGGCTGGTAACGTCAGACCCCCATTAGCGGTATAAGTCGTGTCGGAGAGTAGCCCTGAACACCCTGAGAAACTACTGGAATACTTTCCAGTACTTCTCACCTGCCTTGGCCAAGAACTTGGTGTAATAGCTCTCCTAGACACAGCACGATCTCAACCCCAATACCGGAAGAGATGAATCCCGTGCCGATCCGCTCACTTGCCTCCATATGGCTCGGGACTGTACCCAACTAAAACCTGTTTGCACGACTCCTTTGAGCCATGGTAGGGTAGTAATCAAAGCACAACGGGAACTCACACGAGATAAATGACAACCTCAGGTCGATGAACTAACCTGTACACATGTCACCAGGGAACTGCTATCTGCCGCTAGGTACAATACCAACTAGCAGGTTCCCGGCGAGTCCTGTCCGGTGTACTCATAACCCAACGAGCACCAGTATACATCTTAGGTGATCCAACTGATACCAATGGCTTGTGAGACCGGCCACCGCCCCTCGTCGGGGTCTCGATTGTATACACTAGTCTACTCTAGAGTATCGATGCCCTGTCTCGAAACTTCCACGACTAGGGACCACTTTTAAGGATGTGCTTATAGACTACCCAACTCTCATGTATATGATCGCCAACATACTGTTGGTAGTCAAGCAGGATCCTAAGGGCTCTATCAACGTTTAATAGTGATCATGTCACCTAAAGCAGTACACGACTGATAAAGGCAAACCAGATAGCATACTATCATCTCGAGTAAGACTGTCATACCGGTATAGGTCCTCCCTCAATCATTGCAATCACGTACCTGCGATCCAATAATTGACTTTGAGGGCACTATATCCAACAATCTCCCACTTGCACTTAAGGCTAATTAATGCGATGTCGCATACTCACAGCCCGTGTGATACCGAACACCCAACTCCTCTACTAAACAGTTTCACAAAGCTCGTTTGTAAAAACTCTTGTGTTCGAGAAATAGCCTCAGTGAGTGGATCCGCCCTGATATATCTGTTAGTTATATGTATGCCCTAGAGGCCATTACTGTACATTGGATGTATATTGTAGTGGATGCTGGGACATATATAGGTAGGACTTTCGTGCTCGACATGATAGTACGCTATCTGGTTGCTCTTTATCTTAACATGTATATTTTCTGTCTCTCTGATTACATGTTGATAAAGCCCTTAGATGTGTACTCGACTTCCAGGACTATGATGTAGATCATACTAGTGGGGCCTGGGTAGTCAATGAGTACATCCTTCATTGTTCCTAGTCGTGGGAATATCGAGACGGGGCATCGATATTCCAGAGTAGACTAGCGTATATCTTCTCGACCCATGTGATGGGCGATGGATGATCCCATATCCATTGGTGTTTGACATCAGAGATGGTATACGGGTGCTCAGTGGAGACAGGGTATACTGAACGGACTCGCCGTGAACTCCCAGATGGTATTATACCTCACGTCAGATGGCAGTTCTCTGGTGACACTGGAACAGCTTAGTCTGTTGACCCGAGATCGTCATAGAGTCTTGTGTGTCTCCCACCATGCTTTGATTTCCACCCTACCACGGCTCTACTGAGTCATGCAAACAGGTGGTTTTTGGGTACAGTCCCGATTCACATGGAGGCAATGAGTGATAGGAGGGGATTCGTCTCTCCCGGTATTGGGGGTTGATGTTGTGCTATGCTCGACTTGCCATAACAGGAAATCCCTGGCCAGGGTTGCAGTGATATACTGGTAAGAGTTATCAGTAGTTTCACGAATGTTATGGACCTCAAGTCGGCATGACTTATCGAGCTACTGGGGTCTGACGTTTACCACCCCTAGGCGAGATATGCGGCATATCAGACGAACATACCGGACTGTACGGTAAGTGTTACTGGTTGGATTCACAGGAGTGTGAGCGGGCTTGCTCGTCGATCTTCTGATCGCTCAATACCCGGGTGGCCGTTATGTTTAGCAGACCGCTTGCGGCTTGTGGGTGTTTGATATGATCATCATCTGCTACCGGCGTATTGACGAGTCTTTAGAGTCCTACACAGAGGTTTCCAGGCTCAAGCGAAACGAAATAGGAGCGCAAATGAGATATGTACGAGACCGAGAATAATGCGTGTATGTGATACCGTATTCTATTCTCGCGATGAATGGATCGATTGGTTATATGCGTTATAACCTAGTTGTCGAATCAAGGATTGATTCGATAAGCCGATACATATGATACTAGTCGGTTATATGCGATATGACCGGATTGTTAAATCAAGTGTTGATTTAATGATTTAATGTATAATTATATATTTGATATATTACTTTGCATTAACTAGTATTGGTTCACTTTAAAAGGATTTTCTCACTTGATTTGTGCACATTGTATATGCGATATAGTTTTGTGCACATGATTGGATCATGTTTGATGATACATGCTTGCTTGGTTAAGTGTAAAGAATTGATCCATGGTTAAGTTAATGATTAGGGTTTTGTTTGTTTACTTATTTATTTCTTTATTTACCTTTTCATTTTGGAAAGGATAAATGAAGAAATGGTGGACTTTTTGTTTGTTAGTTGAAGATTCTTGAACCTTTGACTAAGTGGCCTCTTTTGTTGTTATGCTTAACCCTAACCATTTAACTAACCCAAGTTAATTCTCTACACTTAACTATAGTGGAAAGTATGATAAGTATTGATTTTTTTATCTAATTTATTAACACTTATCATATCTTCTTCTTCTTCTTCATCTTCTTCTTCCATGAAGAATGCTTGCTACATCAATGGTGATTGATGAAAAAGTGTGAGAAATCCAAATCTAAAGTCTACCCACTTCCTATTTCTTCATCCTCTACCTCTTGCCAAGTAGTATAGGGTGTTTCCTTCACAAGTTTTCATGGCCTGGTGAAGGTGGAGCTTGATCTAGTGATGCCTCGACGTAGAACATCTTCGGCACGTTGTCGACGACCTAGCCCGCCTTTTTCTCCGATGAAACCACCATGAGAGTCATGGTTCGATTTGGACAGCAGAGAGGACTTCATCACGGAGCCTAGGAGGTGGAGGACCAGATCTACAAAGGTTGTAGTCCCTTCCCTTTAGCTGTATTTCCGTTTACTTGCTTGCATCGCCTATATATCTAGTTGACGATCCGTATTAGGGTTTGTAGGCACCCGTAAAATTTTGATTTGTGCATGTTTGATCACTTGTAAGACTCCATTAGAGTGCCTAGGAGCCCTACAGTGGTATCAGAGCCTATCTAGAGCCTTAGGCGATGCATAGACGGAGTTAGAAGTCCGATCGACCCAAAACCCCGATTTTAACATGCTCTCTGGACATTTTTGAAATTCGTGGATTTTTGTGAATTAAAAATATGCAGAAAAATCAGCAGGTATTCCTAAGAGTTACTGTGAAATTCGAGAGCATGATTCCTCCAGAGTGCGGCGGAATCGCGACACAAGCATGGCTTGTGCGGCGGTTCCGCGGCCAAGTTGTCGCATCATCTGTTTAAATTTTCACAGTAACTCCTAGATTTTAGTGCTGGTTTTCCTGGGAATATTTTAATATTTATTCCAGAGTTTTATTTTCTGGGTTGTATTGGGAACTCAGTGTATCGATCGGATTGTTTAATTTTGTCAGTGTGTTTTTCCGGGTATTTTAGAATATGTTAAAAAGTTCGACCGGATATAAATACCCACTTTTTCCCCTGCTGGGAAATTTCCAATTGTTGGATTTTTCCGTAGTTTAACGACGTTCTAAGTAGTGCAAGTAACGCGATGGACCCTCTAGAAGACAACAAACCTTAACTCGATTATGTGACCGTCTTGAACTGCCCTTTGAACCTTCGGGTTTGGGGCAGTACGGCGTGCCACATGTGAGGCGTTGGCTTGACCCTTCTACGGCTGGACCGTTGGTACTGAGGCACGAACTGAATGTTGTTAGACTTATTTCATGTGTTGAGCTGTTTCGGGAAAACTTGGGTGTTCGAATGTTCAATCGGAAAGTTTAACATTTTCTGTTTATCCAGAATGTGATACAACAATTGGAATTCACAAAAGTTATGTGATAACGGAATGAATATTATAAACATAGCAGTTTAGTCTCACTTGATCGGTTGCCACGGAATTTTGATGAGATCAAAAGTCCGTCGCAATCACGTAGCGTACGCGGATACTCGCCGGGTAAACTTAATAGACAGCCTCACTCCATAGCCCCGACCAAGTGACTGTAGGAGAACCCCGTCGCCGAAAGCATCCGTTCGGATGCTCGCGGTAGCAGTGTTCCGCCTTGGTGCACTTCGTCGATGGCATCGGGGGTGCGGCCGTCTACTGAAGTTTGCGACGAGCATTCGATCAGGATGTCGGGAATCTTGTTTTATTGCCCGACTTGATATTGAAAAGTGTTTTCGATTTTGAGACTAAAATGCGGGGTTTATAATTGTTAGGCATGCGATGTCTAAGGTATTCATATGATTAGGCATGTGATGTCTAAAGAGTTTGCGGATTCCAACTGTTGTAGTTTTACACTTTCTTTTCTGTGACCGTAAGTGTAATATGTGATATCGCCGGTTTCGTTGCTATATGTCAACGACAATTGGGATGCGCATATTTACTTACGTTGATGACATGTGATGTTATGTGTTGCTGGATATGTTATATTGGATCGTCGTGTTTGAATAGCCGGGGGGTTTTTATGTGAGATGAGTGTTTTTCATTTTCATTCATGTAAAAATTTGTATGTAATATTCTTTTATTGGGGCACTTCCAGGTTGCGGAAGTTGTCACCGTTGATGTATATTATTTACTTTTCTGCATTAGGATAGACCCAAGGAGGGGAGCACAAGTAACCGGGTTCTAGGGTCCAGAGGGAGACCATCTCGAGGAGTCGAGTCCGGGTCTCCTTACCCTAGAATTGGTAGGGTTGCTTGCCGCTCTCGTTGGGGTCTTGGGGTGTGGGATTGGCTATTCATCACGACCGTGGAATCCGTGTTTTATACTGGCTCGTATTGAAAACACGGACGTCCTAGTATATCCAATATTTCATATGTTTCTTCTGCTGTGATTTATCTGTGATGTGATCATGTGATGTTCTGTGACAGATATTATATATATTATATATGATATATTATATAGACGTTGCTTATGTTTTACACCCGCGCTAGCCCTGCCCCGCTCTGCCGTTAGTTACCTAACCTAACGGTGCAGACGGGACATCGAGGCGAATGCGGATGACATAAGCGTACGTTATATTTATCTGTGATGTTTAGGTGGACTTAAATGATGGGATATTCATTAATGAGATTAATGAAAGAAATAAACCTAATTGATGTTGTGGAATCGAATTTCAAAATAAAAACAGGTAGCTACAGTTCTTGCTTTGCATCGCGGTGTTCATTATAGAACTTCCTGCACCTTATTCGATGAGGAAAGGACCGAGATCCCTTCACCGGGAGTGACTCCTTTAGCAATAACTCGCAGATGCTACAACCCTCGGTTTGTCTTTGATCGCTTCTATAGTTTTCGCTTTGCACAGTGATATATATGATATATCCCGCACCTCATTCGACGAGGAAAGGGCCGACGATCCCTTCACCGGGAGTGACCCCTTTAGCAAAACTAGAAAAGCCTCGAAAACATTCCATTTAAAAACCATTTGATTCCGCAACGAGATCAAGTTCAAAGCGTTAAAGGTTTTCACAAAAACCATTCGCAACCCTCCGTCATTTTAGGAAGTAGAGTACTTAGTATTCGTGCTGTGTTTGTTGACCATAGTCAAGGCACAGTGTACGGTAGCTAAGTGATGTCTTCCTACACCGCATATGATGCGATTAGTTAGGACAGTCGCGTGGCTTTGTTGACCTTAGTTAAGGGTCATGTGGGTGGGTCTAATTAATCACGAAATGACGGGTAGAACTTGACTAGTACTTATGATTTGTTGACCATAGTTAAGGTCATAGGTGCTAGGGGTAAAAACCTTTATCGGGAGTTTCAAGTGTTGAAATTTGCAATGAGATTGCATACCTTCTATATGATAGTTGGATCCCGATACCCACTGCGAGTAATTGTTACTCCTGGGAGAGTTTTGCACTTTGCAATTAGCCGATCAAGTAGGTGTCTAGAAAGGTGTCAACGGGGTTACGCCTCTGGGAAACCGAGGTTTACTGTAATTAGGTCCGTGCGAAAGCACGAGGAACCTCCCTCAAAGTACCGACACTGGCCTGGCTGAAAGATTGGCGAACTTGTAGAGTGTAATTAATCCCGGCTAGTCTTTCCTTTTAAGGTTTGAAGGAAGATTTGATAAAAACAGTAGGAGCCATCCTGATTAGATAAAATAAATAACCAATCTAATCTTGCAAGAGCGCACGCAGAGTGTTTTCTTCTCTCTCTCTCCTGGTAGTGACCATGTCACGCCTTAATCAAGATAATAATACGGATAAGTGACCGAACCCGCTTGTTATACTGAGCTGGGGAACGTTGGTCCCGCTCCAACTTATAATTGTTATAAGACAGAGCAGGAAATTAGGGATTACCAGAATTCCCGTGCCGCCCAAACGAAGAGAGTGCATGTTGATGCATCATCTTCGGGTGTGTTCATTACAAAGAACTGTTTCTCAGTATCCTCTGAATCCAGGGTATTTGATACCGGATCAGGATCCCAGAAATGTAATCTGTTACATAGGGCTACAAAAAGGTAAAAAAACTGAGAATGGGTGATAAGTTTCATGAGACAGAAAACGGGGCAAGTGTTGCAGCCAAGTCTGTTGGTCACTGTCACCCTGTATTACCAATACATTGATTCTGAACAAATGCTATTAGATACCGAACCTGATTTACAAAATCATATCAGTCTCTTTAGAAGTAAAGAAATGATAAAATTTTGTATTGTTGGATTATGTTTTGAACATTTCCTATATCAAAAATTGATCGGATCAGGCACGTTATCTAAAAGCATTGATGTTCTAAATCAAACTACAGTTCTTAGTATACGAAACACACACAAGAGGAAGAGTTCAGAAATGAACGAATCCTACTTGAGGCATTGTAGACTAGGTCATATCAATGCGACCCGACTAGCTGAAGTTACATGTAGATGCATATTTAAATCAGTTTGAATTTACATCTTGTGAAACTTGCCAGTCATGTCACAAAGATTAAATGACCATAGCTCTATTTATTGGAAACAGAGAAAGAGTTAGTTAACTCTTGGGACTGATACATTATGATGTATGTAAGGTCTCCTGTCTGCACATGCCAGGACTGGTTCTTTATACTTCATTACGTTCTCTGATGATCTCTCAAGATTCTGACATATGTTCCTGTTGAAGCACAAGTCCGAACCTTTTGAGATATTCGCAGAATATAAGTTAGAAGTAGAGAACCAAAAACCGGGTATAAGTATTATGTCCTATGATAAGATCAGGGAGGAAAATACTTGTGCATCGCATTCCTGGACTATTCTAAAGGAGAATGAGATTCTTTCTCAGTATTACTCCTCTGAATACACCACAGCACAACGGTGTATCGGGGCGGAGCAATCACACAATATTAGATATCGTGTGCTCTATGATGAGTATTACTGAGTTACCTATTTCCTTTTGGGAGTTATGCGCTTGAGAAGCTGCATACCTATTGAATTAGGTTCGAATCAAATCAGTGCCTACCACTCCATATAAGATATGGTGTGGGAAGATCCTATCTCTTACGTAAGTTAAGATTTGGGATTGTCCGGCCTATGTCAAAGGCAAAATCCGGACTAGATCGAGGCAAGATCAGTTTTGTAGAACTGGAAAGGTTCCAGCTATACGAAACTACAGCTGAAGATTTGACAGAACCAAAGGATTCTATAGTCCCCGACGAACCTCAGCCTCTCCGCCGATCTGGTAGGGTTCCTCGCCTGCCTAAGAGATACCTCGGTTTCTCGATGACAGTGGGAGCGAGGAATGCATCATGAGATGATGACCCAACTAGATTCGAGCAGGCCATCAAGAGTAGGGACTCTGTAAGAATGGCTGGATGCTTAGCGGTCTGAAATGGAATCCATATACACCTACAAAGTATGGACTTTGGTTGCTATATCTGAAGGGTTAAATCCCCATCAGGAGCAAGTATATCTTAAGAAGATTACTTGGTGTAGATGAAAAAATTGAGACTTTCAAAGCTAGACTTGTTAAAGGTCTTCGTCATCGACCAGGCACGGATAATGATGAAACCTTTTCCAGGGACTATGTTTAAGTCCATCCAGATCCTACATGCCACGGCTACATACCATGACTATGATATCTGGTGGTTGGGTGCCATGACTACTTTTCTAAATATTGATTTAGAAGAGAACGTCTATAAGAACACAGCCAGAGGGCCTCGTAGACAGTGGGAGCAGCAGAAACGTGTGCAAGATGCTTTATAGGATAAAGCAGGCATCGCGGAGTTGGAACATCTGTTTTGATGGATTAGTCAAAGAAGTTGACATCATCAAAATGGTAGATGAACCTTGTATAAACAAAAAGGAAGTAGGGAGTATAATGACGATCCTCGTAGAGTACGTGGATGACATACTCTTGTTAGGGAAGGAGTTTCCTATGCTACGCTCGATCAATCTTCGCTTATCACAATGATTTTCCATATAGGATCAAAGTGATACATACTAAATCCTAAGCTTTGGATCTATGAGATAGATTTAATTGGATGTTAGGATACTCACTAGTTGTAGTGAGATGGTATCAATTGATCCTGGGGAGAATCACTGGAAGGGTTCCAGAGTGATAAGGACGACTGAATGTCAGTCGCAGGCATTGTCTTTACCCTCGGTAAAGGGACGGTATGTTGGAAGAATTCCAAGCTAGATACCGTGACAAACTAGACGATAAAGGCTGGTAACATCGCTATTAAAGATACTACCAAAGAGGAAGTTTGGGTGTATATTGGTTCATAAGATGAACTAGGTTCCTGCCATTGTATGACAATGGAAGTGTGGCTTCGGCCCTGGAACCCTGGTCCCATCAGTGACCCAGACATATTCTGAGGCAGCATCACCTGATCATGGATATAGTTGATCTCCAGGGTGATCGTGGTTAGGAGAGTAGACTCAGAGGAGAACACGGCGGATCCACTCTCGAAGGCCTTTTCCCAAAGTGAGACTTTTAGGGGATGATTGAGTATTAGATACTACAACTACTGTTACAGATGGCCCTAGTGCAAGTGGGAGATTGTTAGTTATATGTATGCCCTAGGGGCCATTACTGTACATTGGATGCATATTGTAATGGATGCTGGGACATATATAGGTAGGACTTTCTTGCTCGACATGATAGTACGCTATCTGGTTGCTCTTTATCTTAACATGTATATTTTCTGTCTCTCTGATTACATGTTGATAAAGCCCTTAGGATGTGTACTCGACTTCCAGGACTATGATGTAGATCATACTAGTGGGGCCTGGGTAGTCAATGAGTACATCCTTCATTGTTCCTAGTCATGGGAATATCGAGACGGGGCATCGATATTCCAGAGTAGACTAGCGTATATCTTCTCGACCCATGTGATGGGCGATGGATGATCCCATATCCATTGGTGTTTGACATCAGAGATGGTATACGGGTGCTCAGTGGAGACTGGGTACACTGAACGGACTCGCCGTGAACTCCCAGATGGTATTATACCTCACGTCAGATGGCAGTTCTCTGGTGACACTGGTACAGCTTAGTCTGTTGACCCGAGATCGTCATAGAGTCTTGTGTGTCTCCTACTGTGCTTTGATTTGCACCCTACCACGGCTCTACTGAGTCGTGAAAACAGGTGGTTTTTGGGTACAGTCCCGATTCACATGGAGGCAATGAGCGATAGGAGGGGATTCGTCTCTCCCGGTATTGGGGGTTGATGTTGTGCTATGCTCGACTGGCCATAACAGGAAATCCCTGGCCAGGGTTGCAGTGATATACTGGTAAGAGTTATCAGTAGTTTCATGAATGTTATGGACCTCAAGTCGGTATGACTTATCGAGCTACTGGGGTCTGACGTTTACCACCCCTAGGCTAGATATGCGGCATATCAGACGAACAGACCGGACTATACGGTAAGTGTTACTGGTTGGATTCACAGGAGTGTGAGCGGGCTTGCTCGTCGATCTTCTGATCGCTCAATACCCAGGTGGCCGTTACGTTTAGCAGACCGCTTGCGGCTTGTGGGTGTTTGATATGATCATCATCTGCTACCGGCGTATTGACGAGTCTTCAAAGTCCTACACAGAGGTTTCCTGGCTCAAGCGAAACGAAACAGGAGCGCATATGAGATATGTGCGGGACCGAGAATAATGCGTGTATGTGATACCGTATTCTATTCTCGCGATGAATGTATCGATTGGTTATATGCGATATAACCTAGTTGTCGAATCAAGGATTGATTCGATAAGCCGATACATATGATACTAGTCGGTTATATACGATATGACCGGATCGTTAAATCAAGTGTTGATTTATTGATTTAATGTATAATTATATATTTGATATATTACTTTGCATTAACTAGTATTGGTTCACTTTAAAAGGATTTTCTCACTTGATTTGTGCACATTGTATATGCGATATAGTTTTGTGCACATGATTGTATCATGTTTGATGATACATGCTTGCTTGGTTAAGTGTAAAGAATTGATCCATGGTTAAGTTAATGATTAGGGTTTTGTTTGTTTACTTATTTATTTCTTTATTTACCTTTTCATTTTGGAAAGGATAAATGAAGAAAATGTGGACTTTTTGTTTGTTAGTTGAAGATTCTTGAAGCTTTGACTAAGTGGCCTCTTTTGTTGTTATGCTTAACCCTAACCATTTAACTAACCCAAGCTAATTCTCTACACTTAACTATAGTTGAAAGTATGATAAGTATTGATTTTTTTATCTAATTTATTAACACTTATCATATCTTCTTCTTCTTCTTCATATTCTTCTTCCATGAAGAAAGCTTGCTACATCAATGGTGATTGATGAAAAAGTGTGAGAAATCCAAATCTAAAGTCTACCCACATCCTATTTCTTCATCCTCTACCTCTTGCCAAGTAGTATAGGGTGTTTCCTTCACAAGTTTTCATGGCTTGGTGAAGGTGGAGCTTGATCTAGTGATGCCTCGACGTAGATCATCTTCGGCACGTTGTCGACGACCTAGCCCGCCTTTTTCTCCGATGAAACCACCGTGAGAGTCATGGTTCGATTTGGACAGCGAAGAGGATTTCATAACGGAGCCTAGGAGGTGGAGGACCGGATCTACAAAGGTTGTAGTCCCTTCCCTTTAGCTGTATTTCCGTTAATTGCTTGCATCGCCTATATATATAGTTGACGATCCGTATTAGGGTTTGTAGGCACCCGTAAAATTTTGATTTGTGCATGTTTGATCACTTGTAAGACTCCATTAGAGTGCCTAGGAATCCTACAATATCTTTCTATGTCTCTCTTAATCTCAAGTTCGCGGAGAAAGCCATCTCCCGAATTGAGTAATACCTGTCTTAGAATATGTCTGGATATCTGATGTGACCTAGTTCATAAATGAACTCCAAATCCAAACTTCTTAGACTGTATCGACAACTGAAACTAATCAGTGTCCAGCACCAAGCCTCTCACAGCATCCTCTTAGACCACCTGTCCATAATACTGCCCCTTTTTTCAGAGGGAATACTATAGCTCTGTCATCCATATAACCTTTGGAAGACTGGAATGATAACCGTCTCCCGAAGGAGGCTGCCGTCGTGAAATCCCTAGAACATCCACTTATGTTCTAATACTGCTTCCGTATGTTTCTCCAGGATTGGATTAATATTTAACTTATTACATCTGGTGCAAAAACAATATCTGGTGTGGTACTTGACATCTCATGATTGACTCAATTGCCTAAGCAAGTGATATGCCAATCATGCACATCCCTCTCCACTTTAGTCTGTTAGACACCTTTAGAGGTAGAGACTCCATCACCTGCAGGTACACCACCATGCCAGGAGTCGTCCATTCTAAAATACTATTAGAATACTGTCAAAGTACCAACATTTGAAAACTACCTAAATCTAGATCTAAAACTATAGATCTAGAAACCAGAATGTCAGATATAATATTCATATTCTTTGTGGAGAAATAACTGTGTGACAACCACAGTATAACCGATCGTAGTATAGGAATTTCACTTCCTACACTCTGTATGTCATCCAAATACCAGGACATCACACCCTACTACCTTCTTAACAGATCTATCCCCTATTCTGATCAAGTCAAAGCCATGACTGTCACATCAAAATTAGATGATCTATCTCCGCTATATCTGCTCGAGTCTATTAATATACATAAGCTACTTGCCCACTATGCTTCCACTGCTCCCACTAACCACAACAACCCTCTGGCAGAATAATATATACGTGCACTTCTAAAGCTAGTTTAGAACGACGCTATACTTAACCTCCTGCCGAGTATCATAGCCTGGAACAACAGTCCTGTCACCGTCCTTGAGGCTACCGGAGTACCTCTCGGGTGTTTGAGATTACCCACCATATCTGCTGAGTGGCTAATGGAATGTCAAACCTGATTGAATTTATAGGTCCTATTAAATTTTCCGTAATCGTTTGCGGTTCTGGAATCACTTCCAGCTCTACCATACTCCCATTACTGTTTTTCTGAAAAAAATTCCATTTTACTAAAACTGTGGCGAGTCAAGAACAGTATCACCATTGATCTTCCAGATGGTAGAAAGTCAACCCTCATCGTAGCCAGGGTCAACCCACAAACTGCCATTACAGAAACGTGCCCTGAGTTATCCAGAGTCTGGTTTTAAGCATAAGACGGACAACTCGCCATACCTTAACATCGTTAAGATATGAACCATTCTATATCCAATATAGAAACTTTGGCACCTATTTAATTGGAGCCAGATTCAAATCATGCAGCTGTCTCCATTGCATATCAACTTAATGGAGAGAAGCCAATCAGCGTTTACTCAACTTAGGAATGCATCCAATTATGAGTAACCTGAAAGAGAAACAAGTTTCTCAAAACTATTACTATCAACTGAATACCAATCACAAGTACCTACATCACCGATCACCTTGAAGAATCCCGATACTTGCGACACCTGGTTCTCTACTTATTCCTATACCTATAACTTCTCAAAACTTAGACATTGTATTTTTACGAAACACTTGTCTAAAAACTAGAGAAGTCACAAGTAAACAAAACATAGTACGAGGACCAACCCCTTTGTCCTGATGGACACTAGACAACATACAATACTCTGTATAAATCCGCTGAGTTGAATAACTCAAAACCCGTGCATCGTAGGTTGAAAATTGTACTTATGGTTAAGAACTACTCCATTGTTCAATGCTCCTTACCCAATGGGCAACTGATATAGGTAAATGTCACGGACATAATTTCAAAAAGTTATATCTCACTTTATAAAAATAAACGTACAGATATATCAGTTTGAAATTGGTGCACAACAACGGATACTCAAAACCAAATACTAGCCATCTGGCAAAAACCCAGGCGATTTCCTCAAATATCACCAATTATAACGAATTCCGATATAATGAGGATGATCACCTAATTCCCAATAACTTACTCCTACTCATCATCTGTAAAACCATACAGATGTGAGAATCATACCTGGTAAATACATACCCTGGAGAAAGTATCTAATCGGGAAATCAGTTTTCCTTTAACAATGCACAGTGAAACTGAAACATGAAAATGTTTCGTAGGGGTATCCTGGTATTCCTAGTAATGCCACTTCCATAATCCAATTCATGACTGTAACCCTATATTTCTTTGCCATCTCACCAAATCCCTTTATTCGTCTTTATTCATTACCTTCTGTACACCCCTTTAGGCTAAGTGGTTTACTTCCATCCCTACCGTTCGGCACCAGCCTATGGTTTGGAAGAAGACTATCCAGTAAGCATAATAGGTGTACTCTCCTAATCCTAGGAGTACTCGAAACCTGAGAGAAGGTGATGATAAAAGACAACTGAATAATACCTTATTCTATTTCTCCCGAACTGGGGAAAAAAGCAAAGGTGAAATAGGAGTGGCGATGAACTATGCGGTTTGGTCATGAATGTTAGCAGTCACAATTTTATTACCTTCTGTACACCCAACTTAGGCTAATTGGTTTTCTTCATTCCCTACCTTTCGGCACCTGCCTATGGTTTTGAAGAGGACTATCCAACAAGCGTAATAGGTGTACTCTCATAAACTAAGGAGCTCTCGCAACCTGAGAGAAGGTGATGATAAAAGACAACTGAATAAACCAATTCAATTTATCCTGAACCTGGATCCATCCTCAAAGAAGTCCCTTCGAGTTCGTATATAACCATAAGATGGCTCTATCTAATTGGAAGTGGATGTTCGTAGTAATACGAGGTGTTCTGAGAAATGCAAAGGGTAAAAGAAGGAGCGGCAATGACTTATGCAACTTAGACAATCCAAAAGCCAGTATTTTAAGAAGGTTTGGTAAACTAGGTCACTGAGTCATAGTCTAGGGTCGGTCAAAGTTCGCTGCCAAAGAGAGAGAGAAAAGAAACACTCTGCGTGCACTCTAACCTATATCAGAATGGTTATCATTTTATCTCATCAGGAAACCTCCCACTGTACTGGCAAATTCTCCTCTAAACCAGAAAGAAGAATCAATCGGGATCACCCGAAGAGTAAACTAACTCATCAGTGGGAATCGGGATGCAACTCTCATCGCATGATAACGTGAAAGAATCCACTCACGTCATCACACTCCAGAAGGTATGCGCATGCCTGGCAAGTTTCAGTTTCTTTAGAAACTCCTGATATGGATTTTTGCCCCATGCTCTTATGACCCCGACGTTGGCCAATTGCCATAAGTCACATGCCAAGTTCTACCCATCATTATCTTGTCAATTTGAACCTACCCTTACATGTCCCTGACGTTGGCCAAATGGCAGAACGACTGCCCCAAACCAACTCATCTATCTATGCAACAGATGAATACCCAGCAGCTACCAAACACTATGCCTTGGCGTTGGTCAAATAAACATAGCTAGAATACTACTGAATACCCAAATGAAATGACGGAGGGCTACGACTGGTTTTTGGCGAAAAACCTTTAACGTAACGAACTTGATATTGCTGAAGGAACCTGATAGCTTTTTAGAAAAAATATAGTGGCGAAAACATTAGCTAAAGAGATCACTCCCGGTGATAGGATCTTGGCTCTTTTCCCGTAAAATGAGGTGCAGGATATTCCAACTGAATACCGCGATGCAAAGCAACATGTAATCGACTATAGTGAAGTTATTACCCTGACGCAAATTTCTGCCCAAGGGGTCACTCCGGGTGAAGGGATCTCGGTCCTTGCCTCGTCGAATGAGGTGCAGGATATTCCAACTGAATACCACTATGCAAAACAAGAGAAAACGTCCTTGTAATAACACTTTTTGAAACTGTTCCAACAACGTCTAAACAGGTTTGTTTTCCTTTGCACTGATCAAAATCAACGCAGTCCCATCAATTAATCACACCAAAAAAGAAAGAAAATATAATGTACGTATATGCCATCCGCATTTGCCACTAGGTCCCATCATCACCCGTTAGGTTACTTAACTAACGACAGAGCGGGGACTGGACTAGCGTGGGTGTAAAACATATACAATATCTACTAGTATATATACCAATATACAATAATTGCTCCAAGCGAGATAAATGAAACATTACAGAAAAGTAATAAGCATCACAGAACAATACAGATAATCTGGAATCCCCGGGTTTCACAGAGCCGCTGCTGAAACCCGACGTTCCCCTGGTCGTGTGGATAACCAGTGAAATGAAAACCTAGAGCCCTACAGGTGCGTCAAGTTACCCGCCAAAACAGAAGCGAGGCAGCCCCTACAGCAAAGTGAATGGACCACCCTGCACTTCACGGAATCCTGTAACTTGAGCACCCCTCCTTGGGTCAACCTGTACCCCCTACGAGTGCGGCGAATAGTCTGCCAATTCTAGAGTGAGGCCCTCTGCCATTCAAAGCAATGAGATGCGGACCCGTTGCCTTCCAGAACCCGGCTATCTGTGCACTCCGTCGCGGGGTAAACCTAGTACAAAAATGAAAAATATGTACAACGGGTACATCGACCTCAGCCCGGTCGGGCCCCAAAAGAATATTTTATAAACAGTCAGTGAAGGCAGTCCACATGTTGGACGCTCGCCCCGCTATATCAAATGTACAAAAAATCCAAACCGCACTACCATTGCACACTGCTATCTACCATGACAAATCCGAAATATCACAGCACAACACAGAACATCAACGCCAATGTCACGTTCGCAAACCCGTCTAAAAGAACTATAGCAATTACACGCAATTTACCGCTCGAATGACATTCACGGTCGGAGATATAATGTAAGTACTGTAAACTAACAAGTTTAAAATTCCGATCGACAAAACTTTCCAAAGTGGGCCCCAAGTACAACTGCAGTACTCAAACAAAATCTGGGCCCAAACAAAATATTCTAGAAACCACAATACCCCATGCAAGACATTACTGTCGAAAAATGGTACTCTGTGGCTCCAAAACGGCGGCGGAAGCGCGGCCAAACCATGGTTTGTGCGTCGGTTCCGCGGCAGTACTGTGGAGACAGTGAACCAAATTTCTACAGTATCCTTAAAAAAACCTGCACGATTTTCTGAGATGCTCAAAATGATTTTTGGACCTGTTTAAAAATTCGACAGAAACTTTAGCCAAAAAAGTGCGGTTTTGGAAATTTCGTTCGATCCTTGTCTTAAACACGTTAGAACAAGTTAGTAAAGGTTAATGGCGTGGCTCTGATACCATGTAAGTCTACGGTAGCGCCCCGGCCGTCATTTTGACGCCAAACGCGGAACAAAAACTTTTATAAATGGCGCTATCGCATACTATAACCTGGATCTTGCTATTAACGCTAAACTAACAAACTGTAAAGATGTAGAATGGCTATAACGATCGATCCGAGTCCTTCGGTCTTTATTCATCATCCTACGCTCCTCGCGGCAACTCCGATCTCTTGTCTCTACGTCCAGGTGGCACCACGTCAACGGATCTTTAAACGGGCTCCCTCCTCTATACCGAGGAAACTCAGTCATCAAGTCTGCTAAAAAAGATGACCAAGATGAAGTAGAGAATGAGTAGAATACTTTGTCTTGTGTCATCCAAAACCATGGATGAACGGTTAATCAGAGTTGCCTTTTGAGAAGAAGAGCAAAAGGAAAAAGCTTTGGATTTTGTTCTCAAATGAAATGAATCAATTTCTCACCAAGTGAGAGAGTGGAGCAGTGAGGGGGGCTTCCTCAAGCGGCCAGCCACTTATAGGGGAGGAGGGGGTGAGGGCAAGCACAAGTGGTGACCACAAAGAAAAGATCAAGAACAAATATCCTTCTCAATCCAAGAAACAATAAATGCAAGGCATGAGTCACACAAAGCTAGAAGCTTCTTTCTAGAAACTTCCATGTGACTCACCTAAAAACAAAAACCTATCCTCACATCAAAGATATTTTGGCCATGGCAAGAATGTTAGAAAAACGGCCAAAAAGAAATGCACAGTTTAAACAATGTTCAACCGGGCGGTGAAAAACTGGCAACTTCGAAAAGCGATCCCGAAACGAATTTCAGGATAACCCCGTAACTTTATATAGATACCCGCATTTGTATTACGACTGAATACAAATGCAACTAAGACAAAGATATTATATCTACACTGTATAATACTTGGATCCGGCTTAAACCAAAGCCCGCTAGTAAAATCTGGCCGAAACACGATGTGCAAACGCACGTGCATGTTCGAACCCTGCCATAAAACCATACGGCCTCTACAACGTTTCGCCCGAACTTGGGAAACTATCTGTGGGGAACTCTAAAGACTTGTCAGTACCCTGGCAGTGGGTTTAACCACAAGCACGTCAGCGGCACTAGCTGTGCGTAACGGCTGCCCATGTACTGACCGAAAGGGATGCCTGATGAGCGAACTCATCCTTGAACCCTACTGAGCCTACCAGTGACAATATACATACAGTCTGGTCCGTTCGTCTATTAGTATCGCATATCGGGCCTAGGGGATGGTAACGTCAGACCCCCAATAGCGGTAATAGTCGTGTCGGAGAGTAGCCCTGAAAACCCTGATAAACTACAGGAATACATAACAGTAATTCTCACCTGCCTTGGCCAATGACTTGGTGTAATGGCTCTCCTAGACACAGCACGATCTCACCTCGAATACCGGGAGAGACGAAACCCCTGCAGATCCGCTCACTTGCCTCCATGTGGCTCGGGACTGTACCCAACTAAAACCTGTTTGCACGACACCTTTGAGCCGTGGTAGGGTAGTAATCAAAACACAGTGGGAACTCACACAAGACAAATGACGACCTCATGTCGATGAACTAACCTGTATACGTGTCACCAAGGAACTGCTATCTGACGCTAGGTATAATACCAACTAGCAGGTTCCCGGCGAGTCCTGTCCGGTGTACTCATAACCCAATGAGCACCTGTATACATCTTAGGTGATCCAACTGACACCAATGGCTTGTGAGATCGGCCACCGCTCCTCGTCGGGGTCTCGACTGTATACACTACTCTACTCTGGAGTATCGATGCCCTGTCTCGAAACTCCCACGAATAGGGACCACTTTTAAGGATGTTCTTATAGACTACCCAACTCTCACGTATATGATCGGCATCATACTATTGGTAGTCAAGCAGGATCCTAAGGGCTCTATCAACGTGTAATAGTGATCATTTCACCTAAAACAGTACACGACTGATAAAGGCAAAACAGACAGCCTACTATCATCTCGAGTAAAACTGTCCTACCGGTATAGGTCCTCACTCAATCATTGCAATCACGTACCTATGATCCAATAATTGACTTTGAGGGCACTATATCCAACATACACTGGACGGACTTGCCGAGAACTTCTAGATGTTATTATATCTATCATCAGATGGAAGTTCTTGAGTGGCATTAGTACAGGTTAGTCTTTTGACCTGAGATCAGCATTTCTCTCATGTGAGTTCCCATTGTACTTTGATTACTAGCCTACTACGGCTCAAAGGAGTCTTGCAAACAGGTTTTAGTTGGGTATAATCCCGAGCCACAAGAATGCAGTGAGCGATTGTCGGGGATTCGTCTCTCCTGGTATTAGGATTCGATGTCGTGTTATGTTCGGTTGGCTATCACCCTAAATCTATGGCCACGGTAGATGAGATTTACAGATATTAGTTTTGTAGTTTCTCGGTTAGTGATGAGCTTAACTCCGACATGACTTATCGAGTTATTAGGGGTCTGACATTTTCCACCCCTTAAACCTGGTATGCGATACTCTTAGACGAAGAGACCGGACTGTACGGAGATTGTCACATTCAGGCTCAGTAGTGTATTGACGGACTTGATTGTCGACCACCCTTTCGACAGATATCTGGGTACCCGTTATGTTCAGTTAGTGCTGCTAATGTGCTTGTGGTTTTTGGATTTATCCAGTAAATCACTACCAGCGTATTGTCGAGTCTTTAAAGTCTCACACAGAGGGTTTTCCCGGTTCAGGCGATAGGATGTAGATGACGTATGTTGGTACATACAGGATGTCCGATTAAATATGTGTACAGGCTACACGGATTTTAATCGGACGGGTGATACTGGCGGCTTAGGATTAAGCTGGATTATGAAATTGGGTTTTGATTTAATAATTTATATATTTATTTTAAATTTGTATATTCTAGTATTATTGTTCACTATTCATTTTCTCTCTTTTGGCTATTCGTATTTTTGTACGAATACGCATATATGTATTTCGATACGTATACCCGGTTGTATTGCGTATTTATACGGAATTTTTTCTACAAGATTGTCACGACTTGAATTATTAGCTCGTGATCAGCATTTAAATCACGCAACTTCTAAAGGCGTAACGTAATTCAAGTAAGCTGAAACCCAGAAATCTAAACCTTTTAAGAAAAATAAAGGAGGCGGAGTTTTCAAATAAAGGTATAATGAAATCAAGTTTTCTTAATGCATAGAAAGGAATATGAAAATGCAAGTGAATTATGCAAGTTTAAAAAAAACATGCTTCGTCTTTTTGAAAATTTGAGCAGCACCTCCTTTGTATATTTTGATCCAAAACCACAAATACATAATAAGAATAATGGCATCCCCAAGAGGGAGATAGCTCTTCGCCAAACGGCGGATCACAACCACGCAAGACAGTAAATATAAGTATACGACGCCCAACGGCGAAGTTCACCACAAAAGATAAAGAAATAAGCAAGACATCAAACCATAAGTAGTGGAATACCCCTCGCTCTAAGCCTCGCAACCACAATCCCACTAAGTCTCTTTACTTATACAATTTACAAATTTTGATTGATGGAGTTAACTAGATACAATATGAAATATAGATACAAGAGTGGGTACGATACATGTGTCCCATCTACTAACGCAAAACACCCGAATGCAACTGTGTGCCAGCAAAGCCACTACTGATCCAAGCGGTCAACCTGCAAGAACTGTGGCACAACGGGGGTGAGTTGCCAACTCGTGAGTAGAAAAATATCAACTGATAGAAATCGAATAAACAACGACTCCTAGGTCAACTATATCATAAAGGTAATACTATGATATCTAGGGTGACCGGGTCTGTATATGTGCCAACAAGGTAGTCATTGCCTATAAGCATATGGATAACATCCAACAGTAAAATCAATGCATGTTTGCAGGTGGATCTCGTGCACGTGTCACCCACTGACACAACAACATCTTGCATGAAAATATCATAAAAGCATATGCATGAAAATACGAGGATATAAATTAACATGTGTCCCTTTCGACACCTCCAAATCGTTGAACCTGAGTGTCCAGCATCGACACTCGAAACATCATGAAAACTGTGTCCAGCATCAACACGTAAATCCTCATATATCTCAGGCGCCGCATCCTCATATCCATCTCGCTACTCCGGTCGGTATCCTCCGGATAACCGCCAAGTCCAAATATTATCACCGGTAGGTAGTGCTCCCCTACCAGGCTCACCGTCTAACATATACGAGTCTTCTTGCCGCAGGGTACCTCACCGGGTCCACCATGTACCCGCAGACGGTGCCTACGGCTCCTTGAATCGGATTTCACATACCACTCTTAGAACCGAGAAAACATATGGTGGACGCACTGAAATATCATATCAAGAGAAACCGGGTTTTTAAAACAATAATTACTTTCATTTAAAATGACCACGGTTCCCAAATCCAGAAATCTCATGAAAACATCATATCTTAATGCGTAAAATCATAAAGCATGATGTATGCGACATATGATGGAAATGTAAGCATATCCGTATATCATGCAACATTGAACAGTGATATATCATATTAAGGGAAAACCGCTCCTTTAAATAATCCCAGTTTTAAAAATATGTCTTGCGGTTCCCAATATCTCCAAGGTCAAATGCAACATCGTATAAAAGTGCACAGGAAACTATAGCAAGTAAATTATGCAAAGAGTCATATCATGATGCAGAAATCCTACTGTGTAGTGACATGGAAATTATCGATGATGAAGTGTATGAGCCGGCAAATCTGTATACGTGTAACATACGCATCATCGATAATGGTGCAGGTGTACTAGCACATGTATATGCAAGGCAATAATAATATCATGAATGCAGCATAAGGTAAATCATCAGCTAAAAGCTATAAGGTATACGTATCTATCATATGTCTGAGTCGGTGAATCTATCAATCAGCATCTAGCCTCACAGCACCACGTACGGTATAATCCATCGTACGACATCCTCTAGTCAAGGGTATGGATCAAACCTCAAGTCAAACTCATCACGTACGGAAAATCATCGTACGGCGGCATTAAGCTATCAGGGATCCTATCATCCTATAAGACGAGGAAGGTACGGACCTAACGTCTCGTACGGCTATCACTCATGATTCACAACATATATAAATATCTCTATATACCTATGTCCCAGGTCGCATCCGCAACAATCTCATATTAAGGGACATACAGGGTATAATTCATCTCAATCGACTCGCATCCGTATACCATCATACCTTCAAATCATCATATCATCATATCCGTCTTATATTCTTTCATCGCATTTATATCTCACATCAAGTCGAGTTTACATGAACATTTTATCTCTACTAAGTATAAGTATCTAATCTAACATACACACCCGAACCATAAAAGCCGATTTTAAAAGAAGCGAATCGTAGTTTTGAAAATATGGGTTACAGTGTTTTTAAGGAAAATATATCATTTGAAAATCCGTAACGTCCCTCAAGGAAACTATTTAAAAGACACATACGATTCTTCAGTTTAGAAATATGTATGGTTCGGATGACACATCTACGTCGACTATCTAGTACTATAGTATCCTTAACGACAATATCGTCAAACATCATCCTCAAATACCGTCATCACATATTAGTCGTATTTTATCACTTCTAACTATCCTTAGTTTCTAATATAGTTTCACTAACTATCTTTTAACTCTAACCCTAGTTTCCAAATCTAGGTTTCCTTAACCATATTCTATAAATCAGTCTCCATCAAAACTTTGCGGGGGTGCTATACACCATCCACCCGACTTCCCCCGTGGATATAGATCCACTCACCTTGGTCTTCGCTTGCCGAAGTCGATGACGCCACGCTCCGTCGCCTCGGAATCCTTGCGATAGTACCTACAATAACAACCCATATCGCAACGCTATAAAAATCATGTTCTGAAATCCAAAACGACACACGGATCGCCTATAGGTTAGAACCTATAGCCCACATATGAAAAACCAACAAATTACCCCTAGTCGTTGATGTACAAACATCCAACAACAAAATACAAATCCAAATATATAAACTAAACATTTCAAAATACGGAAACATAGCCAAAAACCACACTAAAGTGCTCCAGATTTTGATTCAGGCCAAAAGGAGTTGCACAAACAAGTCTAGGGTGTTGTATATGATGTATATGAGCTACCGGACCATCCCCGACACCCCATGTCACCAAGTGGCCGGCCACTTCGTCAAAACAACCAGCCTCCTTAGGTCCCCCTTCTCAGGTTGGGTCCGTCTCGTCAAGGTGGTCTCCTAGTTGCCTAATTTTGTCCCTAGAGTTATTTGCTACTCTCAAAAATCCCCCGGGTTGCTCCAGATTTTCCCTACACACCCAAATTTCTCACAAACCGACATGAACTCAATTCCCAAATCCGTGTTTTGGATTCTAGGCTATGGTCCAGGTCCAGAATCACCTCAAAAGTATTATTGACAGCCACAAAACATCATAAATTTCCCAAACCCCTCTCTTGAGATTTCAAAGTTCACACATCCACCACTAAACGACATCTAAACTTAAACAAAAAAGCTTGGAAATCAAACTACTCTAAATGAAAAGAGATATACCTGATGGTTACTCTCAAACAAAACCCTAGAAGTCCTAAAATTGCCAAAATCCCATTTTGCTTTTTTCAATGTGTAGAGGAAGAGATGGGGATTAATTTTTGTGAAGGGTGTATAAGGTTTTGAGGATTATTTGGAGATGGATTTAGGGTTTGAAGTGGAAGGATGTTGGGTGTAGGGCTACTAGGCACGCAAATGAGGTCTCACAAAGCATCAACCATGCCAATTTCATATTTTATAAGTGTTGAGAAACCCTAATACGGCTTCGTTAACTAGAGATTAGGCGAAACATGCAAGTAGTAAACAACTTTACACTAAAGTGAAAGAGACTACAACCTTTGTAGATCCGGTCCTCTACCTCCATAGCTCCGTGACGATGTACCCTCGCTGCGATCATCGGATCCCGGACTCTAGCGTCGGCTTCATCGGATAAATGGGCGGGGTAGGCCGTCGACTTCGATGCCGAAGATGATCTACGTCGAGGCAACACAAGATCAAGCTCCAACTTCACCAAGCCATGAAACTTGTGAAGAAAACACCCTATACTACTTGGCAAGTGGTAGAGGATGAAGAAATAGGAAGTGGGTTCACTTTAGAATTGGATTTCTCACTCTTTTTCTCAAGTCACCATTGAAGCTAGCAAGCTTCTTTCTTCTTGAAGAAGAAGAAGAAGAAGAAGATAATATGATAAGAATTATTGAATAATAGAAAAATAAGTGATTCTTATCATATTATCAACCATGCTTATGTGTAGAGAGTAAACTAAGGTTAGGTGAATGGTTAGGTTAGGCATGAAACAAAAATGGTAGACTTTTTCAAAGCTTCATGAAGCTTCAATGTAAAACATAAGTAGCAACCATTTCATTTCTTACCAAAATGAAATAAATAAATAAATAAATAAATGAATTAAAACCCTAACCATTTACTTAACCAAGGTGTAAATCAAACATACACTCAAGTTTGCATGTATCATCAAACATGATACAAACTAGTGCACAAAACTATATCATATATACAATGTGCACATCAAGTGAGAAAATCCATCTTAAGTGAACTAATACTAGTTAATGTAAAGTAATATATCAAATATATAATTATACATTAAATCATTAAATCAACACTTGATTTAACGATCCGGTCATATCGCATATAACCGAGTAATATCAAGTGTATCAATGTATCGAATCAACACTTGATTCGGTAACCCGGCTATATCACATATAACCGACCAATGATACAAATCGCGAAAATAGAATACAGTATCACATACTGGTCTAATTCTCGTTCCCGCACATATCTCATATGCACTCCTATCTCGTTTCGCTTGAGCCAGGAAACCTCTGTGTAGGACTCTAAAGACTCGTCAATACGCCGGCAGCAGATGATGATCATATCAAACACCCACAAGCCGCAAGCGGTCTGCTAAACGTAACGGCCACCCGGGTATTGAGCGATCAGAAGATCGACGAGCAAGCCCGCTCACACTCCTGTGAATCCAACCAGTAACACTTACCGTACAGTCCGGTCTGATCGTCTGATATGTCGCATATCTCGCCTAGGGGTGGTAAACGTCAGACCCCAGTAGCTCGATAAGTCCTGTCGATATGAGGTCTATAACAGTTCGAGAAACTACTGGTAACACTTACCAGTAAATCTCAGCAACCCTGGCCAGGGATTTCCGGTTATAGCCAATCGAACACAGTGCAACATCAACTCCCTATACCGGGTGAGATGAATCCCCTCCTATCGCTCATTGCCTCCATGTGATTCGGGACTGTACCCAAAAGCCACCATTTTGCACGCCCTCTTGGACGTGGTAAGGTGGAAATCAAAGCACATTGGGAATCACACAAGACTCTATGACGATCTCGGGTCAACAGACTACACTGTACCAGTGTCACCAGAGAACTGCCATCTGACGTAAGGTATAATACCATCTGGGCGTTCTCGGCGAGTCCGTCCAGTGTACCCAGTCTCTACTGAGCACCCGTATATCATCTCTGATGTCAAACACCAATGGATATGGGATCATCCATCGCCCATCTGTATGGGTCGAGATGGTATACGCTAGTCTACTCTGGTATATCGATGCCCCGTCTCGATACACCCACGACTAGGGACCTTGAAGGATGTACTTATAGACTAGCATGTCCCCACTAGTATGATCGGCATCATAGTCCAGGTAGTCAAGTACACATCCTAAGGGCTTTACCAACATGTAACAGAGAGACAATCAGTGTACACGTTAAGGAAAAGAGTAACCAGATAGCATACTATCATGTCGAACAAGAAAGTCCTCCCTATATATGTTCAAGCATCCACTACAATATACATCCTATGTATAGTAATGGCCTCTAGGGCATACATATAACTAACAATCTCCTACTTGCACTAGGGCCATCTGTAGCAGTGGTTGTAGTATCTCATACTCAACCATCCCATAAATTTCTCTCTCTGGGAAAATGCCTTTGTAAGTGGATCCGCCGTGTTGTCCTCTGAGTCTTCTCTCCTAACCTCGATCACCCTGGAGATCAACCATATCCACGATCAGGTGACACTGCCTTAGAATATGTCTGGATCACTGATGGGACAGACGTTCCTTGGCATAAGCCACAACTCCATTGTCACACAATGGGAGGAACTAAGTTCATCTCATGAACTAATATACACCCAGACAGCCTCTTTGGTAGCATCTTAAGTAGCGATGTATCCAGCCTTTATCGTCTAGTATGCCACGGTATCTAGCTTGGAATTCTTCCAACATACCGTCCATTTACTGAGGGTAAAGACATTGCCTACGACTGACATTCAGTCGTCCTTATCACCCTGGAACCTTTCCAGTGATTCTCCCCAGGATCGATTGATACCATCTCACTACATGTAGTGAGTATCCTAACATCCAATTACATCTATCTCATAGATGAAAACTCAGGATTTAGGAGGTATCTCTTTGATCCTATATGGTGAATCATTGTGATAAGCGGAGATTGACCGAGCGTAGTACTGGAAACTACTTCCCTATCAAGAGTGTGTCATCCACGTACTCTACGAGGATCACTACCACACTCCCTACTACCTTTTTGTATATACAAGGTTCATCTACCATTTTTATGATGTCAAACTGTTTGACTAACTCATCAAAATAGATGTTCCAACTCCGCGATGCTTGCTTTATCATATAAAACATCTTACACACGTTTCCGCTGCTCCCACTGTCTACGAAGCCCTCTGACTGTGTACTTACAGACTCTCTCTTCTAAAACATCATTTAGAAAAGCAGTCATGACACCCAACCGCCAGATATCGTAGTTATGGTATGTAGCCGTGGCAAGTAGGATCTGGATGGACTTAAGCATAGCTACTGGACAAAGGTTTCATCATTTTCCACGCCTGGTTGATGACGAAAACCTTTAACAAGTCTAGCTTCGAAAGTCTCAACTTTTCCATCTACACCAAATAATCTTCTCAAGATATACTTGCTCCTGATGGGGATTTAACCCTTCAGATAAAGCAACTAAAGTCCATACTTTGTTGGTGTATAAGGATTCCATCTCAGATCGCTAAGCATCCAGCCATTCTTACAGAGTCCCACTCCTGATGGCCAGCTCGAAACTAGTTGGGTCATCATCTCATTATGCATTCCTCGCTCCCACTGTCATAGAGAAACAGAAGTATCTCTCAGGTGGGTGAGGAACCCTACTAGATCGGCGGAGAGGCTGAGGTTCGTTGGAAACAATTGAATTCTTTGGTTCTACCAAATCATCAGCTGCAGTTTGTATAGCTGGAACATTTCCAGTTCTACATAACAGACCTTGCCTCGATCTTGTCCGGATTTTGCTTTTGACATAGGCCAGACAATCCCCAATCTTAACTTACTTAAGAGATGGGTTCTTTCCATACCATATCTCATATGGAATGGTACGCACTGATTTGATTCGAAACCCTATTCAATAGGTATGCAGCTTCTCAAGTGCATAACCCCCAAAAGGAAATAGGAAACTCAGTAGTACTCATCATAGAGCACACCTTATCATATAGGGTGTGATTGCTCCGCCCCGATACAACGTTGTGCTGTGGTGTATTTGGAGGAGTAATGCTGAGAGAGAATCTCATTCTCCTTTAGAATGGTCCAGGAATTCCATGCACAAGTATTCTCCTCCCTGATCTCATCATAGGACATAATACTTATACCCGTATTTTTGTTCTCTACTTCTAACTTATATTCTGTGAATATCTCAAAAGGTTCGGACTTGTGTTTCAACACGAACATATGTCTGAATCTTGAGAGATTATCAGAGAATGTAATGAAGTACAAAGAACCGGTCTTGGCATGTGTAGACAGGGGACCTAACATACATCATCATGTATCAGCCCCAAGATTTCATTAACCCTTTCTCTGTTTCCAATAAACAGAGCTATGGTCATCTTATCTTTGTGACATGACTGGCAAGTTTCACAAGATGTAAATTCAAACTGATTTAAATATGCATCTAAATGTAACTTCAGCCAGTCAGGTCGCATTGATATGACCTTGTCTATAATTCCTCAAGAAGGATTCGTTCATTTCTGAACTCTTCCTCTTGTGTGTGTTCTATATACTAAGAACCGTTGTTTGATTTAGAACGTCAATGCTTTTAGATAACGTGCCTGAACCGATCAACTGTTGATATAGGAAATATTCAAAACATTATCCAACAACACAAAATTATATCCTTCTTTACTAATAAAGAAACTGATATGATTTTGTATATCAGGTTCGGTATCTAATAACATTTGTTCAGAATCAATGTATTCTGGTAATACAGGGTGACAGTGACCAACAGACTTGGCTGCAACACTTCCACCGTTTTCTGCCTCATGAAACTTATCACCCGTTCTCAGTTCTCTACCTATCTGTAGCATTATGTAACAGATTACATATCTGGGATCATGATCCGGTATCAAATACCCAGGACGCAGAGGATACAGAGAAACGGTTCTTTGTAACGAACACACCCGAAGATGATGCATCAACATGCACTTTCTTCGTTTGGGCGGCACGGGAAATCTGGTATTCCCCAATTCCTGCTCTGTCTTATAACAATTATAAGTTAGAGCGGGTTCCAACGTTCCCCAGCTCAGTATAACAAGCGAGTTCGGTCAATATATCCGTTTTATTATCTTGATTAAGGCGTGATATGGTCGCTACCTGGAGAGAGAGAGAAGAAAACACTCTGCGTGCGCTCTTGCAAGATCAGATTGGTTATTATGTTATCTAATCAGGATGGCTCCCACAGTTTTTATCAAATCTTCCTTCAAACCATAAAAGGAAAGACTAGCCGGGATTAATTACACGCTATAAGTTCGCCAATCTTTCAGCCAGGCCAGTGTCGGTACTTTGAGGGAGGTTCCCCGTGCTTTCGCACGGACCTAATTACAGTAAACCTCGTTTTCCCAGAGGCGTAACCCCATTGACACCTTTCTAGACACCTACTTGATCGGCTAATTGTAATGTGTAAAACTCTCCCAGGAGTAACTCTTACTCGCAGCGGGTATCGGGATCCAACTATCTCATAGAAGGTATGCAATCTCATTGCAAATTTCAACACTTGAAATTCCAGATAATATTTTTCCCCTAGCGTGCTATGACCTTAACACATGCCAAACAACCCATAGCCCTCTCGTCAAGTTCAACCCGTACATTTCTTGATTGAATTAAACACACCGGCACGACCCTTGACGCATGCCAAACAACGCCGTACGAATACCCTAATCCAATCGTATCGTATGCTAGCAGATAAGCACTAGTTAGCTACCGTACACTACGCCTTGACGCATGCCAAACTACCGCAGCACGAATACTAACTAGTACTTATCTGAAATGACGAAGGGCTACGACAGGTTTTTCTTAAAACCTATTGCGTAATGAACTTGATATCGTTGTAGAATCAAATGATTTTAAAATGGAGTGTTTTTTAGGCTTTTCTTGTTTTGCTAAAGAGGTCACTCCCGGTGAAGGGATCGTCGGCCCTTTCCTCGTCGAATGAGGTGCGGGATATATCATATATATCACCGTGCAAAGCAGAAACTATAGAAGCAATCAAAAGATAAACCGAGTGTGTAGCATCTGCCAGTTATTACTAAAGGCGTCACTCCCAGTGAAGTGATCTCGGCCCTTTCCTCATCGAATAAGGTGCAGGATGTTCTACAAGGAACACCGCGATGCAAAGCAAGAACTGTAGCTACCTGTTTTATTTTTGAAATTCGATTCCACAACATCTTAGGTTTCTTTTCTTTCATTAATCATATTAATGAAGTCCCATCATTTAAGTTACCTAAACATCACAGATAAATACGACATACACTTATGCCATCCGCATTCGCCTCGATGTCCCCTCGTGCACCGTTAGGTTAGGTAACTAACGACAGAGCGGGACAGGGCTAGCGCGGGTGTAAAACATAAGTAACGTCTATATAATATATCATATATACTATATACAGTATCTATCACATAACATCACATGATCACATTACAGATATCGCAGCAGAAGAATCATATGAAATATAGGATATACTAGGACGTCCGTGTTTTCAATACGAGCCAGTATAAAACACGGATTCCACGGTCGCGATGAATAGCCAAACCCACACCCCTAGACCCCTACGAGAGCGGCAAGCAACCATACCAATTCTAGAGTTAGGAGACTAGGACTCGACTTCTCGAGTTGGTCTCCCACTGGACTCCAGAACCCGGTTACTTGTGCTCCCCTCCTTGGGTCTATCCTAGTGCGGAAAAGTAAATAATATACAAAAGGTGACTACTTCCGCAACCTGAAAGTGCCCCAATAAAAGAATATTACATACATATTATTTTACATGAATGAAAATGAAAAACACTCATCTCACATAAAAACCCCCGGCTATTCAAACACGACGATCTAATATAACATATCCAGCAACACATAACATCACATGTCATCAACGTAAGTAAACATGCGTATCCCAATTGTCGTTGACATATAGCAACGAAACCGGCGATATCACATATTACACTTACGGTTACAGAAAAGAAAGTGTAAAACTACAACAGTTGGAATCCTCAACCTCTTCAGACATCGCATGCCTGACCAAATGAATTACTTAGACATCGCATGCCTAACAATTATAAACCCCGCATCAAAATTTCCTGGCAACCGATCAAGTGAGACTAAAGTGCTATGTTTATAACATTCAATTCAGTTATCTCATAACTCCTTGTGGATTCCCAAAATTGTATCACATTCCACATAAATAGAAAATGTTAAACATTCTGATCGAACATTCAAACACCCAAGTTTTCCCGAAACAGCTCAATACATGAAACTTGTTTAAAAACATCCAGTTCATGCCTCAGTACCAACGGTCCAGCCGTAGAAGGGTCAAGCCAACGCATCACATGTGGCACGCCGTACTGCCCCAAACCCGAAGGTTCAAAGGGCAGTTCAAGACGGTCACATAATCAAGTTAAGGTTTGTTGTCTTCTAGAGGGCCCATCGCGTTACTTGCACTACTTAGAACGTTCTTAAACCACGGAAAAATCCAACACTTGGAAATTTTCCAACAGGGGAAAAATTGGGTATTTATATCCAGTCAAAATTTTTAACATATTCTAAATATCCGGAAAACGCAACGAAATTAAAAATTCCGATCGAAACAACGACTACAAAATAAACCCCAAAATACTCAACTCTTGAGTCAGTGTTAAAAATGCCCAGAAAATAGAAACAACAGAGGTATGAATTACTGTGGAAAAATCCGTCGCTAATTCCATTACACTGCCGCGGAACCGCCGCCACAGGGGGGTTATTGCCACGGTTCCGCGGCCATATAGAGGACTTAGGGGCTCGTTTTTCATGGTAATTCTTATAAAACCGTTCTGAATTTTTTAAACATTTTTAATTTTGAAAATTCCCAGATTTTAAAAAATGACCAGAGAGGGGTGTATCTTGTCGTATTTGGGTTCGATCGGGGTTTTAACTTCGTTAACGCATTGCCTAAGGCTCTAGCTAGGCTCTGATACCACTGTAGGGTTCCTAGGCACACAAATGATGTCTCACAAGGCATCAACCATGCCAATTTCATATTTTACAAGTGCCGAGAAACCCAAATACGGATTCGTTAACTTGAGATTAGGCGAAACATGCAAGTAGTAAACAACTTTACGCTAAAGTGAAAGAGACTACAACCTTTGTAGATCCGGTCCTCCACCTCCATAGCTCCGTGACGATGTACCCTCACTGCGATCATCGGATCCTGGACTCTAGCGTCGGCTTCATCGGAGAAATGGGCGGGCTAGGTCGTCGACTTCGATGCCGAAGATGATCTACGTCGAGGCAACACAAGATCAAGCTCCAACTTCACCAAGCCATTAAACTTGTGAAGAAAACACCATATACTACTTGGCATGTGGTAGAGGATGAAGAAATAGGAAGTGGGTTCACTTTAGAATTGGATTTCTCACACTTTTTCTCAAGTCACCATTAAAGCTAGCAAGCTTCTTTCTTCTTGAAGAAGAAGAAGATAATATGATAAGAATTATTGAATAATAGAAAAATAAGTGATTCTTATGGTATTAGCAACCATGGTTATGTGTAGAGAGTAAACTAAGGTTAGGTGAATGGTTAGGTTAGGCATGAAACAAAAATGGTAGACTTTTTCAAAGCTTCATAAAGCTTCAATGTAAAACAAAAGTTGCAACCATTTCATTTCTAGCCAAAATGAAATAAATAAATAAATTAATTAATTAAAACCCTGACCATTTACTTAACCAAGGTTTAAATCAAACATACACCCAAGTTTGCATGTATCATCAAACATGATACAAACTAGTGCACAAAACTATATCATATATACAATGTGCACATCAAGTGAGAAAATTCATCTTAAGTGAACTAATAATAGTTAATGTAAAGTAATATATCAAATATATAATTATACATTAAATCATTAAATCAACACTTGATTTAACGATCCGGTCATATCGCATATAACCGACTAATATCAAGTGTATCAATGTATCGAATCAACACTTGATTCGGTAACCCGGCTATATCACATATAACCGACCAATGATACAAATCGCGAGAATAGAATACAATACCACATACTGGTCTAATTCTCGATCCCGCACATATCTCATATGCGCTCCTATTTCGTTTCGCTTGAGCCAGGAAACCTCTGTGTAGGACTCTAAAGACTCGTCAATACGCCGGCAGCAGGTGATGATCATATCAAACACCCACAAGACACAAGCGGTCTACTAAACATAACGGTCACCCGGGTATTGAGCGATCAGAAGATCGATGAGCAAGCCCGCTCACACTCCTGTGAATCCAACCAGTAACACTTACCGTACAGTCCGGTCTGATCGTCTGATATGTCGCATATCTCGCCTAGGGGTGGTAAACGTCAGACCCCAGTCGCTCGATAAGTCATGTCGATATGAGGTCTATAACAGTTCGAGAAACTACTAGTAACACTTACCAGTAAATCTCAGCAACCCTGGCCAGGGATTTCCGGTTATAGCCAATCGAACACAGTGCAACATCAACTCCCTATACCGGGAAAGACGAATCCCCTCCTATCGCTCATTGCCTCCATGTGATTCGGGACTGTACCCAAAAGCCACCGTTTTGCATGCCCTCTTGGACGTGGTAAGGTGGAAATCAAAGCACAGTGGGAATCACACAAGACTCTATGACGATCTCGGGTCAACAGACTACTCTGTACCAGTGTCACCAGAGAACTGCCATCTGACGTAAGGTATAATACCATCTGGGTGTTCTCGGCGAGTCCGTCCAGTGTACCCAGTCTCTACTGAGCACCCGTATATCATCTATGATGTCAAACACCAATGGATATAGGATCATCCATCGCCCATCTGTATGGGTCGAGAAGGTATACGCTAGTCTACTCTGGTATATCAATGCCCCGTCTCGATACACCCACGACTAGGGACCTTGAAAGATGTACTTATAGACTACCATGTCCCCACTAGTATGATCGGCATCATAGTCCAGGTAGTCAAGTACACATCCTAAGGGCTTTACCAACATGTAACAGAGAGACAATCAGTGTACACGTTAAGCTAAAGAGTAACCAGATAGCATACTATCATGTCGAGCAAGAAAGTCCTCCCTATATCTGTCCAAGCATCCACTACAATATACATCCTATGTATAGTAATGGCCTCTAGGGCATACATATAATAACATGGGGTTGAGGAAGATGAAGAGGGAGAAGAAAAATGATGGGGGAAACGTTAGGCAGCAACCCGTCCTCTCTTTCTCACTTATTCACTCTCTCTCTCTCTCTCTCTCTCTCTCCAATCATACCCTTTTCACTAAATTACCCTTTTGCCATTTCTTTACCTTTTCTCTTTCAAATTTCAAAACCAAATCACATAATACCCATAAAACAACACAAATACAACATGTAACCTAATGGAACATGACATGGTGCACTAGCCATGGAAAACTGTAGAAACACGCATTTGGCTTAATCGCGATTCGCAGTGCACTAGTCGGGTTTTTATCGAAACTGTGTATAATAAATTTTAAAAATGCCAAATCCTTTAATTATATTATTAAATGAATAAATCATTTTAATTTTCATTTATTTCACAGTTATTTGTATATATTTATACCCTATTTAGAAAACACCAATTTTGCAAATCGGGCAGTTTTCGGGAAAAATATTATTTTAATATTAAATTCCAAAAATAATATTTTATATTTTCTGAAATGTTACAATCTCCCCCCCTTAAAGAAATTCGGTCCCCGAATTTAAATTTAAACCCCCAAAATCTTAATCATTTCAATAATCAGCTTAAATCAACGGGGCTCCGAAATCACGGATTATGCAGAAACAACACAGCGCGTCAAGTGCGCATGAAAACGAGTACAAAACTCGAAATCGAACTCCGTCAAGCGTCACACAAATTATCGGATTTGCACGCATATCCTCGGAGTTACAATAAAGGTACAGATCTCGAAATCTACTACTGAAATCCAATATACACTAGTCAAATACTATAATACGTATATAGTACACATCTTTGGAAAACTTCCTAGAACTAAATAAAACTCATGCAAAAATCTTTTCTAAATAGCCGTGTGATGCGTAACTCACGGCCTAAGTGACGGGCGCTCATTTTAAAATAATAATATATGTCCATATATGGTTTCCTAAATACACGTCCCGTTGTTTTCAAAATATCCCAAAAGGTTTTCCTTTATAAACGTTCGTGTCGCTCACAGACACGTAGGAAATAGCGAGACTATAGCTCCTTTTGAAAACCCTCTTGGTAATCTTTTAATGCATGCAAGGTACTCAGGTACAGTCCTCAGATCAGCCCTATTTGGCCACTATATAATATGGTGCCAAAACGAAAACAAGGTGCTCAAAAGAAAAATTTGTCTCAAAAGGCGTATCCAACAATCACGTGCGTCTGGTGCGCACGGAAATAAAATCCAAATACAAATGCCACAATATGCACAAAAGCAAAACTCAGTGCAACGGGTGTGCACGAAAGCATCTGTCCAGTGCAACGGGTGTGCACGACAATAATATCAAGTGCATCTAGAATGCATCCGGTGTGCACAAAATCACGTCTTATATCATGCTCCCAACATGCGCGAAAATCTAAATCAAGTGCCTAATATGCGTAAAAATCCAACCAAAGCGCATCGGGTCCATAAAAGCATATAGAGCAATAGCATGCACGAAAACGATCGGCAAGTGCTAATGCGCACGAAAATGCAAATCTGGTAAAACGAATGCTCAAGGACATAAATCGGGTGCAACCAAGGTACGGAGTATAAATCCAGTTCGACAAACGCATAAATACCCGTCCGGTGCAACAAATACAAGAAATGCAAATGTAGTGCAACTAATGTGCGAAATACGAATCTGGTGCAACAAATGCACAAAATATAAATCTGGTGCGACAATTGCACGAAATGAAAATATAGTGCAAGAAATGCACGAAACACAAATCCGGTGCATCCAGGGCACGAAATAGAAATCCAGTGCATCCAGTGCACGAAATACTAAATACAGTGCATCCTGTGCACAAAATACCGATCAATAACTCAATCGCGTGAACAGCAACACCGAGTGTACCAAGGTGTATAAGATCATAAATGTGTGCAACTGCGTGCACAAAACACATATCAATGCACTACAAGCACATATAAGCTATACCGAGTGCAAAAATCAAATCGAGTGCGTATACGCACAAAAATCGAATCAACTGTATGAAATCCACGAAATCATAAACTTATGCAGCCAAGGCACAAAACCGATATCAAGTGCAAAAAATATGCACAAATCAAAAACCAACACAATGGTGTATAAAAACATATCTCGAGTGCAATAACTATGCACAAAATGTAAATACCCAGTAAGTGCAGCCATGCTGAACGAAATCAATATCAGGAAACTGTTAGTTGTATGTATGCCCTAGAGGCCATTACTGTACATAGGATGTATATTGTAGTGGATGCTGGGACATATATAGGGAGGACTTTCTTGCTCGACATGATAGTATGCTATCTGGTTACCATTTACCTTAACGTGTATGCTGATTGTCTCTCTGTTACATGTTGGTAAAGCCCTTAGGATTTGTACTTGACTACCTGGACTATGATGAGGATCATACTAGTGGGGACATGGTAGTCCATAAGTACATCCTTCAAAGTCCCTAGTCGTGGGTGTATCGAGACGGGGCATCGATATACCAGAGTAGACTAGCGTGTACCTTCTCGACCCATACAGATGGGCGATGGATGATCCCATATCCATTGGTGTTTGACATCAGAGATGATATACGGGTGCTCAGTAGAGACTGGGTACACTGGACGGACTCGCCGAGAACTCCCAGATGGTATTATACCTCACGTCAGATGGCAGTTCTCTGGTGACACTGGTACAGAGTAGTCTGTTGACCCGAGATCGTCATAGAGTCTTGTGTGGTTCCCACTGTGCTTTGATTTCCATCTTACCACGTCCAAGAGGGCGTGCAAAACGGTGGTTTTTGGGTACAGTCCCGAGTCACATGGAGGCAATGAGCGATAGGAGGGGATTCGTCTCTCCCGGTATAGGGAGTTGATGTTGCGCTGTGTTCGATTGGCTATAACAGGAAATCCCTGGCCAGGGTTGCTGAGATTTACTGGTAAGTGTTACCAGTAGTTTCTCGAATTGTTATAGACCTCATATCGACACGACTTATCGAGCTATTGGGGTCTGACGTATACCACCCCTAGGCAAGATATGCGACATATCAGACGATCATACCGGACTGTACGGTAGTGTTACTGGTTGGATTCACTCGAGTGTGAGCGGGCTTGCTCGTCGATCTTCAGATCGCTCAATACCCGGGTGGCCGTTACGTTTAGCAGACCGCTTGCGGCTTGTGGATGTTTGATATGATCATCATCTGCTGCCGGCGTATTGACGAGTCTTTAGAGTCCTACACAGAGGTTTCCTGGCTCAAGCGAAACGAAATAGGAGTGCATATGAGATATGTGCGGGACCGAGAATGATACCAGTATATGATACTGTATTCGATTCTCGCGATGTAACATTGATCGGTTATATGCGATATAGCCGGGTTATCGGATCAAGTGTTGATTCGATAAGTTGTTACTGAAGATACCAGTCGGTTATGTGCGACATGACCGGATCATTGAATCAAGTGTTGATTTAGTGATTTAATGCATAATTATATATTTGATATATTACTTTGCATTAACTAGTATCGGTTCACTTTAAATGGATTTTCTCACTCGGGTGTGCACATTGTATATTCGATATAGTTTTGTGCACTTGATTGTATCATGTTTGATGATACATGTTTACTTGTGTTTTGTGTAAAGTTTAAACCATGGTTATGTAATGGTTAGGTTTACATTTTCATATCTATTTATTTATTCATTTATTCATTTTGGAAAATGTAAAGCAAATGAGAAAATGGTGGCTTCTTTTGTTTTGATCATGAAGCTTCATGAAGACTTTGACCAAGTGACCATTTTGTCTCATGCTTAACCCTAACCATCCCACTAACCATGATTTATTCTCTACACTTGACCATGGTTCAAGTTATGATAAGGATTATATTTCTTTTCTATTATTATTTAATCTTATCATATCATTTTCTTCTTCTTCCTCCTTGAACTCAAGAAGAAAAAGCTTTCTTCATCAATGGTGAATTGAGCAAACAAGTGAGAAATCCAATTCTAAAGTCTACCCACTTCCTATTTCTTCATCCTCTACCTCTTGCCAAGTAGTAGAGTGTGTTTCCTTCACAAGTTTTAGGGCTTGGTGAAGGTGGAGCTTGATTTAGCGATGCCTCGACGTAGATCATCTTCGGCATGGACATCGACGACCTAGCTTGCCCATTCTCCGTTGAAGCCGACGCTAGAGCCCGGATTTGATTTGGACAGCGGAGACGACCTCATCTCGGAGCCGTGGAGGTGGAGGACCGGATCTACAAAGGTTGTATTTCCGTATCTATTAGTTAAGTGTTAACTAGTTATCTTTTCGCCTAGTTTTCTAGCAAACGATCCGTAGTCGGGTCTCTCGGCACCTAGAATTTTTGAAAATGGCATGTTCGATGCCTTGTGAGACCTCACTAGTGTGCCTAGGAACCCTACAGTGGTATCAGAGACTAGCTAGAGCCTTAGGCGATGCGTAGACGGAGTTAGAAGTCCGATCGACCCGAAACCCCGACTTTAAAATGCTCTCTGGACATTTTTGTAATATATGGATTTTTGCAAATTAAAAATATGCAGAAAAATAAGCAGGTAAATCTAAGAATTACGATGCAAAAATTACCTAATGATCTTTCTAAAGTGCGGCGGAACCGCGGCATTAGCGTGCTAATGCGGCCCTTCCGCGGCCCTTTTGTCTTATCTGCCATTGAATTTTGCACAGTAACTCCTATTTTTCAGTGCTGGTTTTCCTGGGAATTTTTAATATGCGGTATACAGTTGAGCATTTTTGGGTTGTATTGGGAATCAAAGATTCGATCGGGGTTTCAAATTTTGTCTATGTGGCTTTCCGGATAAATTTTTAGAATATGTTAAAAAGTTCGACCGGATATAAATACCCAATTTTTCCCCTGTCGGGAAATTTCCAAGTGTTGGATTTTTCCGTAGTTTAACGACGTTCTAAGTAGTGCAAGTAACGCGATGGTCCCTCAAGAAGACAACAAACCTTAACTCGATTATGTGACCGTCTTGAACTGCCCTTTGAACCTTCGGGTTTGGGGCAGTACGGCGTGCCACATGTGAGGCGTTGGCTTGACCCTTCTACGGCTGGACCGTTGGTACTGAGGCACGAACTGAATGTTGTTAGACTTATTTCATGTGTTGACCTGTATCGGGAAAACTTGGGTGTTCGATTGTTCGATCGGAAAGTTTAACATTTTCTATTTATCCGGAATGTGATACAATAATTGGAATTCACAAATTGTTATGAGATAACGAAATGAATATTATAAACGTAGCAGTTTAGTCTCACTTGATCGGTTGCCACGGAATTTTGATGTGATCAAAAGTCCGTCGCAATCACGTAGCGTACGCGGATACTCGCCGGGTAAACTTAATAGACAGCCTCGCTCCATAGCCCCGACCAAGTGACTGTAGGAGAACCCCGTCACCGAAAGCATCCGTTCAGGTGCTCGCGGCAGCGGTGTTCCGCCTTGGTGCACTTCGTCGACGGTATCGGGGGTGCGACCGTCTACTGAAGTTTGCGACGAGCATTCGATCAGACTGTCGGGAATCTTGTTGAATTGCCCGACTCGATATTGAAAAGGGTTTTCGATAATGAGACTAAAATGCAGGGTTTATAATTGTTAGGCATGCGATGTCTAAGTAATTCATTTGGTCAGGCATGCGATGTCTGAGGTGGTTGCGAATTCCAACTGTTGTAGTTTTACACTTTCTTTTCTGTGACCGTAAGTGTAATATGTGATATCGCCGGTTTCGTTGCTATATGTCAACGACAATTGGGATGCGCATATTTACTTACGTTGATGACATATGATGTTATATGTTGCTGGATATGTTATATTGGATCGTCGTGTTTGAATAGCCGGGGGTTTTTATGTGAGATGAGTGTTTTTCATTTTCATTCATGTAAAAACTTGTATGTAATATTCTTTTATTTGGGGCGCTTCCAGGTTGCGGAAGTTGTCACCGTTTGTATATTATTTACTTTTCCGCACTAGTATAGACCTAAGGAGGGGAGCACAAGTAACCGGGTTCTAGAGTCCAGTGGGAGACCAACTCGAGGAGTCGAGTCCGGGTCTCCTAACTCCAGAATTGGTAGGGTTGCTTGCCGCTCTCGTAGGGTCTAGGGGTGTGGGTTTGGCTATTCATCGCGACCGTGGAATCCGTGTTTTATACTGGCTCGTATTGAAAACACGGACGTCCTAGTATATCCAATATTTCATATGTTTCTTCTGCTGCGATCTCTGTGTTGAGACTCTGTGATGGATATAGGATATAGTATACATGATATATTATATAGATGTTGCTTATGTTTTACACCCGCGCTAGCCCTGCCCTGCTCTGTCGTTAGTTACCTAACCTAACGATGCACGAGGGGACATCGAGGCGAATGCGGATGGCATAAGTGTACGTCATATCTATCTGTGATGATTAGGTACTTAAATGATGGGACTTCATTAATGTGATTAATGAAAAATAAAAGAAACCTAAGATGTTGTAGAATCGAATTTCAAAATAAAACAGGTAGCTACAGTTCTTGTTTTGCATAGCGGTATATGTGATATATCCTGCACCTTATTCGATGAGGAAAGGACCGAGATCCCTTCACCGGGAGTGACTCCTTTAGCAATAACTGGCAGATGCTACACACTCGGTTTGTCTTTTGATTGCTTTTAAGTGTTTTTGCTTTGCACAGTGATATATATGATATATCCCGCACCTCATTCGACGAGGAAAGGACCGACGATCCCTTCACCGGGAGTGACTCCTTTAGCAAAACTAGAAAAGCCTCAAAAGCACTCCATTTTAAAAATTCATTCGATCCTACAACGATATCAAGTTCATTACGCAATAGGTTTTCAGAAAAACCTGTCGTAGCCCTCCGTCATTTCAGATAAGTAGTATATAGTATTCGTGCTGCATTTGTTGTCTTTCATCAAGGTGCAGTGTGCGGTAGCTATATGCTGCTTATCTGCTAGCATACGATGCAATTGGATTAGGGTAGTCGTGCGGCTTTGTTGGCTTTCGTCAAGGGTCGTGCGGGTGGGTTTAATTCGATCAAGAAATGTACGGGTTGAACTTGACTAGCGGGCTATGGTTTGTTGGCTTTCGTCAAGGTCATAGCACGTTAGGGGCAAAACATTATCGGAAATTTCAAGTGTTGAAATTTGCAATGAGATTGCATACCTTCTATGAGATAGTTGGATCCCGATACCCGCTGCGAGTAAGAGTTACTCCTGGGAGAGTTTTATACATTACAATTAGCCGATCAAGTAGGTGTCTAGAAAGGTGTTAACGAGGTTACGCCTCTGGGAAAACGAGGTTTACATTAATTAGGTTCGTGCGAAAGCACGGGGGACCTCCCTCAAAGTACTGACACTGGCCTGGCTGAAAGATTGGCGAACTTGTAGTGTGTAATTAATCCCGGCTAGTCTTTCCTTTTAGGGTTTGAAGGAAGATTTGATAAAAAGCAGTGGGAGCCATCCTGATTAGATAAAATAATAACCAATCTATTCTTGCAAGAGCGCACGCTGAGTGTTTTCTTCTCTCTCTCTCTCCAGGTAGCGACCATATCACGCCTTAATCAAGATAATAAAACGGAATATTGACCGAACCCGCTTGTTATACTGTGCTGGGAAACGTTGGTCCCGCTCCAACTTATAATTGTTATAAGACAGAGCATGAAATAAGGGATTACCAGAATTCCCGTGCCGCCCAAACGAAGAGAATGCATGCTGATGCATCATCTTCGGGTGTGTTCATTATACAGAACTGTTTCTCAGTATCCTTTACGTCGTGGGTATGTGATACCAGATCAGGATCCCAGATATGTAATATGTTACATAGGGCTACAGAAAGGTAGAGAACTGAGAACGGGTGATAAGTTTCATGAAGCAGAAAACGGGGCAAGTGTTGCATCCAAGTCTGTTGGTCACTGTCACCCTGTATTCCAAATACATTGATTCTGAATGAATGTTATTAGATACCGAACCTGATATACAAAATCATATCTATCTCTTTGTTAGTAAAGAAACGATAAAATTTTGTATTGTTGGATAATGTTTTGAACATTTCCTATATCAAAAGTTGATCGGTTCAGGCACGTTATCTAAAAGCGTTGATGTTCTAAATCAAACTACAGTTCTTAGTATACGGAACACACACAAGAGGAAGAGTTCAGAAATGAACGAATCCTTCTTGTGGTATTGTAGACTAGGTCATATCAATGCGACCCGACTAGCTGGAGTTGCATAAAGATGCAAATTTAAATTAGTTTGAATTTACATCTTGTGAAACTCGCCAGTCATGTCACAAAGATAAAATGACCACAGCTCTGTTTACTGGAAACAGAGAAAGAGTTAGTGAACTTTTGGGATGATACATGTTGATGTATGTAGGTCCCCTGTCTACACATACCAAGACAGGTTCTTTATACTTCATTACGTTCTCTGATGATCTTTCGAGATTCAGACATATGTTCCTGTTGAAACATGAGTCCGAACCTTTTGAGATATTCACAGAATATAAGCGAGAAGTAGAGAACCAATACGGGTATAAGTATTATGTCCTATGATGAGATCAAGGAGGAGAATACTTGAGCACGGAAATCCTGGACTATTCTAAAGGAGAATGAGATTCTCTCTCAGCATTACTCCTCTGTATACACCATAGCACGATGGTATATCGGGGCGGAGCAATCACACCCTATATGATATGGTGTGCTCTATGATGAGTATTACTGAGTTACCTATTTCCTTTTGGGAATCATGCACTTGAGAAGTTGCATACCTATTGAATAGGGTTCGAATCAAATCAGTTGCCTACCACTCCATATGAGATATGGAAAGGGAAGAGCCCATGTCTTAAGCTAGTTAAGATTTGGGGTTGTCCGGTCTATGTCTAAAAGCAAAATCCGGACAAGCTCGAGGCAAGGTCTGTTATGTAGAACTGGAAGTGTTCCAGCTATACAAACTGCAGCAGATGATTTGGTACAACCAGAGGATTCAGTAGAAACCAACGAACCTCAGCCTCTCCGCCGATCTAGTAGGGTTCCTCACCCACCTGAGAGATACTTCGGTTTCTCTATGACAGTGGGAGCAAGGATTGCATCATGAGATGATGACCCAACTAGTTTCGAGCTGGCCATCAAGAGTGAGACTCTGTAAGAATGGCTGGATGTTTATCGATCTGAGATGGAATCCTTATACACCAACAAAGTATGGACTTTGGTTGCTATATCTGAAGGGTTAAATCCCCATCAGGAGCAGGTATATCTTGAGAAGATTACTTGGTGTACATGGAAAAGTTGAGACTTTCAAAGCTAGACTTGTTAAAAGTTTGCATCATTGACCAGGTGTGGATAATGATGAAAGCTTTTCAAGTAGCTATGCTTAAGTCCATCCAGATCCTACTTGCCACGGCTACATACCATGACTACGATATCTGGCGGTTGGGTGTCATGACTGCTTTTCTAAATGATATTTTAGAAGAATGCGTCTATAAGTACACAGCCAGAGGGCCTCGTAGACAGTGGGAGCAGCGGAAACGTGTGCAAGATGCTTTATAGGATAAAGCAGGCATCGCGGAGTTGGAACGTCTATTTTGATGTGTTGGTCAAAGAAGTTGACATCATCAAAATGGTAGATGAACCTTGTATGTACAAAAAGGTAGTAGGGAGTATGGTGACGATCCTCGTAGAGTATGTGGATGACATACTCTTGATAGGGAAGGAGTTTCCTATGCTACGCTCGATCAATCTCCGCTTATCACAATGATTCTCCATATAGGATCAAAGTGATACCTCCTAAATCCTGGGTTTTTGGATCTATGAGATAGATCTAATTGGATGTTAGGACTCTCACTAGTTGTAGTGAGTCGGTATCAACCGATCCTGGGGAGAATCACTGGAAGGGTTCCAGGGTGATAAAGACGACTGAATGTCAGTCACAGGCATTGTCTTTACCCTCAGTGGAGGGACGGTATGTTGGAAGAGTTCCAAGCTAGATACCGTGGCATACTAGAAGATAAAGGCAGGATACATCGCTACCTAAGATGCTACCAAAGAGGATGTTTGGGTGTATATTGGTTCATGAGATGAACTACGTTCCTACCATTGTGAGACAATGGAGTTGTGGCTCATGCCGAGGAACGTCCGTCCCATCAGTGATCCAGACATATTCTAAGGCAGTGTCACCTGATCATGGAGATGGTTGATCTCCAGGGAGATCGAGGTTAGGAGAGTAGACTCAGAAAACTACACAGCGGATCCACTCACAAAGGCCTGTTCCCAGAGAGAGACTTTTAAGGGATGGTTGAGTATGAGATACTACAACCACTGCTACAGATGGCCCTAGTGCAAGTGGGAGATTGTTAGTTGTATGTATGCCCTAGAGGCCATTACTGTACATAGAATGTATATTGTAGTGGATGCTGGGACATATATAGGGAGGACTTTCTTGCTCGACATGATAGTATGCTATCTGGTTACCATTTACCTTAACGTGTATGCTGATTGTCTCTCTGTTACATGTTGGTAAAGCCCTTAGGATCTGTACTTGACTACCTGGACTATGATGAGGATCATACTAGTGGGGACATGGTAGTCCATAAGTACATCCTTCAAAGTCCCTAGTCGTGGGTGTATCGAGACGGGGCATCGATATACCAGAGTAGACTAGCGTGTACCTTCTCGACCCATACAGATGGGCGATGGATGATCCCATATCCATTGGTGTTTGACATCAGAGATGATATACGGGTGCTCAGTAGAGACTGGGTACACTGGACGGACTCGCCGAGAACTCCCAGATGGTATTATACCTCACGTCAGATGGCAGTTCTCTGGTGACACTGGTACAGAGTAGTCTGTTGACCCGAGATCGTCATAGAGTCTTGTGTGGTTCCCACTGTGCTTTGATTTCCATCTTACCACGTCCAAGAGGGCGTGCAAAACGGTGGTTTTTGGGTACAGTCCCGAGTCACATGGAGGCAATGAGCGATAGGAGGGGATTCGTCTCTCCCGGTATAGGGAGTTGATGTTGCGCTGTGTTCGATTGGCTATAACAGGAAATCCATGGCCAGGGTTGCTGAGATTTACTGGTAAGTGTTACCAGTAGTTTCTCGAATTGTTATAGACCTCATATCGACACGACTTATCGAGCTATTGGGGTCTGACGTATACCACCCCTAGGCAAGATATGCGACATATCAGACGATCAGACCGGACTGTACGGTAGTGTTACTGGTTGGATTCACTGGAGTGTGAGCGGGCTTGCTCGTCGATCTTCAGATCGCTCAATACCCGGGTGGCCGTTACGTTTAGCAGACCGCTTGCGGCTTGTGGATGTTTGATATGATCATCATCTGCTGCCAGCGTATTGACGAGTCTTTAGAGTCCTACACAGAGGTTTCCTGGCTCAAGCGAAACGAAATAGGAGTGCATATGAGATATGTGCGGGACCGAGAATGATACCAGTATATGATACTGTATTCGATTCTCGCGATGTAACATTGATCGGTTATATGCGATATAGCCGGGTTATCGGATCAAGTGTTGATTCGATAAGTTGTTACTGAAGATACCAGTCGGTTATGTGCGACATGACCGGATCATTGAATCAAGTGTTGATTTTGTGATTTAATGCATAATTATATATTTGATATATTACTTTGCATTAACTAGTATCGGTTCACTTTAAATGGATTTTCTCACTCGGGTGTGCACATTGTATATTCGATATAGTTTTGTGCACTTGATTGTATCATGTTTGATGATACATGTTTACTTGTGTTTTGTGTAAAGTTTAAACCATGGTTATGTAATGGTTAGGTTTACATTTTCATATCTATTTATTTATTCATTTATTCATTTTGGAAAATGTAAAGCAAATGAGAAAATGGTGGCTTCTTTTGTTTTGATCATGAAGCTTCATGAAGACTTTGACCAAGTGACCATTTTGTCTCATGCTTAACCCTAACCATCCCACTAACCATGATTTATTCTCTACACTTGACCATGGTTCAAGTTATGATAAGGATTATATTTCTTTTCTATTATTATTTAATCTTATCATATCATTTTCTTCTTCTTCCTCCTTGAACTCAAGAAGAAAAAGCTTTCTTCATCAATGGTGAATTGAGCAAACAAGTGAGAAATCCAATTCTAAAGTCTACCCACTTCCTATTTCTTCATCCTCTACCTCTTGCCAAGTAGTAGAGTGTGTTTCCTTCACAAGTTTTAGGGCTTGGTGAAGGTGGAGCTTGATTTAGCGATGCCTCGACGTAGATCATCTTCGGCATGGACATCGACGACCTAGCTTGCCCATTCTCCGATGAAGCCGGCGCTAGAGCCCGGATTTGATTTGGACAGCGGAGACGACCTCATCTCGGAGCCGTGGAGGTGGAGGACCGGATCTACAAAGGTTGTATTTCCGTATCTATTAGTTAAGTGTTAACTAGTTATCTTTTCGCCTAGTTTTCTAGCAAACGATCCGTAGTCGGGTCTCTCGGCACCTAGAATTTTTGAAAATGGCATGTTCGATGCCTTGTGAGACCTCACTAGTGTGCCTAGGAACCCTACAGAAACTCGTCATCAAAACTCAAATCTAAACGATATAAGCGTGATACTCAGAGTACAAACGCAAATCGCAACAAAGGACATTGAGTCACACCTCCTACAATGTCGAAAATTGAATCGGTGCGCCCAAAACCGGCAGAACAAGAACATCCTCTTGCCTCCTGCTCACGGTCTGGCATCCTCCGTCTCTGGGTACTCATCTTCTCCTCGGATTACCAATCTCGCAATCCATCGGCTCATCGGCCCTGTCATGTGTGCTAACGGGGACGATTCTGTTCTGGCACTTCTCTTGTCATCTCCCGGTCAATCATCACGACCACTCGTAAGGCAGCACGTCACTGGCGTCGGCCTATGGCTCTCTGAATACACGTGACACATCAGATCCAGGGTGAAAATCTCATTGTAGCAGTGTTCCGGAAGGAATCCTTCTCAATGTCTCTTCCGATCTCGCCTATGCCGAACTGCACAGAGGCTGGTACTCTTACATAATCTTTTCTTGTTTTCTGGACATCCGCGTTCTCACCACAACATTTCCTCAGGAACTAGCCATATCCCAACGCCTCTGTATGCATATCAGATCCCTAATCTCGACGGGGAGTAACAACATCTCGTCAGCATCTCGCCTGAACCTCCGGCTCCACTCGCCCTTATCATCATCTGCTTCGAGGTCATGTCTTGCTGTCTGCGTACTGCTACAGTTCTCGGCCACAGTCAATCCAAAGTCTCTCACACGAACTCGAAGTTTCGAACTCGGTATCTTCATCACTCCGTAGAAGATATCTGGCCGAACACGTCCTCGGGAACTCGTCCCAACCATCAGAGGAATAATCCATACTCGTCCGTCTTTGATCAACTCACAACGCATCTGGTTGAGGTCCTCTATCCAAAGCTGGTCAGCTTACTGGTCTCTTATCACATGATATCTGGACGACGTCAAACTTTTCGTTCGAGTCATCAAGGTCCCAAAATTTCCCGAAGGCTCAACACCTGAGCGCAGTCTAAAAATATCTGGTACCTACCACAGCACCTCGGAACCAGCCATAGAAGGGCAAACCCAAGCCTCACTGAAGGCACCTCTAAACTGCCATAAACCCTAGGGTTCAAAGCGGTTCCATGGTCATCATGTCGAGTTAGGGTTTCATTCTTCTAGAGGGTCCACAGAATTACCTGCATGTTCCTCCGAACACTTTAAACTTGGGAAAATTGGGTTTTTGACACTCGCTCGAACTTTTTAACATCGCCTAGCCGACATGCGAATACCCTCCGTCCGCACGCTAAACAATGCCCCAATCCTCCAGGAAAGGCGATACATCAGCGGTCATCTCTGGATCGGTCTGCTCTAGATCTGAGTAAGACTCTCCATACTGAAAATCCTCAACTCATCTGGGCCTGCGTCGGCGTATCAATCTGACGAATCATCTTTGTCTCTCAACTCGGAATAGACTAGCTATCATTTGTCACATCTCTGCCTTGAAGCTCCAGCGATCTCAGCTTGTAAGCTCTTGAAGCGACATCCTATCAATCTCAGCAACAGTTGGGTCATCTGTCTGCACGGTAGGCGACATCACAACTCTGAGGTATGCTGTACATTAACAGTCCTCTCGCAACTGGCAGCTCCAAAAGTGGCCCGATCATCCGGTGTTAAACCAAGCACCCGCCTCCAAAAGAGGTCACAACATAACACTACATCGAGACGTTCCCATGTCACCAGAAAACACAGTGGTCAGCCCTCGTACCAGACGAGCTCGTCCTGACCGTAACACTAGCACCAGCTCAATCTGCGCTCAAATCATGGTGACATGAACCTCAATCGAGTATCGAAAAAAGCAGATCGATGGCATGAAAGGAAACGATAGACCCAGAATGGATACATGATCATAAGAAGGAACAGCATCAATAAGAGTATTATCATGGAACAAATAAAAATCAAGGATCTCAAAATATGTACATCCTAAGTTTTCTTAAGTGGAGTATCGTATCGTAAATATGCCGTGGAACATACGTACGGTACGTCACTCTACTTAAGCTACCTACTCCATCAATCAGGGTCAGCCTATGAAACGAAAGTTCGGGTCTAATACCCCCCGTTCAAGTCTAAGTTCTGTAAGGTCAAGTCTAGGTTCCGAAATACATACCCGCCATAGACTCCACATAGTCAAACATAGACTCGAACAAAGGTTAAACCTAACGCTCCGATACCAACATTGTCACGACCCGAAATATTAGCTCGTGACCAGCACTTAAATCACGCAACGTCTAAAGGCGTAACGTAATTCAAGTAAGCTGAAACCCAGAAATCTAAACCTTTTAAGAAAAATAAAGGAGGTGGAGTTTTGAAATAAAGGTATAATGAAATCAAGTTTTCTTAATGCATGGAAAGGAACACGAAAATGCAAGTGAATTATGCAAGTTTAAAAAAACATGCTTCGTCTTTTTGAAAATTTGAGCAGCACCTCCTTTGTATATTTTGATCCAAAACCATAAATACATAATAAGAATAATAGCATTCCCAAGCGGGAGCTAGCTCTTCGCCAAACGGCGGATCAAAACCACGCAAGACAGTAAATATAAGTATATGACGCCCAACGGCGAAGTTCACCCCAAAAGATAAAGAAATAAGTAAGACATTAAACCACAAGTAGCGGAATACCCCTCGCTATAAGTCTCACAACCACAAACCCACTAAGTCTCTTTACTTATACAATTTATAAATTTTGATTGATGGAGTTAACTAGATACAATATGAAATATAGATACAAGAGTGGGTATGATACAAGTGTCCCACCTACCAACGCAAAACACCCGAATGCAACTGTATGCCAGCGAAGCCGCTACTGATCCAAGCGGTCAACCTACAAGAACTGTGGCACAACGGGAGTGAGTTGCCAACTCGTGAGTAGAAAAATATCAACAGATAGAAATCGAATAAATAACGACTCCTGGGTCAACTATATCATAAAGGTAATACTATGATATCTAGGGTGACCGGGTCTGTATATGTGCCAGCAAGGTAGTTAAAGCCTATAAGCATATGGACAACATCCAACAGTAAAATAATGCATGTATGCAAGTGGATCTCGTCCATGTGTCACCCATTGACACAACAACATCATGCATGTAAATATCATAAAAGCATATGCATGATAATACGAGGATATAACTCAACATGTATCCCTCTCGACACCTCCAAATCATGGAACCTGAGTGTCCAGCATCGACACTCGAAACATCATGAAAACCGTGTCCAGCATCGACACGTAAATCCTCATATATCTCAGGAGCCACATCTTCAGATCGGCCCTCAGGCGCCGCACACCCTGGTCGGCCCTCATATCCATCTCGCTACTCCGGTCGGTATCCTCCAGATAACCGCCGAGTCCAAATACTATCACCGGTAGGTAGTGCTCCCCAGCTAGGCTCACCGTCTAACATATACGAGTCTTCTTGCCTCGGGGTACCTCACTGGGTCCACCATGTACCCGCAGACGGTGCTTACCGCTCCTCGAATTGGGTTTCACATGCCACTCTCAGATCCGAGAAAACACATGGTGGACGCACTGAAATATCATATCAAGAGAAACCGGGTTTTTAAAACAATAAATACTTTCTTTTAAAATGACCACAGTTCCCAAATCCAGAAATCTCATGAAAACATCATATCTCAATGCATAAAATCATAAAGCATGATGTATGCGACATATGATGGAAATGTAAGCATATCCGTATATCATGCAACATAGAACAGTGATATATCATATTAAGGGAAAACCGCTCCTTTAAATAATCCCAGTTTTAAAAATATGTCTTGCGGTTCCCAATATCTCCAAGGTCAAATGCAACATTGTAGGGTTGCTAGGCACTCTAATAAGGTTTTACAAGGCATCAACCATGCCCGATTTAAATTTTAGCCGTGCCGAACAACCCTAACCTAGATCTTTAAACTAGAGATTAGACGAAACAAAGCATGTTAAACACTTTAACATCTAAGAGTTTGGGATTACAACCTTTGTAGTCCGGTCCTTCACTTCATAAGCTCCGTGTTGAGGTCCCTTCGCTGCGATCATCATGTACCCGGACTATAAAGAGGCTCCACGAAGAGAATGATGCAAACTTGCTTCCGATCTTCGATAACAAAGATGATCTACCTTGAAGTTTCATTAACACAAGCTCTTACTTACTAATCAAGTGAACACCCTAATATAAATGGCTAGGATAGATTAGGATGATGAAGTAGGAATTTAGCACTCATTTGTTTTCTTAATCTCATTCAAAATCATCACTAATGAAAAAGCTAGTAAGCTTTTTCATGAAAGAAGAAGGAAGAAGAAGAAGAAGATCAAATTCCTTTTATGATGAATAATGAATCAATTGAGGTTAGAAATGCAACCATGGGTTAAGTATGAAGACTTAACCTATGCAGAGATTTAATTATGGTTAAAGGGTTGGGTTGGGTTAAAAAAATATCACAAAATATCAAGGTCAAAGTCAAAGCTTCAAGAAGCTTCTTGAAAGTTTCATGATTGTTTAATCCTAATCCCAATCCTAACCACAATTAAACTCCACAAAACATGTTGCATTTATAACCCTAATATGTTACAATATTATATATCACATATACAATATTTATTGTAACGAAATAAAATAATACAATTAACATATATCGCATATATATCAATGTATTACCCGAGTGAGAAAAAGAATCTTTTAGTGAGCTTATATCAGTTAATGTAATTTAATATATCAAATATATAATTATACATTAAATTATCGAATCAACACTAGATCCGATAATCCGGCTATTTCACAAATAACCGACTAATATAATCTGTATCAGTTCATCGAATCAACACTTGATCCGATGACCCCGCTATATCACATATACCCAGCCGATATCTCATATCGTGAGAATCTAATACGGTATCTTAAACTCGTATTGTTCTCAGGCCCGCACATATCATATATGTGCTCCTACACCGTTTTGCCTGAGTCAAGACACCTCTGTGTAGGACTCTAAAGAATCGTCAATACGCCGGCAGTAGGTGATGATCATATCAAACACCCACATGCTGCAGGCGGTCAGCTAAACGTAACAGCCACCCAGGTATTGAGTGATCAGAAGATCAACAATCAAGCATGTACATTCTCCTACGAATTCAATCAGTAACACTGCCGTACAGTCCGGTCTCTTCGTCTGATATGTCGCATATCTCGCCTAGGGGTGGTAAACGTCAGACCCCAGTAGCTTGATAAGTCGTGTAGATATGAGGTCCATAACAGTTCAAGAAACTACTGATAACACTTAGCAGTAAATCTCAGCAACCCTGGCCAGAGATTTCCAGTTATAGCCAATCGAACACAGCAAAACATCAACTCCCTATACCGGGAGAGACGAATCCCCACCTATCGCTCATTGCCTCCATGTGATTCAGGACTGTACCCAAAAGCCACCTTTTTGCGCGCCCTCTAGGACGTGGCATGATGGAAATCAAAGCACGGTGGGAATCACACAAGACTCTATGACGATCTTGGGTCAACAGACTACTCTGTACCAGTGTCACCAGAGAACTGCCATCTGACGTGAGGTATAATACCATCTGGGAGTTCTCGGCGTGTCCGTCCAGTGTACCCAGTCTCCACTGAGCACCCGTATACCTTCTCTGATGTCAAACACCAATGGATATGAGATCATCCATCGCCCATCATATGGGTCAAGAAGCGCATACGCTAGTCTACTCTGGAGTATCGATGCCCTGTCTCGGTACTCCCACGACTAGGAACAATTGAAGGATGTACTTGGCGACTACACTGTCCTCACTAGTATGATCCACATCATAGTCCTGGTAGTCAAGTACTCATCCTAAGGGCTTTATCAACATGTGACATAGAGACAATCAGAGTACATGTTAAGATAAAGAGCAACCAGATAGCGTACTATCATGTCGAGCAAGAAAGTCCTCCCTATATATGTCCAAGCATCCACTACAATATACATCGTATGTACAGTAATGGCCTCTAGGGCATACATATAACTAACAAACATCGTAAAAAAGTGCACGGGTAACTATAGCAAGTAAATTATGTAAAGAGTCATATCATGATGAAGAAATTCCACTGTGTAGTGACATGGCAATTATCGATGATGAAGTGTGTGAGCCGGCAAATCTGTGTACATGTAACATACGCATCATCGATAATGGTGCAGGTGTACTAGCACAGGTATATGCAAGGCAATAATAATATCTTGAATGCAGCATAAGGTAAATCATCAGCTAAAAGCTATACGTATCTATCATAAGTTTGAGTCGGTGAATCGATCAATCAGCATCTAGCCTCACAGCACCACGTACGGTATAATACATCGTATGCCATCTTCTAGCCAAGGGTATGGATCAAACCTCAAGTCAAACTCATCACGTACGGAAAATCATCGTACGGCGGCATTAAGCAATCAGGGATCCTATCATGCTATAAGACGAGGAAGGTACGGACCTAACGTCTCGTACGGCTATCACTCATGATTCACAACATATATAAATAACTATATATACCTATGTCCAAAATCGCATCCGCAATAATCTCATATCAAGGGACCGACAGGGTATAATTCATCTCAATCGACTCGCATCCGTATACCATCATACCATCAAATCATCATATCATCATATCCGTCTTATATTCTTTCATCGCATTTATATCTCACATCAAGTCGAGTTTACATAAACATTTTATCACTACTAAGTTTAAGTATCTAATCTAACATACACACCCGAACCATACAAGCCGATTTTAAAAGAAGCGAATCGTAGTTTTGAAAATAGGGGTTACGGTGTTTTTAAGGAAAAGATATCATTTGAAAATCCGTAACGTCCCTCAAGGTAACTATTTAAAAGACGCAGACGATTCTTCAATTTAGAAATATGTATGGTTCGGATGACACATCTACGTCGACTATCTAGTCCTATAGTATCCTAAACGGCAATATCGTTAAACATCATCCTCAAATACCGTCATCACATATTTGCCGTATTTTATCACTTCTAACTATCCTTAGTTTCTAATTTGGTTTCACTAACTATCTTTTAACTCTAACCCTAATTTCTAAATCTAGGTTTCCTTAATCATATTCTATAAATCAGTCTCCATCAAAACATTGCGAGGGTACTATACACCATCCACCCGACTTCCCATGTGGATATAGATCCACTCACCTTGGTCTTCGCTTGCCGAAGTCGATGACGCCACGCTCCATCGCCTCGGAATCCATGTGAAGGTACCTATAATAACAACACATATCGCAACGCTATAAAAATCATGTTCTGAAATCCAAAACAACACAAGGATCGCCTATAGGTTAGAACCTATAGCCCACATATGCAAAACCAACAAATTACCCCAAGTCGTTGTTGTACAAACATCCAACAACAAAATACAAATACAAATATCAAAACTAAACATTTCAAAATACGGAAACATAGCCAAAAACCACACTAAAGTGCTCCAGATTTTGATTCAGGCCAAAAGGAGTTGCACAAACAAGTCTAGGGTGTTGTATATGATGTATATGAGCTACCGGACCATCCCTGACACCCCATGTCACCAAGTGGCCGGCCACTTCATCAAAACAACCGGCCTCCTCGGGTCCCCCTTCTCAGGTTGGGTCCGTCTCGTCAAGGTGGTCTCCTAGTTGCCTAATTTTTTCCCTAGAGTTATTTGCTACTCTCAAAAATCCCCCGGGTTGCTCCAGATTTTCCCTACACACCCAAAATTCTCAAAAACCGACATGAACTCAATTCCCAAATCCGTGTTTTGGATTCTAGGCTATGGTCCAGGTCCAGAATCACCTCAAAACTATTATTGACAGCCACAAAACATCACAAATTTCCCAAACCCCTCTCTTGGTGTTTCAAAGTTCACACATCCACCTCTAAACGACATCTAAATTTAAACAAAAAAAGCTAGGAAATCAAACTACTCTAAATGACAAGAGATATACCTAATGGTTATTCCCAAACAAAACCCTAGAAGTCCCAAAGTTGCCAAAATCACATTTTGCTTGGTTCAATGTGTAGAGGACGATATGGGGATTAATTTTTGTGAAGGGAGTATAAGGTTTTGGGGATTATTTGGAGATAGATCTAGGGTTTGAAGTGGAGGGATGTGGGGTTGAGGAAGATGAAGAGGGAGAAGAAAAATGATGGGGGAAAAGTTAGGCAGCAGCCCCCCTCTTTTTCTCACTTATTCACACACTCTCTCTCCCCAATCATACCCTTTTGACTAAATTACCCTTTTGCCATTTCTTTACCTTTTCTCTTTCAAATTTCAAAACCAAATCACATAATACCCATAAAATAACACAAATACAACAACATGTAACCAAATGGAACATGACATGGTGCACTAGCCATGGAAAACTGTAGAAATACGGATTTGGCATAATCGCGATTAGCAGTGCACTAATCGGGTTTTATCGAAACTGCGTATAATAAATTTTAAAAATTCCAAATCCTTTAATTATATTATTAAATTAATAAATCATTTTAATTTCATTTATTTCACAATTATTTGTATATATTTATACCCTTTTTCGAAAACCCCAATTTCACAAATCGGGCAGTTTTCGGGAAAAATATTTTTTTAATATTAAATTCCAAAAATAATATTTTATATTTTCTGAAATGTTACAAAGATGGACACCATTTCATGAATTTTCTTTTAAAGAAAATCAAAAATGAGGTGGATGGGGTGTAAAGAAGTATGGTAGAGAGGTATGGCCTTGGTTTTATATTGCAAAAATCATTTATGGTTACTATTCTTTCATGGTTGCTAAAAATAAAATGAGCCATTCTTTCTACTTGGTTTTTTCTCTGCACACTTGAATACTTAGCAATTTTTCTCTATGGCTTCTTCCTCGTCACCTCCTCCTCCTACATTTAGGCAGCTCACTTGAGCAAAGAAAAGAGAAGAAAGATAGTGAAAATATTCCTACATCCCCACTCTCCATTCGTAGCGAGCTTGGAGTATCGGTCGCTTCACTAGGTGAAGCCGAAGCTTGGATCGATTTCCCTCAGGTGGATCATCTTCGGCAAGGGCAGTTGCTACTCAAGCTCGATCCGGACAGCATACACGGAGCATGGAGGGGTCTTCCACGATTGGGTGGACAAGTGTCAAAGGTAGTATTCTGTATCATTGCATGCTTGGTTTGCTAGTTAAGTCATTTGGATCGATTCTATGGTTTGGGGTTCCTTCGTGTTAGCTTCAAATTTTCATTCGCCATGCACTTCCGCTAAGCCGCGAGCACTAGGGAACCCTGCATTTTTTATCTCATAAACCGAATAAATATCATCTCAAGCTCTTTCCTTCTAATCTTATGAACCTAACAATCCAATCTCCATTATTTTTTAATCTCATGAACCCAACAATTTCTTCATTATAATTTCATTCTTATCGATTCGAACAACCGTAAGCTTTATATGGCTTCTTCAACTATCCCTCACTGTATCCACCTTTTAATTCTAAAATATTCATAATCAATTCTTTAAATTCAACAAAAAAACACGTCATGTGTTCCTCTAAGCTCCTCCACAAACAATCAACAATTTCATAAGATTAGAAGGAAAGAGATAGAAATGATATTTCTTAGGTTTATGGATTTAAAAGAGTGAAGGGGAAGAGAAAGAATGAATTTAACTTAAGTTTATTTTTTTAAAAATGATTAAATAGTTAAAGAGGTGTTTTTTGGAGAACATTATAGTTTTGGGGGAGATATATGGAAATATGAAGTTTTGGAGGTGATATTTAGAATTAAGTAAGTTTTTTGGGGTCATATGTCGAAAAAACCTTTGATTGAAAAATATAGGGAATTCCCTACTTATAAAATATATAAATAAAGTATCATTCGAAACAAACATACCCTTACTTTGACTATAGTATCATGAATTTCTTCAATTTTATCCGACACTATAATAAACTTTCAAAATTATGACATCCATTGGATAATATTCCTGCAAAAAGTGTAAGTCGATGTCACACACCCCACAAGGTTTGTGCAGAGGCGGAATTTATAAAAAACAATTTTAATACTAGTAATATCGACTAAACATCCAAGATCATTTATAAAACTTAACTAACTGAACTAAAAGGGGTTCTAAACTACTATGATAGCGGTTTATACCTCTAAGACACAAGTCCTTCGGGTCTTCTTCTCCTCTTCATTAGGTCCTAGATGGTATGGATCGCGTTTGATCGTCGGCCTCCTCATGTCGAAGACGATCCACCCGAGAGTCTATGGTTCAAGCTCTAACATCAAGAATGAGGTAACTAAAATACCCAATTTGCTAATCTAGGTAGTTTAGGAGATGTAGAGAGTTAATTGTACTAGTTTATCTCAAAGAACCCTAGGATTCACAACACATATGAGGGTTAGGGTTTGAGAAAGAAGAAGGAGAGCAATGGAGAGAGAATGCAAAAACTATAAATGAGACCTAGCATGAGCAAGTGAAGAATGGCTAAGTCATTTTCCAATAATCAAGCATGCATTATTTTTCCATAGAATAATGCAACCATGCTTGAATAGTAAGGTCAAATGAATAAACTGAAGAATTAGCCATGCTTCAAACCAAGCCAGAAATATCTCCATTTTCCACCTCATATCTATTTTACCAAAAATAAATATAACCAAAATGAGGTGTCCCCTTCTAGAAGCATATCTTGTAAAATTACAAAAATGCCTTCACCGTATATACATACCCTTATTCGTACTGCAAAATATACGAATACCAAGAGATAAATATAATCCAATAATATAATACTAGAATGCGGATTAATCCTAAGCCCGCTAGTATTATCCGTCCGAACTACATCCGTGTACCTAGTATACGTATATGATCGGAACCCTGCACGTAGAACCATACGGCTTCTATATCGTTTCGCCTGAACCTGGGAAACTCTCTGTGTGAGACTCTAAAGACTCGACAATAAGTCTGTCAGTGGAACTAGCCATACGTAACGGCTAGCCAGGTACCTGTCGAAGAGAAGGCCGACGAGCAAACTCATCCGAACCCCTACTGAGCCAGTCCACGACAATCTCTATACAGTCTGGGCTGTTCGTCTGAGAGTATTGCATGCCAGGTCAAGGTGGTGGATGTAAGTGCACGGCGGCGCCCCGGCCGTCAATCCGATACTGGAATGCGGAAGCGATGATTTACTTTAACTTTTTAAACCGGCACCACCGCGCACTAAAATCCCGGATCGTGCCATTAATCTAGTCCTAGCTATCTAGAGAAGGGGGTAGAGAGAGATATACCGAGCGATCCGTGTCCTTCGGTCTTCTCGTCGTCGTCCCGATCTCCTCGCGGAATATCCGGTCTTCACCTCCTCGTCGGAAGGGCACCACGTCGCCGGCTTCTTTGACGGGCTCCCACCACTGGACCGAGGCAACTCGGGCATGAAGCTGGCGAGTCGACATGCCAAAGATTTGCTGTAGAATACGTGTAGTGCTCTATGTCTCATTTAGGGTTTGAGAAAGTTGCCCTTGGTGGAAGAAATGAACTAAGACTTTTTGGAGATGAAACTTTTAGGATTTATGTGAAGCCAAAAGACCAAAAATCCCACCACAAAAATATTGGCAGCCCCTCCTTGTCTTGGCCGGCCATGCAATGGTCAAGGGAGTGAGAATGAGAGAGGGTGTGTATATGTGAGAGAGTGAGTAACAATAATACAAGAGAGAGAGATCAAATGTTATCATGAAAAGAAATGATCACAAAAACAAACCCACACTCCACCAACCATCATCATTACTCCAAAATCAAGCAATCATGAAGAAGTCAAGAAGTCAAGGGATGGTGCAACCATCATGACACAACAATATGCAAAGACAACCCTCCAAAATGCTTATTTGCACAAATGCAAATAAGCCCTCCTCCACCAATCTTCAGCCAATGAAAGATACAAAGAAATATGGCTGAAATGAAAAAAAAACTGGCAACTCCAAAAAACTGATCCCGTAATAAATTACAGGAAAACCCCGCTACTGTATATACATACCCGCATTTGTATTCCGACCGAAATACAAATGCAATGAGACAAAATCTACAATGTACAATACTAGGATCCGCTTTAAAGCAAAGCCCGCTATTATTATCTGTCCGATCCTGATCCGTGCAATGCCGCACGTATCTGATCGAACCCTTCCATATCTCCATATGGCCTCTACAGCGTTTCGCCCGAAACTTGAGCAACTGTCTGTGGGGGACTCTAAAGACTCGTCAACACCTTGGTTGTGGATTTAACCACTAGCACGTCAGAGGTATTAGCCTATACGTAACGGGCTACCAAGTATTGACCAAAAGGGACGTCTGTGAGCGAACTCAGCCTGACACCCTACTGAGCCTGTCAGTGACAATATCCATACAGTCCGGTCCGTTCGTCTATGAGCATCGCATGGCGGGTCTAGCGGGTTGATAAAAGTCAGACCCCCAAAAGCGGTACAAGTCGTGTCGGAGTGTAGCCCAGAACACCCTGAGATACGACTGGAATACCTACCAGAAAATCTCCTGCCTCGGCCGAGGGCTTTGTATAATGGCTCTCCTAGACACAGCGTGACCTCACCCCCAATACCGGGAGAGACGAACCCCTGAAGATCCGCTCACTGCCTCCATGTGGCTCGGGACTGTACCCAACTAAAACCTGTTTGCACGTCTCCTTTGAGCGTGGTAGGGTAGTAATCAAAGTACAGTGGGAACTCACACGAGACAAATGACGATCCTCAGGTCGATGAACTAACCTGTACACATGTCACCAGGGAACTGCTATCTGACGTCTGGTATAAGACCAACTAGCATGTTCCCGGCGAGTCCTGTCCGGTGTACTCATAACCCAATGCGCACATGTATACATCTTAGGTGAACCAACTGACACCAGTGGCTTGTGAGACCGGCCACCGCCCCTCGTCGGGGTCTCGACTGTATACACTAGTTTACTCTGAAGTATCGATGCCCTGTCTCGAAACTCCTACGACTAGGGACCTTTTAAGGATATGCTTATAGACTACCAGCTCCCACGTATATGATCGCCCTCATACTGCTGGCAGTCAAGCAAGAATCCTAGGGGCTCTATCAACGTGCAATAGTGACCTGTAAGGTCACCTAAAGCAGTACACGATGATAAAGGTAAACCAGATAGCATACTATCATCTTGAGTAAGACTGTCCTATCGGAATAGGTCCTCCCTCAATCATTGCAATCACGTGCCTGTGATCCAATAATTGACTCTGAGGGCACTATCTCCAACAATCTCCCACTAGCACTCAAGGCTAATTATTGCGATGTCGCATACTCACAGCCCGTGTGATACCGAACACCCAACTCCTCTACTAGTCAGTCTCACAAAGCTCGTTTGCGAAACTATTGCGTTCGAGGAATAGCCTCAGCGAGTGGATCCGCTTTGATGTTTCTTTCTATGTCTCTCTATATCTCAAGTTCGCAGAGAAAGCCATCTCCTGAAATGAGCAATACCTGTCTTAGAATGTGTCTGGATGTCTGATGGGACCTAGCTCATAAATGAACTCCAAATCCAAACTTCTTAGACTGTATCGTCAACTGAACTTAATCAGTATCCTGCGCCATGCCTCCCTCAGTATCACCTTGGACCACCTGTCTAAAATACTGCCCTTCATCAGAAGGAAAACTATAACTCTGACAACCTCCCTGTCGTCCAGGTCACCTTGGAAGCCTGGAATGATAACTGTCTTCCGAATGAGGCTGTCGTTATCATATCCCTAGAACATCCACTTATGTTCTAAAACTGCTTCCGACTGTTTCTCCAGGATTGGATCAATGTCAACTTACTGCATCTAGTACAAAAACAACATCTGGTGTGGTATTTGACATCTTATGATTGACTCAATTGTAGGGTTCCTAGACACTCTTGTGAAGGTTCAAAAGGCATCAAACATGCCCGGATAAAAATTTAGACGTGCCGAACAACCCAAAGCCGGGATCTTTGCTAGATTATTAGGGTTTAACATGCAAGATGATAACTTTTATCTAAGTGTGAGGGATTACAACCTTTGTAGTCTGCTCCTTCACTTCACAAGCTCCGAGTAGAAGTCCCTTTGCCGCGATCCACGATCTCCCGGACTCATGAGAGGCTCTACGACTCGAACGATCCATTCTAGCTTGTCGTATTCCAAATCTCCGATGATCTACCTTGAAGTTTCTACGACTCAAGCTTTCTCACTCTTAAAGAAGAGAACACACTAATCCCATGGGCTAGATGAGATGAGGATGAGAGAGTAGTAATTTTGCTTTCTTTTTATATCATTTTCTCATATTATTTCATCACTTAAGAAAATCTAGCAAGCTTTTCTTTCAAGAGAGAAGAAGAAGATAATGGAAAAAAGAATAATCCTTTTTCTTTTGTGATGAATAGAATATAATCATATGATTGAATTGTAAACCATGGTCAAGGATGAGTGGCTAGGATTTTGTAGAGAAATAACTAGAGTTAGGGTTTAGTTGAGTTAAAGAAAATATCTTAAGAATGACAAAAGAAGAAACCTTCTAGAAGATGCATGAAACATCTAACCCAAATTAAACCCTAATCTCAATTAATCATCCTTAAACATGTTTAACAATTAATCATAACATGTCACAATAATATATATCACATATATATATTATATATTTGCAACAAAAGAAAATAATACAATTAATATATATCGCATATATATCAATGTATCATCCACTGAGAAAATGAAATAATAAAGCGAGCCAATATTAGATAATGTAATACAATATATCATATATATTATTATACATTAAATCATCGAATCAACACTTGATTCGACGATCCGGCTATATCGAATATTACCGACTAATATATCATGTACCGATTCATCGAATCAACACTTGATCCGATGACCCGGTTCATATCCATATATCGCGAGAATATAATACGGTATCCCATATCGCATTATTCTCGTTCCTGCGCATATCACATATGCGCCACTACTCCGTTTCTCCTGAGCCAAGAAACCTCTGTGTAGGACTCTAAAGAATTGTCAATACGCCGGTAGCAGGTGATGATCATATCAAACACCCACAAGCAGCAAGCGGTCAGCTAAACGTAACAGCCACCCAGGTATTGAGCGATCAGAAGATCAACAAGCTAGCCTGTGCGTTCTCCTGTGAATCCAACCAGTAACACTCCCGTACAGTCCGGTCTGTTCGTCTGATATGTCGCATATCAAGTCTAGGGGTGGTATACGTCAGACCCCAGTAACCGATAAGTCGTGTCGATGTGTGGCTCATAACGGGTCGAGAAACTACTAGTAACACTTACCAGTAAATCTCTATATCAGCCCTGGACAGGGACTTCCAGTTATAACCAATCGAACACAGCACAACATCAACTCCCTATACCGGGAGAGACGAATCCCCTCCTATCGCTCATTGCCTCCATGTGATTCGGGACTGTACCCAAAAGCCACCGTTTTGCACGCCCTCTTGGATGTGGTAAGGTGGAAATCAAAGCACAGTGGGTATCACACAAGACTCTATGACGATCTCGGGTCTATAGACTACCCTGTACCAGTGTCACCGGAGAACTGCCATCTGACGTGTGGTATATCACCATCTGGGAGTTCTCGGCGAGTCCGTCCAGTGTACCCAGTCTCCACTGAGCACCCGTACACCATCTTTGATGTCTAACACCGATGGATATGGGATCATCCATCGCCCATCATATGGGTCAAGATGCGTATACGCTAGTCTACTCTGGTGTATCGATGCCCTGTCTCGATATACCCTCGACTAGGAACAGTTATAGGATGTACTCATCGACTACCGTGGCCCCACTAGTATGATCTCATCATAGTCCCAGTAGTCGAGTACAAACCCTAAGGGCTTTATCAACATGTGAGAGTAAAACAGTAAACCAATACAAGTCAACATGTTAAGATAAAGTGAAACCAAATAGCATACTATCATGACGAGCAAGAAAGTCATCTCTATATATAACCAAGCATCCATTATAATATAAATCATATGTACAACAATGGCCTCTAGGGCATATACATAACTAACAATCTCCCACTTGCACTAAGGCCAGCTGCTTTAGTATCTCATACCTAGCATCCCGAATAATCTCTCAAACTGTATCTGGGGAATAGCCTTCGTGAATGGATCCGCAGTGTTGTCCTTCGTATCTACTCTCCTGACCTCGATCTCCCGGCGATCAACTATCTCCCTGATCAGGTGATACCGCCTCAGAATATGTCTGGACTTTTGATAGGATCTGGGTTCCTTGGCCAAAGCCACAGCTCCATTGTTATCGCAATACAGAGGTATTGGATGCTCAATGGATGGAACCACTCCAAGTTCAGTAATGAACTTCTTGATCCAGACACCCTCTTTGGCAGCATCGTTGGCAGCGATGTATTCAGCCTCCATCGTTGAGTCTGCAACGGTATCCTGTTTGGAACTCTTCCAACATACCGCCCCTCCATTGAGGGTAAAGACAAAACCCGAATGCGACTTAGAGTCGTCCTTATCACTTTGGAAGCTGGAATCGGTAAAGGACTCCACCTGGAGTTCTTCGTTACCATACACCAAGAACATCTCCTTAGTCCTTCGCAAGTACTTGAGAATGTTCTTCACAGCTGTCCAGTGACTCTCTCCAGGATCTGCTTGTTACCGACTCACTACACTTAGTGAGTATGCTACATCGGGTCTGGTACATAGCATCGCATACATGATAGAGCCTACTGCCGAAGCATAGGGTATCCCTTGCATGCGAGCTCTCTCCAAATCAGTCTTGGGAGACATCTCTTTGGAGAGAGTGAGTCCAGAGATTGTGGGTTGGTTCCCACGTTTGGATTCTTCCATACTAAACCTCTTTAGTATGGTGTCAATGTACCTGGATTGGGACAATCCCAGTATCCGTTTAGATCTATCTCTATAGATCATGATTCCCAATATGCAGGAGGCATCACCTAGATCTTTCATTGAGAATCTCTGTGATAAGAAGAGCTTGACTGATTGCAGCATAGGAATATCATTTCCTATCAAGAGTATGTCATCCACGTACAATACGAGGAAGACAACCTTACCCTCTGCTACCTTCTTATAGATACAAGGTTCATCGATATTTTTGATGAAGTCAAACTCTTTGACTACAACATCAAAACAGATGTTCCAACTCCGCGATACTTGCTTTAACCCATAAATGGATTTAAGCAGCTTGCACACCTTTCCGCTGCTCCCACTATCTACGAAGCCCTCTGGCTGAGTCATGTACACGCACTCTTCTAAATCACCGTTTAGAAAGGCGGTTTTAACATCCATTTGCCAGATTTCGTAGTCATGGTATGCAGCAATGGCAAGTAAGATCCGGATGGACTTAAGCATAGCCACTGGAGAAAAGGTTTCGTCATAATCCACACCTGGTCGTTGACGAAAACCCTTTGCTAGAAGTCTAGCTTTGAAAGTCTCAACTTTTCCATCTACACCAAATTTCCTTTTAAAAATCCACTTGCTCCCAATGGGTTTTACCCCTTCAGGAGCATTTTCCAAAATCCATACTTTATTGGTGTACATGGATTCCATCTCAGATCGCATTGCATCCAGCCATTTCACAGAGTCACCACTCGTGATGGCCTGCTCGAAACTAGTGGGGTCATCATCATCCATGATGCAATCTTCGCTTCCACCATCAATGAGAAAACCGTAGTATCTCTCAGGTGGACGAGAAACCCTACTAGATCGGCGGAGAGGCTGGGGTTCGTCGGGTACTACTGAATCCTCTGGTTCCACTAAATCTTCAGTTGTAGTTTGTGTTGCTGGAACCTCTTCCAGCTCTACCTCATCGTCACTAATTTCTTTTGCAAGAAATTCCTTTTCTAAAAAGGTGGCATGTTGAGCAACAAACACCTTTTGTTGTTCACTGTGGTAGAATAGATATCCATACGAATTGCTTGGATATCCTACAAACTTACAAAGAACTGATCGTGCCTCGAGTTTGTCCGGATTTTGCTTTTTAACATAGGCCGGACAACCCCATATCTTAACTCTTTTAAGAGATGGTCTCTTCCCATTCCATATCTCATATGGAGTGGTAGGTACAGATTTAGTTGGAACTCTATTCAATAGGTATATGGCTGTCTCCAGCGCATACCCCCAGAAGAAAATAGGTAACTCAGCTGTACTCATCATAGAGCGCACCATATCTAATAGGGTGCGATTCCTCCGCTCCGATACACCGTTGTGCTGTGGTGTATAAGGAGGAGTAAGCTGAGAGAGAATTCCATTCTCTTTTAGATAATCTAAAAACTCACCGCTTAAGTATTCACCTCCTCGATCAGATCGAAGGATCTTAATACTTTTGCCCGTTTGGTTCTCTACTTCGTGCTTATATTCTCTGAATTTCTCAAAAGCTTCAGACTTGTGTTTCATCAGGAACACATGTCCGAATCTAGAGAGATCGTCAGTGAATGTAATGAAGTAGGAAGAACCGTTCCTGGCATGCGTAGACATGGGACCGCATACATCACTATGTATTAGTCCTAAGAGTTCAGTAACTCTTTCTCCGTGTCCACTAAACGGAGCTTTGGTCATTTTTCCTTTGAGACATGAATGGCAAGTATCATAAGATGATAATTCGAACGGATTCAAATAACCATCTTTATGTAACTTAGCCAGTCGTGTCACATTGATATGACCAAGTCTACAATGCCACAAGTAGGATTCGTTCATATCCGAACTTTTCCTCTTGTGTGTGTTTTGTATATTCAGGACTGTATTCTGATTTAGAATGAATATGCCATTAAGTAACGAGCCTGATGCAATCAACTTTTGATCTAGGAATATGTTCATAACATTATCCTGTACTACAAAATTATATCCCTCTTTACTCAATAAAGAAACTGATATAATGTTGCACATCATGTTCGGTATATAATAACACTCATTCAGAATCAGTGTATTACGACTTGGTAATACAAGGTGATATTCGCCAACTGCTTTGGCTACAATACTTGCACCGTTCCCTACTTGAACGGAATGATCACCTTTTCCCAGTTCTCTACCTTTACGTAGCCCATGTAACTGTTTACATATGTGGGATCCTGATCCGGTATCTAATACCCAGGACGTAGGGTGAACTGAGAAACAGTTCTCAATAACTAACACACCTGAAGAAGATGCATCAACATGTATGTTCTTTTGGGCGGCGTGAGAATCCAGATATTCTTCTATTTCCTGTTCAGTCTTATAACTCTTATAAGAAAGAACGGGTCCAACATTCCCTAGCCCAGTACAATAATTGGGTTCAGTCAATACATCCATATTATTATCTTGATTATGGCATGACATGGTCGCTACCTGGAGAGAGAGAGAAGAAAACACTTTAGCGTATGCTCTTGCAAGATTAGATTGGTTATTATCTTATCTAATCAGGATGTCTCCCACTGGTTTTATCAAATCTACCTTAAAACCCTAAAAGGTAAGATTAGCCGGGATTAATTACACCCTACAATTTCGTCAATCTTTCAGCCAGATCAGTGTCGGTACTTTGAGGGAGGTTCCCCGTGCTCTCGCACGGACCTAATTAAAGTAAACCTCGTTTTCCCAGAGGCGTAACCTCGTTAACACTTTTCTAGACACCTACTTGATCGGCTAATTGTCCTGTGTAAAATTCTCCCAGGAGTAACTCTTACTCGCAGTGGGTATCGGGATCCAACTATCTCATAGGAGGTATGCAATCTCATTGTAAATTTCAACACTTGAAATTCCCGATAATATTTTTACCCCTAGCGACTTATGACCTTGGCTAAGGTCAACAAATCATAAGCGCTAGTCAAGTTCAATCCGTAATTTCTTGATTGAATTAAACCAACCCGTACGACCCTTGGCTAAGGTCAACAAAGTCGCACGACTACCCTAACTCAATCACATCTTATGTTTTAGCAGATAAATACTAATTAGCTACCGTACACCACGCCTTGGCTAAGGTCAACAAACGCAGCACGAATACTAACTAGTCTCTATCTGAAATGACGGAGGGCTACTCAGGTTTTTCAGAAAACCCTGAGCGTAATGAACTTGATATCGTTGTAGAATCGATTGAAGTTTTGAAAAGGAGTGTTTTTGAGGCTTTTCTTAGTTTCGCTAAAGGGGTCACTCCCGGTGAAGGGATCGTCGGCCCTTTCCTCATCGAATAAGGTGCAGGATATATCATATATACCGCTGTGCAAAGCAAAACACTAAAAGCAATCAAAAGACAAACCGCGTTTTGTAGCATCTGCCAGTTTTGCTAAAGGAGTCACTCCCGGTGAAGGGATCTCGGTCCTTTCCTCATCGAATAAGGTGCAGGATATATCGTATATATCTCTGTGCAAAGCAAAACTGTAGCTACCCTTTTTATTAAGTTTTTGATTCTACAACATCTTTAGGTTTCTTTTCTTTTATTAATCTCATCAATAAAAATCCCATCAGCTTATGCTTCCTAAGCATCACAGAAGAAACGAAAGCAGTAATATTTATATATCAGCATATATATATAGTATAAGCATTCGTCTCAGGCAGTAATATGATCTCATCACAGAACATTGCAGCAGAAGAACATATATGAAATATTGGATATACTAGGACGTCCGTGTTTTCAATACGAGCCTGTATAAAACACGGATTCCACGGTCGCGACGAATAGCCAAACCCACATCCCAAGACCCCTACGAGAGCGGCAAGTAACACTGCCAATTCTAGGGTTAGGAGACCCGGTCTCGACTCCTCGAGATGGCCTCCCACTGGACCCTAGAACCCGGTTACTTGTGCTCCCCTCCATAGGTCTACCTAATGCGGAAAAGTAAATAATATACACTGGTGACATCAACCGCAACCTGGAAGTGCCCCAAATAAAAGAATATTACATTACAAATGAATTTTACATGAATGAAAATAAAAACCCTCATCTCACATAAAACCCCCGGCTATTCTGAACGCGACGATCCAATATAACATATCACAGCAACACATAATATCATATATCATCAACGTAAGTAAATATGCGCATCCCAATTGTCGTTGAATCATATAGCAACGAAACCGGCGATCTCACATATTACACTTACGGTCACAGAAAAGAAAGTGTAAAACTACAATATTTGGAATCCACAATCACTTTAGACATCGTAAATCCGAAATATCACATACTTCGTATTTCATGCCTAACTCTATGAATTCCACATATTGTATCACATTCCAGATAAATAAACAGTATTAAACTTTTCGAACAGATAATCAAACAACCAAAATTTCCTAAACTGCTCAACACTTGAGCGGGGTTCAAATGATCCCAGAATAAGTCACAGTACCGGTGATCCAGCCGTAGAAGGGTCAAGCCAACGCCTCACATGTGGCACGCCGTACTGCCCCAAACCCGAAGGTTCAAAAGGCAGTTCAAGACGGTCACATAATCGAGTTAAGGTTTGTTGTCTTCTAGAGGGTCCACCGCTTAACTTGTACAATTTTTCCGAAAGATTTAAACCCGAATAAATTTCAACACTTGAAAATTTGCCGTACCGGGAAACAGTAAGTTAATGATATCCGTTCAAATAGTTTAACAGTTTCTAAATATCTGGAAAAAATACGAATTTAAAATTTCCGATCGAGTCTACTATTACAAAACAAACCCCAGAATTTTAAACACCTGGAACAGATTAAAAATATCCAGAATAGTCAGCAAGTACCTACGGTCAATACCATGAAGCCACGTGTCCCAATCCTACAGTTAGGTCGCGGAACCGCCGCGGGAACCATGTTCTTGCCGCGGTTCCGCGCTCCGTTGGTGGAATTGTGGGCACGTGCTTCATTGTAATTCTTAGAATTCCCTGCTGATTTTTTTACATATTTTTAATTCTGAAAAATCCTAAAATTTTGAAAATTTCCAGAGAGGGGTCTAGTTTCGTCGTTTCGGGTTCGATCGGAGTTTTAACTTCGTAAACACATCGCCTAATGCTCTAGCTAGGCTCTGATACCACTGTAGGGTTCCTAGGCACTCTTGTGAAGGTTCAAAAGGCATCAAACATGCCCGGATAAAAATTTAGACGTGCCGAACAACCCAAAGCCGGGATCTTTGCTAGATTATTAGGGTTTAACATGCAAGATGATAACTTTTATCTAAGTGTGAGGGATTACAACCTTTGTAGTCCGCTCCTTCACTTCACAAGCTCCGAGTAGAAGTCCCTTTGCCGCGATCCACGATCTCCCGGACTCATGAGAGGCTCCACGACTCGAACGATCCATTCTAGCTTGTCGTATTCCAAATCTCCGATGATCTACCTTGAAGTTGCTACGAATCAAGCTTTCTCACTCTTAAAGAAGAGAACACACTAATCCCATGGGCTAGATGAGATGAGGATGAGAGAGTAGTAATTTTGCTTTCTTTTTATATCATTTTCTCATATTATTTCATCACTTAAGAAAATCTAGCAAGCTTTTCTTTCAAGAGAGAAGAAGAAGATAATGGAAAAAAGAATAATCCTTTTTCTTTTGTGATGAATAGAATATAATCATATGATTGAATTGTAAACCATGGTCAAGGAGGAGTGGCTAGGATTTTGTAGAGAAATAACTAGAGTTAGGGTTTAGTTGAGTTAAAGAAAATATCTTAAGAATGACAAAAGAAGAAACCTTCTAGAAGATGCATGAAACATCTAACCCAAATTAAACCCTAATCTCAATTAATCATCCTTAAACATGTTTAACAATTAATCATAACATGCCACAATAATATATATCACATATATATATTATATATTTGCAACAAAAGAAAATAATACAATTAATATATATCGCGTATATATCAATGTATCATCCACTGAGAAAATGAAATAATAAAGCGAGCCAATATTAGATAATGTAATACAATATATCATATATATTATTATACATTAAATCATCGAATCAACACTTGATTCGACGATCCGGCTATATCGAATATTACCGACTAATATATCATGTACCGATTCATCGAATCAACACTTGATCCGATGACCCGGTTCATATCCATATATCGCGAGAATATAATACGGTATCCCATATCGCATTATTCTCGTTCCTGCGCATATCACATATGCGCCACTACTCCGTTTCGCCTGAGCCAAGAAACCTCTGTGTAGGACTCTAAAGAATCGTCAATACGCCGGTAGCAGGTGATGATCATATCAAACACCCACAAGCAGCAAGCGGTCAGCTAAACGTAACAGCCACCCAGGTATTGAGCGATCAGAAGATCAACAAGCTAGCCTGTGCGTTCTCCTGTGAATCCAACCAGTAACACTCCCGTACAGTCCGGTCTGTTCGTCTGATATGTCGCATATCAAGTCTAGGGGTGGTATACGTCAGACCCCAGTAACCGATAAGTCGTGTCGATGTGTGGCTCATAACGGGTCGAGAAACTACTAGTAACACTTACCAGTAAATCTCTTTATCAGCCTTGGCCAGGGACTTCCAGTTATAACCAATCGAACACAGCACAACATCAACTCCCTATACCGGGAGAGACGAATCCCCTCCTATCGCTCATTGCCTCCATGTGATTCGGGACTGTACCCAAAAGCCACCGTTTTGCACGCCCTCATGGACGTGGTAAGGTGGAAATCAAAGCACAGTGGGTATCACACAAGACTCTATGACGATCTCGGGTCTACAGACTACCCTGTACCAGTGTCACCGGAGAACTGCCATTTGACGTGTGGTATATCACCATCTGGGAGTTCTCGGCGAGTCCGTCCAGTGTACCCAGTCTCCACTGAGCACCCGTACACCATCTCTGATGTCTAACACCGATGGATATGGGATCATCCATCGCCCATCATATGGGTCAAGATGCGTATACGCTAGTCTACTCTGGTGTATCGATGCCCTGTCTCGATATACCCTCGACTAGGAACAGTTATAGGATGTACTCATCGACTACCGCGGCCCCACTAGTATGATCTCATCATAGTCCCAGTAGTCGAGTACAAACCCTAAGGCCTTTATCAACATGTGAGAGTAAAACAGTAAACCAATACAAGTCAACATGTTAAGATAAAGTGAAACCAAATAGCATACTATCATGACGAGCAAGAAAGTCATCTCTATATATAACCAAGCATCCATTATAATATACATCATATGTACAACAATGGCCTCTAGGGCATATACATAACTAACATCAATTGCCTATGCAAGTGATCTGCCAATCATGCACATCCCTCTCCCCTTTAGTCTGTAAGACACTTTTAGAGAGGGTGACTCCATCACCTGCAGGTACACCACCATGCCAGGAGTCGTCCATTCTAAAGTACCTCTAGAATGCTGTCTAAGTACCCTGATTGGAAAACTACCCAAATCTAGATCTAAAAACCATAGATCCAGTAACCAGAATGTCTGACTTAATGTCTAAGTCCCATGTGGAGAAACCACTGTGTGACGACCAAAGTATAACCGATCGTAGTATAGGAATGTTACTTCATACTCTGTGTATATCATCCAAATACCTGGACATCACACCCTACTACCTTCTTAACAGATCCATCCCCTATTCTGATGAAGTCAAACCTATGACTGTCACATCAGAAATAGATGATCTATCTCCGCTATAACTGCTTTAGTCTATAAATAGACACAAGCCACTTGTCCACCAATGCTTCCGCTGCTCCCACTGACTACGACAACCCTCTGGCAGAGTCATATACACGTACCCTTCTAAAGCTAGTTTAGAACGACGCTATACTCATCCACCTGCCGGGTCTCGCAGCCTGGAACAACTGCAATGGCCAGTCTGGGTAAACAAGAACCTCCCTGTCACCGTCCTTGAGGCTACCGGAGTACCTCTCGGGTGCCTGAGGTTACCCACCTTATCTGAGGAGTGGCCAATGGAATATCAAATCAGATTGAATCTTTAGGTTCTTATCAAATCTTCAGTAATCGTTTGCGGTTCTGGAATCACTTCCAGTTCTACCATACTCCCACTACTGTTTTCTCAAAAAATCCATTTTTGTTAAAACTGTGGCAAGTCTAGAACAATATCACTATTGATCTTCCAGATGGTAGAAAGTCAACCCTCGTCATAGCCTGGGTCAACCCACAAACAGCCATTACATAAACGTGCCTTGAGTTATCCAGAGTCTGGTTTTAAGCATAAGCCAGACAACTCCCCGTACCTTAACATCGTTAAGATATGAACTGTTCTATATCAAATATAGAACCAGAGGCACCGATTTAATTGAACCAGATTCATATCATGCAACTATCTCCAGTGCATGTCAACTAAAAGGAGAGAGGCCGATCAGCATTACTCAACTTAGGAGCACTTCCAATTATGAGTAACCTGAAAGAGAAGCAAGTTCTCTTAATCATTACAATCAACTGAATACCACACATAAGTATCTACATCTTTGATCACTTTGAAGAATCCCGATACTTGCAATACCTGGTTCTCTACTTTATTGAAATACTTATAACTTCTCAAAATTCGGACCCTGTGTTTCCACGAAACGCCTGTCTAAAAACTAGAGAAGTCATAAGAAAACTGAATATAGTACGAGGACCAACCCCTCTGTCCTCATGGACGCTGGACAATATACAATACTCTGTATAAGTCCCTTGAGTCTGATAACTCAATCCCTGTGTGTCGTAGGTTGAAAACTGTACTTATGGTTAAGAAGAATTACACCGCTGTTTAATGCTCCTTACCTAACCATCCACTGATATAGGTAAATGTCACAGACATAATTTCAAAAAGGTATATCTCACTCTATATAAATAGACGTACAGATATATCAATTTGAAATTGGTGCATAACAGCGGATATTCAAAACCAAATATTTGCTATCCGGCAACCAACCCAGGTGACTTTCTCAAATATCACTGATTACAACGAATCCTGATATAATGAGGATGATCACCTAATTCCCAATAACTTACTCCCACTCATCATCTGTAAAACCACACAGATGTGAGAATCATACCTGGTAAATACATACCCTGGAGTAAGTATCTAATCAGGAAATCAGTTTTCATTTAACAGTACACAGTGAAACTGAAACATTATAATGTTTCGATGGGGTATCCGGGTATTCCTAGTAATGCCTCTTCCATTATCCAGATTCACAACTGTATCCGTATAATTCTTTGCCATCTTTCCAAATCCCTTTATATTTCTTTAGTCATTACCTTCTGTACACCCCTTTAGGCCAAATGGTTTTCTTCCGTCCCTACCGTTCGGCACCAGCCTATGGTTTGGAAGAAGACTATCCGATAAGCATAATGGGTGTACTGTCCTAATCCTAGGAGCACTCGCAATGCGAGAGAAGGTGAGGATAAAAGACAACCGAATAAACCTTATTGCTATTTCTCCTGAACCAGAATCCATCCCCGAACTGGAACAAGTTCCTTTCGAGTTCGTATATAACCATACGATGGAGTATCCAATAAACTGTGGATCTTCGTAATGATACGGAGTGTCCTGGAGAAATACAAAGGTGATTTAGGATTGGCGAAGAAATACTTGGTTTGGTCGTGAATAGCAGTCGCAATTTACTTTGCCCTCTTACTAATCCCTTGATATGTCATTACTTAATACCTTCTGTACACCATTGTTATGCTAATTGATTTTCTTCGTTCCCCACCGTTCGGCACCAGCCTAAGGTTTGGATGAAGACTATCAAATTTGCGTAATAGGTGTACTATCTCCTAAACCAAGGAGTACTCTCAACCTGAGAGATGGTAAAAGGAAAAGGCAACTGAATAGTCTTATTCGTTTTCTCCAGAACCGGAAACCATCCTCGAATAAATTCCTTCGAGTTCGTATATTACCATACGATGGTTTTTTCCAATGGAAGTGGACGTTCGTAGTAATACAGGGTGTCCTGGAGAAAAGGGTAAAAGCAGGAGTGGCAATGAGGTTTGCAACTCTGACAATCCAAAAGCCAGTGTTAAGAAGGTTCGGTTAACTTGGTCACTGAGTCATAGTCTTAGGGTCGGGTCAATGGTCGCTACCAAAGAGAGAAATAAAAGAAACACTCAGCGTGCACTCTAACCTAGATCAGAATGGTTACCAATTTATCTAATCTGGAAACCTCCCACTTTAACCTCAAATTCTCCTCCAAATCTGAAAGAAGAATTAGTCGGGGTCACCCGAGGAGTAAACTAACTCATCAGTGGGAATCGGGATCCAACTATTATCGCATGATAACGTGACGGAATCCGCTCACGTCATCACACTCCAGAAGGTATGCGCATATCTGGCAAGTTTCAGTTTCTTTAGAAACTCCCGATGTGATTTTTACCCCATGCTCTTATGACCTTGACTTTGGCCAACAAATCATAAGTCACAAGTCAAGTTCTACCCGTCATTCTCCAGGTTAATTTGAGCCCACCCGCATAAGCCCTTGACTTTGGCCAACAAGGCTATACGACTGCCCCAAACCAACGCATATATCTATGCTGCACATGAATACCCAATAGCTACCAATCACTATGCTTTGACTTTGGCCAACAAACATAGCTTGAATACTGATTGACTATCCATGTGAAACGACGGAGGGCTACGAATGGTTTCTGGTGAAAACCTTTAACGTAAAGAACATGATATCGTTGAAGGAACCGGATAGCTTTTAAAAATATAATGGCGAAAACCATTGCTAAAGAGGTCACTCCCGGTGAATGGATCTCGGCTCTTTCCCCGTAGAATGAGGTGCAGGATATTCCAACTGAATACCATGGTGCAAAGCAAAAGTAATCGGCTATAGTGAAGTTATTGCCCTGACGCAAACTTCTGTTCGAGGGGTCACTCCCGGTGAAGGGATCTCGGCCCTTGCCTCGTCGACTGAGGAGCAGGATATTCCAACTGAATACCACGATGCAAAACAAAAGAGAACGTCCTTGCAATAACAGCTTTTTGAAAAGTGTTCCAACAACATCAGAATAGGTTTGTTTTTAACTTGCATTGATCCGAATCAATGCAGTTTCATCAATTGATCACACCAATAAAGAACGAAAATAATGATGTACGTATATACCATCCGCATTCGCCACTGAGTCCCGTCATTACCCGTTAGGTTACTTAACTAACGACAGAGCGGGGACTGGACTAGCGCGGATGCAAAACATATACAACATCAACTAGTATATATATCAATATATAATATTTCGCTCAAGGCGTGATAAAATGCAACATCACAGAACAATACAAATATCTGGGATACCCGGGTTTCACAGAGCCGCTACTGAAACTCGACGTTCCCCTGGTCGTGTGGATAGCCTGTGCAATGAATCCTAGACCTCTACGGGCGTGGTAAGTTACCCGCCAAAACCTGGAGCGGGGCAGCCCCCTTCAGCAACGTGAATGGACCACCCAGCACTTCATGGAATCAGGTAACTTGGGCACCCCTCTTGGGTCAACCTGTACCCCCTATGAGTGCGGCGAATAGCCCGCCAATTCTAGAGTGAAGCCCCCTCCGTCTCAATGCCATGAGATGCAGGCCCGTTGCCCTCTAGAACTCGGCTATCAATGCACCCCTCTGCGGGGTAATCCTAGTACAGAAAGTAAAATATACATACAACGGGTACATCGACCTCGACCTGGTCGTGCCCCAACAGAATAATATACAAACAGGCAGTGACGGCAGTCCACATGTCAGACGCTCGCCCTGCAATATCAAATGTACATAATACAACCAAAACTGTACTAGCATTACATCCAGGCTATCCCCCACGACCAATCCGCAACATCACAGCAATACACAGAACATGAACGTGAATGTCACGTTCGCAAATCCGTCTAACCGGGCTATAGCAGTTAGACAGGATTTACCGATCAAGTGACATTCACGGTCGCAGATATAATGTAAATACTGTGATCTAATATGTTTAAACTTTTCGATCGATAAAAATTACCTAAGTGGGCCCCAAGCAGTACTGTAGCACTCACAGAAAATCTGGGCCCAAAAAGAATATCCCAAAAACCCTAATTCCATGTAAGAAGGCCTCTGTAAAATTTTGGCACAGTGTGGACATTTCCCCACCATGGAACCGCGGCCAAACCAGGGTTTTGGCCGCGTTTCCGCGGTCGTACTGAAGCGGCACCTCACCAAATTTTTGCAGAACTCTTACAATTCCCTGCACATGTTTCTGCAATGTACTGAAAAAATTTTCGAGCCAAAAATAAATCGACAAAAAACTGATGCATTGGAAAATACGGTTTTTGGGGATTTTTGTTCGATCGAGTTCTAAACATACTAGAGCAAGCTAGACTACGTTAATGGCGAGGCTCTGATACCACTGTAAGTGCACGGCGGCGCCCCGGCCGTCAATCCGACGCCGGAATGCGGAAGCGATGATTTACTTAAACTTTTTAAACCGGCACCACCGCGCACTAAAATCCCGGATCGTGCCATTAATCTAGTCCTAGCTATCTAGAGAAGGGGGTAGAGAGAGATATACCGAGCAATCCGTGTCCTTCGGTCTTCTCGTCGTCGTTCCGATCTCCTCGCGGAATCTCCAGTCTTCAACTGCTCGTCAGAAGGGCACCACATCGCCGGCTTCTTTTACGGGCTCCCACCTCTGGACCGAGGCAACTCGGGCACGAAGCTGGCGAGTCGACGTGCCCAAGATTTGCTGTAGAATACGTGTAGTGCTCTATGTCTCATTTGGGGTTTGAGGAAGTTGCCTTTGGTGGAGGAAATGAACTAAGACTTTTTGGAGATGACACTTTTGGGATTTTTGTGAAGCCAAAAGACCAAAAATCCCACCACAAAAATATGGGCAGCCCCTCCTTAGCTTGGCCGGCCATGCAATGGTCAAGGGAGTGAGAATGAGAGAGGGTGTGTATGTGTGAGAGAGTGAGCAACAATAATGCAAGAGAGAGAGAGATAAAATGTTATCATGAAAAGAAATGATCACAAAAACAAACCCACACTCCACCAACCATCATCATTACTCCAAAGTCAAGCAATCATGAAGAAGTTAAGAAGTCAAGGGATGGTGCAACCATTATGACACAACAATATGCAAAGACAACCCTCCAAAATGCTTATTTGCACAAATGCAAATAAGCCCTCCTCAACCAATCTTCAGCCGATGAAAGATACAAAGAAATATGGCCGAAACGGAAAAAAAAAAACTGACAACTCCAAAAAACTGATCCCGTAATAAATTACAGGAAAACCCCGCTGCAGTATATACATACCCGCATTTGTATTCCGACCGAAATACAACTGCAATGAGACAAAATCTACACTGTACAATACTAGGATCCGCCTTAAACCAAAGCCCGCTAGTATTATCCGTCCGATCCTGATCCGTGCAATGCCGCACGTATCTGATCGAACCCTGCCATATCTCCATACGGCCTCTACAGCGTTTCGCCCAAAACTTGAGCAACTGTCTGTGGGGGACTCTAAAGACTCGTCAACACCTTGGTAGTGGATTTAACCACTAGCACGTCAGAGGTATTAGCCTATACGTAACGGGCTACCAGGTATTGACCAAAAGGGACGTCTGTGAGCGAACATAGCCTGACACCCTACTGAGCCTGTCAGTGACAATATCCGTACAGTCCGGTCCATTCGTCTATGAGCATCACATGGAGGGCCTTGGGGGTTGGTAAAAGCCAGACCCCCAAAAGCGGTACAAGTCGTGTCGGAGTGTAGCCCAGAACACCCTGAGATACTACTGGAATACCTACCAGTAAATCTCCTGCCTCGGCCGAGGGCTTTGTGTAATGGCTCTCCTAGATACAGCGTGACCACACCCCTAATACCGGGAGAGACGAACCCCTGAAGATCCGCTTACTGCCTCCATATGGCTCGGGACTGTACCCAACTAAAACCTGTTGGCACGTCTCCTTTGAGCATGGTAGGGTAGTAATCAAAGTACAGTGGGAACTCACACGAGACAAATGACGATCCTCGGGTCGATGAAATAACCTATACACATGTCACCAGGGAACTGCTATCTGAAGTCAGGTATAAGACCAACTAGCATGTTCCCGACGAGTCCTGTCCGGTGTACTCATAACCCAATGAGCACCTGTATACATCTTAGGTGAACCAACTGACACCAGTGGCTTGTGAGACCGGCTATCGCTCCTCGTCGGGGTCTCGACTGTATACACTAGTCTACTCTGGAGTATCGATGCCCTGTCTCGAAACTCCTACGACTAGGGACCTTTTAAGGATATTCTTATAGACTACCAGCTCCTACGTATATGATCGCCCTCATACTGCTGGCAGTCAAGCAAGAATCTTAGGGGCTCTATCAACGTGCAATAGTGACCTGTAAGGTCACCTAAAGCAGTACACGATGATAAAGGTAAACCAGATAGCATACTATCATCTTGAGTAAGATTGTCCTACCGGAATAGGTCCTCCCTCAATCATTGCAATCACGTACCTGTGATCCAATAATTGACTCTGAGGGCACTATCTCCAACAGTGGATCACATCAGACCCCTAATAACCTGACAAGTTGTGCCAATGTGGTTCAAGACCATCCATGAATCTACTGGTCTAACTACCAATAATTCTAAAACCTCCATGGCTAAGGAATTATGGTGTTGACCAACCGAACACAGCGCGACATCAATTCCCTATACCGGGAGAGACGAATCCCAAACAATCGCTCACTTCCTCTATGTGGCTCGGGACTGTACCCAACTAAAATCTGTTTGCTTATGACTTTTCAAAGGCAAATCGACTTTGAGCCGTGGTAGTGTATTAATCAAAGCACAGTGGGAACTCACACGAGAAAAATGACGACCTGAGGTCGACAGACTATTTGCACCTATGTCACCAGCGAACTGCTATATGACGTTAGGTATAATACCATCTAGCCAGTTCTCGGCGAGTCCATCTAGTATACTCACCCCAAGTGAGCACATGTATACAATCTTTGGTGCACCTCACCAATGGCTGCGGGACCAATCATAGCCCCTCATCAGGGTCTAGATATGTATACACCAGTCTACTCTAGAGTATCGATACCCTGTCTCGATACACCTATGACTAGGGAAATTTTAAGGATGTGCTTATCGACTACCCAGCTCCCACAAGTATGATTGCCATCACAATGCTGGGAGTCAAGCAAGGATCATACGGGCTTTATCAACATGTATACGAGATATGAAATAACAAGTTAAGCATATCACATGTTAAGATAAAGACAAACTAAATAGCATACTATCATATCGAGCAAGATTATCCTGTACATACATATCTCTAGCATCTTATACACTGAAAGCCTCTACGGTATACATTTATAACAATCTCCCACTTGCACTAAGGCTTATAATTGGCGTATTAAGTACCAACGTCTGCACTAAATCCATTTGATGGCGTACGGCATAACCAACATCTTGAAGAATCTCTCAAACTTGACTTGAGGGATGGCCTTGGTGAATGGATCTGCCATGTTGTCCTTTATATCTTCTCTTCGCACCATGATCTTCTGGCGATCCACGATCTCCATGATCAGGTGATACCGCCTCAAGATATGTCTGGATTTCTGATCGGACCGTGGTTCCTTTGCCAAAGCCATGGTTCCATTGTTATCACAATACAAAGGTATTGTATTAGCAATGGATGGAACCTCCTGAAGTTCAGAAATGAACTTCCTCATCCAGACTGTCTCTCTTGCGGCATCATTAGCAGCGATGTACTCAGCCTCAATCGTCGAGTCTACTACGGTGTCCTGTTTGGAACTCTTCCAACTGACAGCCCCTTCGTTGAGGGTAAACACATAACCCGAGATGGATTTAAAGTCATCCTTGTCTCTTTGGAAGCCAGAGTCGGTAAAAGCCTCAATTTAGTGGTCCTCATTACCGTACACCAAGAACATCTCCTTAGTCCTTCTCAGGTACTTAAGAATGTTCTTTATCGCTATCCAATGTTTCTCACCTGGGTTAGACTAATATCAGCTTACGACGCTAAGTGTTTAAGCAACATCTGGTCGGGTGCTAAACATCGCATACATTATCGACCCTACCACAGAAGCGTAGAGTACTATGCTCATGCGAGCCCTCTCCTCATCAGTCTTGGAAAACATCTCTTTGGAGAGGGTGATTCTGTGACAAGAGGGTAAGTTATCGCGCTTAGAAACTTTCATACTAAATCTCTTTAGTACGGTGTCTATGTAACTTGACTGTGAAAGTCCCAACATTCTTTTAGATCTGTCACGATATATCTTAATCCCCAGAATGTATGAGGCATCACCCAGGTCTTTCATAGAGAATTTCTCTGATAAGAACAGCTTGGCGATTGTAGCATAGGAATATCATTTCATATCAGGAGAATGTCATCTATGTATAAAACGAGGAAAACCACAGTTCTCCATACAATCTTTTTATAAATACAAGGTTCATCTACATTTTTGATAAAGTCAAATTCCTTGACTGTCTCATCAAAGCAGATGTTCCAACTGTTAGTTTTATGTATGCCTTAGAGGTCATTATTCTACATGATTGTATATTATAGTGGATGCTTGGACATATATAGGGAGGACTTTCTTGCTCGACATGATAGTATGCTATCTGGTTACTCTTTATCTTAACATGTATACTTGTAATGTATTTCTGTTACATGTTGATAAAGCCCTTAGGATATGTACTTACCTACCAGGACTATGATGCAGATAATACTAGTGGGGCCAGGGTAGTCCATAAGTACATCGTTTAATTGTTCCTAGTCGAGGGTGTATCGAGACGGAGCATCGATATTCCAGAGTAGACTACCGTACACGCTTCTTGACTCATTTGATGGGCGATGGATGATCCCATATCCATTTGTGTTTGACATCAAAGATGGTATATGGGTGCTCAGTGGAGACTGGGTACACTGAACAGGACTCACCGAGAACTCTTAGATAGTATTATACCTAACGTCAGATAGCAATTCTTTGGTGACATTGGTACAGGTTAGTTTGTAGACCCGAGATTGTCATAAAGACTTGAGTGATTCCCACTGTGCATTGATTTCCACCTTACCACGTTCAAGAGAGCTTCCAAAACGGTGGTTTTTGGGTACAGTTCCGAGTCACGTGGAGGCAATGAGCGATAGGAAGGGTTTCGTCTCTCCAGGTATTCGGGGTTGATGTTGCGCTGTGCTCGATTGGCTACAACAGAAAGTCCCCGGCCAGGGCTGATGATGAGATTTACTGGTAAGTGTTATCAGTAGTTTCTCGACCCGTTATGAGCCTCACATATGCACGACTTATCAAGTTATTGGGGTCTGACGTTTACCACCCCCAGACTAGATATGCGACATATTAGACGAAGAGACCGGACTGTATGGTAGTGTTACTGAATGGATTCACGGGAGTATGAACAAGCTTGTTTGTTGATTTTCTGATCGCTCAATATCCGGGGAGCCGTTACGTCCAGCTAGTACCGCTGACGGCTTGTTGGTGACTGATATGATCATCACCTACTGCCGGTTATTGCCGAGTCTTTAGAGTCCTGCACAGAGGTTTCCTAGCTTATGCGAAACAAAGTAGGGCACATATGTGATATGTGCGGGACCGAGATTAATACGTGTATGTGATACCGTATTCTAATCTCGCGATATAGGTTATATGTGATATAACCGGATTATTGAATCAAGTGTTGATTCAATAATTTATTAAATGATATTAGTCGGTTGTATGCGATACAGCCGGGCTATTAAATCAAGTGTTGATTTAATAATTTAATGTATAATTATATATTTGGTATATTAATATACATTAACTAATATTAGCTCACTTAAGAAAATGTTTTCTCCAAATACATACAAATATATATGTGATATATATTAATGTATTTATTTATGTGTCATGCTTGATGATACATAGGACATGGGTGTATGAGAATCATACCATACTTACGATAATGTAGGGATTTATTTATTAAGGGAAAAACAAAATTAGGAGGAAATTATCATGGTTGAAGATGCTTGTAGAAGCAAGTGGAAACCTTGACTTAGTCCATTAATTTTGTTTTACTCTAGATATTTATTAACCTAACCATTATCTTTAGCCATGGTTTAGTCCCTACATGAATTTATATAAAATATTTTCTCACCCATAGTTCACACTTGATCACAAGAGTTTTCTTTCTTCATCTCCTTCTTGCTCTCTATCTTTGAGTGAGGTGAAAAAGAAAAGAGAGAAAAATTATTCTAAAGTGACGAAAATTCCTACTTCATCAATCTATACCAAGCTATCCATTTAGTATAGGTTGTTTTCTTCACTAATTCTAAATTAGTGAAGAGGTAGCTTGAGTTAGAGATTCTTCGACGTAGATCATCTTCGGTTTCGAAGACTCTTGAGCAAGCTTGTTCTTTTTGCCTAGTAGAGCCTAACGAGAGTCCGGGAGAATACTACTTGGAACTAAGGGACTACTACACGGAGCTTTAGATGTGAAGGACCGGTCTACAAAGTTTGTATTCCTTTTTCACTTAGAGTAAAACGGTTTACTTGCTTAGTTAAACCGTAATTCTCTACTTAGATCCTTGGTTCGGGCTCGCTCGGCACCATAAAATTTTAAAATAGCATACTTGATGCTTCCCGAAACTGTGCTGGGGTTCTAAGAGAACCCAGAAGTGGTATCAGAGCCGTGCTAGAGCATTAGGTGTTGTCTAGACGAAGTTAAAGTGTTCGATCGACAATTTCGAAACCCGGATTTCCCATTCTCTGGAAAAATTTTCAAAAGTTTTTATTTTTCCAATTAAAAATATTCAGAAAATTGTGCAGGGTTTTCTATGGACCCACAAGAAAAACAATGGCCTAACTCGACCAAACGACCGTGGAAGCACGACCAAAGCATGCCTTTGGTGGCGGTTCCGCAGCGCCGTTGGTGAGGCAGGGAGTGTGCTTTCTTGTGTAGGTCCGTAGGTACTTGGGGCACTGTCTGAGTATTTTTAACTGTGACTCAAGTGTTGAGGTCTCTGGAAATATTAGGTGTTTGATAAATCGATCGAAATGTTTAACATCGTCTAGATTTCTGTGATATGTGATAAAATATTTAGAATCCCCAATAATTAGTTTCGTGAAAACTGGTTTGAATTTTGTAAATCTAACAATTTAGACTCTTTTGATCGGTTGCCGCGGGATTTTGATTCGGATCAAAACTCCGTCGCAATCTCGTATACTACGTGAATGCGCGCCAGGTAACATTATAGATAGCCATCCCTATAGTCCCGACCAAGTGACTGTAGGTGAACCTCGTAGCCAAAAGCATCCGTTCGGGTGCTCGCGGCCGCGGTGTTCCGCCTAACTGTCATGACCCAAATTTAGGCACGTGACCGACACTTAAACCACGTGACGTCAACAGGCGTAACGCAATTTAAATAAGCCGAAAACCCAAAAATCTAAACCATAAAAAGAAGTAAGTGATAAAAATATTGGTAAAACATTTTAAATCTCATGTAAAATTCTTAAAGCTTAAGTTTATTTTCTTAAAAATTTTGGTAGCACCTCCTGTAAGTCCATATTGCGACCCCCGGTGCTTACGGGGAGGCGGAAACGGTATAAAATCAAAATTTTAACGCAAGAGGCAACATGGACTAAACTATGGTCGGGATCGTGTCTAAACTAAACTAGCAAATACGCTAAAAGGAGTTAGCTACTCGGATGAGGGTTATACCTAAACTTGAACTCCTTCTTCTTGAAATCTTGTAGAGGTTGATGGTTCTCTTTTGTCGCCTTCTTCCGTCGAAGATGGATCCACCTCGAAGGCTCGACCTTGGGCTCTTTCTCGGACTTGGAGTGAACTAGAATCGCCGGCTTGCTAAACCCTTGATCCTAGAGTGAGTAGAGAGAGTGTCTAAGGGTTGCTTTTGTTTTAAAAGAGAATGATTCTCAACTCATGAGAAGGTTTCTCTTTGCTAGAGGAAGAAGAAGATGAAGAGAGGAGAGAGAATGAGAATGATAGAATGAGCTATATTTTTTCTTTCTTGCAACCATAATGCAAAAGAAAAGAATTATCTAATAATAATAATTGAAAATGAGAATAGTTGATGGCAATTTGGAATGACCACAACCATGCTTCATTTAAAAATGTAAGCATAAATCAAGCAAGACTTTTGAAGCATGATGGTGGTCAACTTTCAACCATGGTCAACAAGTCAACCATGGTCAACAAGTCAACAAAATCAACCATAACAAAATTCTCATTTAATTACTATTATAAATAGATAATCCATAAATCCATTAGGGTTTGGAAAAAGATAACTGTCAACTGTGCATACGCACCCGTTCCGAAACCCTAATGAAAAACCTCATCCTCCGCCTCAAGCAACTTTGCATACACACCTGCATTCTCGTTCCGAGGAACAAGAATACCAAGATATAAAAGCAACCCCAAATATATATACCAGTATCTGGCTCAAACCAGAGCCTGCCAGTATAATCCGTCCGGACTCCAAACGTGCACAAGTGCGCGGATGAGAACGAACCCTGTCGCAAAACCATGCGACCTCTACTCTGTTTTGCCCAGAGGCGAATACCCTCTGTGTGGGACTCTAAAGACTCGACACTACGCTGGCAGTGGGTTTAACCACAGACCGCAAGCGGCACTAGCTGTGCGTAACGGTCCCCAGGTAGATGCCGACAAGAAGGCTGACGAGGTGAAACCCCATCTGAACTCCTACTGAGTCTGAATGTGACAGTCTCCGTACAGTCCGGTCTGTTCGTCTGATACATCGCATGGCAGGCCTAGGGGGTGGTAATCGTCAGTCCCCCAATAGCGGTACAAGTCGTGCCGGAGCGAAGCCCAAAACACCCTGAGATAACACTGGAAACCTACCAGTATATCTCGTTTGCCCTGGCCAGGGACTACTCGTGTAATGGCTCTCCTAGACACAGCGCGATGTCAACCCCCAATACCGGGAGAGACGAATCCTGTCTAACCGTCACTGCCTCCAAGTGCTTCGGGACTGCACCCAACCACCACCCGTTTGCACGACTCCTTTGAGCCGTGGTAGGGTAGTGATCAAAGTGCAGTGGGAACACACTTGAGGCGAAGTGCCAGTGTCAAGTCAGCGGACTAAGCTGTACTCATGTCACCTGGGAACTGATAACTGACGATAGGTATAATACCAACCTGTCAGTTCCCGACGAGTCCTGTCCAGTGTACTCGTAACCCAACGAGCACCCGTATACTATCTCCAGTACGACGTACTGATGGCTGTGGGACAGACCATCTCCCACACTGGGATGAGAAGCGCATACGCTAGTCTACTCTGGAGTATCGATGCCCTGTCTCGATAGTCCTGCGACTAGGGACCTGTATAAGGATGTGCTTATAGATTACCCAGCCCCCACTAGTGTGACTGCCATCACAACGCTGGTAATCAAGCAAAGATCCTAAGGGCTCCACTAATGCGTATAAGTGATATACTGAAATAAACACAAGTACACATTGAAGTAGAAACCAACCAAGTAGCATACTACTATTTTGAGCAAGATTGTATATACAAGGTGAATATCCCAAGCATCCATTAAGTAATATACAAACTAGTATGATACAGTAATGGCCTCTAGGGCATATACACTAACAATCTCCCACTTGCACTAAGGCCATGTACTGGCGTATCGAAGACCTATCATCTCGATCAGCCGCTCGAACTGAGTCTGGGGCAAGGCCTTGGTGAATGGATCTGCAGTGTTCTCTTCTGAAGCAACCCTCCGAACCTCGATCTCCTTGCGATCCACGATCTCCCTGATCAGGTGATACCGCCTCAAGATGTGCCTGGATCTCTGATGGGACCTGGGTTCCTTCGCTAAAGCTATAGCCCCGTTGTTGTCGCAATACAGAGGTATTGGGTCAACAATGGACGGAACCACCTGAAGTTCTTTCAAGAACTTCCTCATCCAGACAGCTTCTTTTGCGGCATCAGATGCAGCGATGTATTCCGCTTCCATCGTCGAGTCTGCAACGGTTTCCTGTTTGGAACTCTTCCAACACACCGCCCCTCCATTGAGGGTGAAGACAAAACCCGACATGGACTTGGAATCATCCTTGTCACTCTGGAAGCTGGAGTCAGCAAAGGCCTCGATCTGGAGGTCTTTTCCGCCATACACCAAGAACATCTCCTTAGTCCTCCTCAGGTACTTGAGAATGTTCTTTACTGCTATCCAGTGTTTCTCCCCTGGGTTAGACTGATACCGGCTTACCACACTCAGTGCATAAGCTACATCCGGTCTGGTACACAACATCGCATACATTATAGAGCCTACCGCAGAAGCGTAGGGTATAATAGACATGCGATCCCTCTCCAAATCAGTCTTGGGAGACATCTCTTTAGAGAGGGTGATCCCGTGACAAGCCGGTAGGTTACCGCGCTTGGAATCTTCCATACTGAATCTTTTCACTATGGTGTCGATGTACCTGGACTGAGAAAGTCCCAATATCCTCTTGGATCTATCACGATGGATCCGGATCCCCAGGATGTATGAGGCATCACCCAGGTCTTTCATGGAGAACCTTTGTGACAAGAACCCCTTGACAGATTGTAGCATAGGAATGTCATTTCCTATCAAGAGAATGTCATCCACGTATAAAACGAGGAATACTACAGTTCTCGCTACAAATCTACTATAGATGCATGGTTCATCTGGATTTTTGATAAAGCCAAATTCTTTGACTGTCTCATCAAAACAGATGTTCCAACTCCGCGATGCCTGCTTTAGTCCATAAATGGACTTAAGCAACTTGCACACCTTTCCGCTGCTCCCACTCTGAATGAAACCCTCTGGCTGATCCATATAGACACACTCCTCTAAATTTCCATTTAGAAAAGCTGTCTTTACGTCCATTTGCCAGATCTCATAATCGTGGAAGGCAGCAATGGCAAGAAGGATCCGAATGGATTTCAGCATGGCTACTGGAGAAAAGGTTTCGTCGTAGTCCAAGCCAGGTCTTTGACGAAAATCCTTTGCTACCAGCCTAGCTTTATAGGTCTCAACCTGTCCATCTACACCAATCTTCCTTTTGAAGATCCACTTGCATCCTACGGGTTTTACCCCGTCTGGAGCAATGTCCAACGTCCATACCTTGTTGGTGTACATGGACTCCATTTCGGTCCGCATTGCATCCAGCCATTTCACTGAGTCAACGCTCTGAACGGCCTGCTGGAAGCTAGTAGGCTCATCATAATCTATGATGCAATCCTCTCTATCCCCGTCTATGAGAAAACCGCAGTATCTCTCGGGCGGATGAGACTGCCTACTACTCCTGCGGAGCGGCATAGGAATGTCCTGTTCTGTTGAACCCTCTGGTTCCACTAACCTTTCAGTAATAGTCTGTGGTTCTGGAATTTCTTCCAGTTCTACGGCGCTCCCACTAATCTCCTTTTCCAAGAACTGGTGTTCTAGAAAGTGGGCATTACGAGAAACAAGGACTTTTTGTTCCTCTGCGTAGTAGAAAAGATACCCCCTGGTGTTCTTTGGGTATCCCACAAACTTGCACAGTACTGAGCGTGCCTCGAGCTTGTCCGCATGCTGCTTTTTGACAAAAGCCGGACATCCCCAGACCTTCAGATATTGAAGATAGGGTTTCTTCCCACTCCACATTTCATATGGTGTGGAAGGCACAGTCTTAGTCGGAACTCGGTTCAAAAGGTACGCAGCTGATTCTAGCGCATACCCCCAGAATGATCGCGGTAACTCAGCGTTACTCATCATGGACCGCACCATATCCAATAGGGTGCGGTTCCGTCTCTCCGATACACCGTTATGTTGCGGGGTGTAAGGAGGAGTAAGCTGAGAGAGAATTCCGTTCTCTTTAAAATAGTCCAGGAATTCGGCACTTAAGTATTCTCCACCTCGATCCGATCTTAGAATCTTAATACTTTTGCCGGTCTGTTTCTCTACTTCATTCTTATACTCCTGGAATTTTCCAAAGGCCTCGGACTTATGTTTCATTAAGAAGACATAACCGTACCTTGAGAAGTCATCCGTAAAAGTAATGAAGTAAGAATGTCCGCTTCGGGCATGTGTAGACATTGGACCGCACACGTCACTGTGTATGAGTCCCAAGAGCTCGCTCGCTCTTACTCCATGTCCAGTAAACGGAGTCTTTGTCATCTTTCCCTTGAGACAGGATTGACAAGTGGCATACGATTGATATTCGAACGCATTCAAATACCCTTCTGTATGTAACTTCGTCAACCTTCTCTCATTGATGTGACCCAATCTACAATGCCATAAGAAAGTCTGATTTATTTCTGGAGACTTTCTTTTGTGTGTATTCTGGACGTTGAAAATCTGTGGTTGGTTTAACACGTATATACCATTACTCAGAGTACCTGACCCAATCAATACTTGATTAAGGTGAATGTTTACAACATTACTTACAAACGCAAATTCATAACCTTCTTTAGAAACTAAAGATACAGAAATGATATTACAAGTTGCGTTGGGTACAAAAAAGCAATTACGCAAAACCAAAACATGTCCATCTGACATTCCCAGGTGATAGTCCCCCACGGCTTTAGCATCCATGCTAGCTCCGTTCGCAACTCTGAGGGTCATGTCACCTGCCTTCAAATCCCTACGGTTTCTCAACGCCTGCAAAGAATTACAGATATGAGATCCTGATCCGGTATCCAATACCCAGGAAGTAGAGTTTATTGAAAGACAGTTTTCAATAACATACACACCTGAAGCTGAAGCTGCAACCTGCTTCAATTCCTGTGTTCTGGCCTTCCAGGCCCTGCAATCATTCTTCCAGTGTCCTTTCTTATGACAAAAGAAGCATTCTTCCTTATCCACAAGCTTCCCCGCTATCTTTGTTGCTTTACCTTTTCCCTTCGTATCCACTTTACTAACACCGCCCCTTGGTTTGGCGGGGGCCTTCTTCTTCTTTCCCTTGGCTTTCGCCTTGGACCTAGAAGAAGATGATCCTCCTACAAACAAAGTGGATGTATCCCTACTTTTCTGTAGGGTGCCCTCTGCGCTCCTCAGCATGTTGAGGAGCTCTGATAGTTCAACCTCTTTTTCTTGTAGGTTGAAGTTCAGTATAAACTGGGCGTAAGTGGAAGGAAGGGACTGGAGAACTATATCCGTATATAGTTCACTCTCCAATGTGATCCCTAGGTCAGCGAGCTCCTCAATGTAGCCGATCATCTTTAGCACGTGCTCGGCTACTGATGATCCGACGGCCATCTTTGTCGAAAACAACTTTTTCGACGCTTCGTATCTTGCGATACGTGATTGCTCTCCATACAGTTCTTTTGTATGGAGCAATATGGACTCCATGTCCATATTCTCATGCCTCCTCTGATGTTCGTTGTCCATCGAGGCAAGCAGGAGGCACTTGGCCTTCGCGCTATCAATCTCCCAAGTCTTGCGGATTTCCTTATCCGTGACACTGGAAGTTGGACCAGGGACAGGGGGAGCTTTGGTAGTAAGAAGATACTCCAGCTTGTCATAAGTGATTGCTATCTTGACATTCCTGAACCAATCTTTGTAGTTTGGCCCTGTCAGTTTGTTTTTATCTAGGAGTAACTTAAGTCCAGTCATGTTGATTGGTCGCTGCAATTAGGAGAGAGAAGAAGAAACACTCAGCATGATGCTCTTGCAAGTTTAGAGTGGTTTTTAGTTTGTTTAAACAGGATGGCTCCCACTGTTTCTCGAATCCCTCCTCAAACCATAAAGGAAGAATTAGTCAGGATCAATCCCACCGTACAATACTTGCTTAACCGTTCAGCCAGGCCGGTGTCGGTACTTCGAGGGAGGTTTTCCAACGCTTTCGCGAAGTTCCTTAATTAAAGAACCTCTTTTCCCTGGGGGCGTAACCCCGCTAACACCTTTCTAGGCACCTACTAGGTTTATAGCATTGATCGTTAAGTGAGAAATTTCCCGAGGAGTAGCATATACTCACAGTAGGATCGGGATCCAAATATCATCGCGTGACGAAACTGAAGGAATCCTACCAGAATCACCACACTCCAAATGGTATGCAAATCTAGCAAGTTTCAGTACTTATGAAACTCCCGATGTGGATTTTTGCCCCATGCTCTTATGACCTTGGCGTGAGGTCAAAATGTCATAAGTCACATGTCAAGTTCGTCCCATCATTATCCAGGTTAATTTGAATCCACCCGTACATACCCTTGACGTAGGCCAAAATGGCAGTACGACTGTCTCAAACCAACGCATTCTATCTATGCAACAGATAAATATCCGGCAGCTACCAATCACTATGCCTTGGCGTGAGGTCAAAATACATAGCTTGAATACTACCGAATATTTAACTGAAATGATGGAGGGCTACGGATGGTTTTGGCGAAACCGTGAACGTAGTGAACTTGATATAATCGATGGAACGAGATAGCTTTTAGAAGGAGTGGCTCAAGCTCCGCATTTAAAAGTTAGTTTTGAAAAGAACCGAGTGGTTTTTCGAAAGTGTTCCATCGACTTAAACTTGGTTTATTATCTTGCATTAGTTCTTTTAATGCGTGATATTCTTGCATTAGTACTTTTAATGCGTCCCATCATTTAATCCTACCATTGCAGAAAACAACCAAAATATGACGTACGCTTATGCCATTCGCATTCGCCACGGGGCCCCGTCATTACCCGTTAGGTTACTTAACTAACGACAGAGCGGGGGCTGGGCTAGCGCGTCTGTAAAACATAAGCAACGCCTAAATAGAAAGCAATGATAGACATTTCAGATCACAGATAAATACATTGGATATACTAGCAATCTGTAATTTGTACGAGCCTGTAACAAAAACAGATAACACGGTCGCGGTGAATAGCAAATACCCCACCCAAGACCCCTACGGGTGCGGCAAACTACCCTCCAAGTCCTCGGTAGTTTGTGCACCCCTCCATGGGTCTATCCTAGGAGCAAAAACAGTAAAAAGAATTATACAATGACGGCTACAACCCCGACCCGGTTGTGCGGCCAAACAAATAATATAATTACATCAATTTACATTTACAATGAATTGCAAGAAAAGAAAACTCTCGTCTCACAACCCCCGGCTATTCACCCGCGACAATCCAACATATTTATATACACATTCCAGCACATTACAGATCATGTATAACCCCGACTAATCGTCTTATAGCGATTAGCCGACGTTCAATACATGCAAACATCACAGATATAACCAACATAGCCAAAGTGCAGTGAAGTTCGGAAAAAAAATACGGAATTATAGGACCCCAAAAGTGAATTTCAGTTCTGGAAAATCTGGGTGCATATAATATATCTTAAAAATCCCAAAACCAACACAGAAGAACACTGCACGAAAAACGATGCAAAGATGACACCAACTTGCGGCGGTTCCGCGGCCAGATGAGTAGCTCAGGCCGCGGAAGGGCGGCGGTTTTGATGAAACATGCTATCGTTTTTCTTGTGTGTTCTTAGAAAACCCTGAGACAATTTTACAAGTATAAAGTTTTTCATTTTGAGCAGAAAAAATTTCAACAGAAAGTTAGGGTTTTGATTTTCCGGTTTTGCGATTTTTCGGTTCCGAAATTCGTTACACTTCACTACCAAGCTAGTTTAAGTTTAGTTAGGCTCTGATACCACTGTAAGTCCATATTGCGACCCCCGGTGCTTACGGGGAGGCGGAAACGGTATAAAATCAAAATTTTAACGCAAGAGGCAACATGGACTAAACTATGGTCGGGATCGTGTCTAAACTAAACTAGCAAATACGCTAAAAGGAGTTAGCTACTCGGATGAGGGTTATACCTAAACTTGAACTCCTTCTTCTTGAAATCTTGTAGAGGTTGATGGTTCTCTTTTGTCGCCTTCTTCCGTCGAAGATGGATCCACCTCGAAGGCTCGACCTTGGGCTCTTTCTCGGACTTGGAGTGAACTAGAATCGCCGGCTTGCTAAACCCTTGATCCTAGAGTGAGTAGAGAGAGTGTCTAAGGGTTGCTTTTGTTTTAAAAGAGAATGATTCTCAACTCATGAGAAGGTTTCTCTTTGCTAGAGGAAGAAGAAGATGAAGAGAGGAGAGAGAATGAGAATGATAGAATGAGCTATATTTTTTCTTTCTTGCAACCATAATGCAAAAGAAAAGAATTATCTAATAATAATAATTGAAAATGAGAATAGTTGATGGCAATTTGGAATGACCACAACCATGCTTCATTTAAAAATGTAAGCATAAATCAAGGAAGACTTTTGAAGCATGATGGTGGTCAACTTTCAACCATGGTCAACAAGTCAACCATGGTCAACAAGTCAACAAAATCAACCATAACAAAATTCTCATTTAATTACTATTATAAATAGATAATCCATAAATCCATTAGGGTTTGGAAAAAGATAACTGTCAACTGTGCATACGCACCCGTTCCGAAACCCTAATGAAAAACCTCATCCTCCGCCTCAAGCAACTGTGCATACACACCTGCATTCTCGTTCCGAGGAACAAGAATACCAAGATATAAAAGCAACCCCAAATATATATACCAGTATCTGGCTCAAACCAGAGCCTTCCAGTATAATCCGTCCGGACTCCAAACGTGCACAAGTGCGCGGATGAGAACGAACCCTGTCGCAAAACCATGCGACCTCTACTCTGTTTTGCCCAGAGGCGAATACCCTCTGTGTGGGACTCTAAAGACTCGACACTACGCTGGCAGTGGGTTTAACCACAGACCGCAAGCGGCACTAGCTGTGCGTAACGGTCCCCAGGTAGATGCCGACAAGAAGGCTGACGAGGTGAAACCCCATCTGAACTCCTACTGAGTCTGAATGTGACAGTCTCCGTACAGTCCGGTCTGTTCGTCTGATACATCGCATGGCGGGCCTAGGGGGTGGTAATCGTCAGTCCCCCAATAGCGGTACAAGTCGTGCCGGAGCGAAGCCCAAAACACCCTGAGATAACACTGGAAACCTACCAGTATATCTCGTTTGCCCTGGCCAGGGACTACTCGTGTAATGGCTCTCCTAGACACAGCGCGATGTCAACCCCCAATACCGGGAGAGACGAATCCTGTCTAACCGTCACTGCCTCCAAGTGCTTCGGGACTGCACCCAACCACCACCCGTTTGCACGACTCCTTTGAGCCGTGGTAGGGTAGTGATCAAAGTGCAGTGGGAACACACTTGAGGCGAAGTGCCAGTGTCAAGTCAGCGGACTAAGCTGTACTCATGTCACCTGGGAACTGATAACTGACGATAGGTATAATACCAACCTGTCAGTTCCCGACGAGTCCTGTCCAGTGTACTCGTAACCCAACGAGCACCCGTATACTATCTCCAGTACGACGTACTGATGGCTGTGGGACAGACCATCTCCCACACTGGGATGAGAAGCGCATACGCTAGTCTACTCTGGAGTATCGATGCCCTGTCTCGATAGTCCTGCGACTAGGGACCTGTATAAGGATGTGCTTATAGATTACCCAGCCCCCACTAGTGTGACTGCCATCACAACGCTGGTAATCAAGCAAAGATCCTAAGGGCTCCACTAATGCGTATAAGTGATATACTGAAATAAACACAAGTACACATTGAAGTAGAAACCAACTAAGTAGCATACTACTATTTTGAGCAAGATTGTATATACAAGGTGAATATCCCAAGCATCCATTAAGTAATATACAAACTAGTATGATACAGTAATGGCCTCTAGGGCATATACACTAACACCTCCTTTGTAAAACTAGCCCCGAATGGGTACGAACACATGATATAAATAAAGCATCCCCAAACAGGAGCAAATCTAGCCAAACGGCGGAAACAACAACCACAAGCATATATACGACGCCGTAGCGAAGAAATACATAATATAATTGAAAAATAGCTTAAAGAGATAAAACTATATAAGAATGGCCGGCTCACACGATCACGACACCCAGAGTCACAAAATATACAATATGGGTCCTTACAAACTCTTCTCTAAGTCAATACATGAAAGTGGTAGATGGAGAGTACCAGATACAATGAGACACACAATGGATATAATCGGATAACCGCAACCCACCTACAGCAACAAGGATTCACAGCCAACCATAGCGGTATCCGCTGAAATAGATACAATAAGGACCCTTGCCGCGACTACTCTGAGGGCCAAGCCTGCAAAACACTGTGGCACAACGGGGGTGAGTTGCTAACTCGTGAATATTAAGTAACATCGTACAGATATTCGCAGGTATGCACAAACAGCGATAATCTAAAACATGCAATCTGATAGCATAAGTATGGCAATATTGATATGCAACAATCATGATCAAGGTACACCATCAGGGTACTACAACTACATGAAACAATGTATATCTAATAAATCCTGAGTGTGGGATAACACATAACATCATCAATGAATCATCATCGTGGAAAAACCCCGGTGTCCATCATTGACACCCCAAATCCCAATACCTCAGGCGCCGTCACTCTGATCGGCCCTCATATCCATAAATCTCATAGATCCTGAGTGCCCAACATCGACACTCGAAACATCATAAAAACTTGTATCTAATATCGACACGTAAATCCACATAACTCGGGCTCCATTTGTCCGGATCGGCCCACGGGCTTCGTCAGTCCTGATCGGCCCATATCCATCTCACGACTCCGGTCGGTATCCTACGGATAACCGCCGGGTCCAAACTATCACCGGTAGGTAGTAGTCCCTCTGCCAGGCTCATCGTCTATTGCACAACATACCTTTCTTGCCCCGGGGTACTATACCGGGTCCACCATGAACCAGCAAACGGATCATCCATCTCCTCAAATTGGGTTTCTAACACAAATCTCAGAATCGAGAAAACTCATGGTGGACGCATCGAAATATCATATCAAGAGAATCCGGGTTTTCAAAACAATACATACTTTCTTGAAATATCACCACGGTTCTTAAATCCATAAATCACGTGAAATCCGTATCTCAATGCGTAAATCCATAAAATATGATGTATGCAATATAGAATAGTAATATGAGCATATCAAGGGAAAACCGCTCTTTTAAATGAATCAAGTTTATAATAATATCATGCGGTTCCTACATTCTCCAAAATCAAATGCAACATCATATAAGGGTGTATAGGTAACTATAGTAAGGTATGTGTGCATGATGCATTTCAATGCACAATAGAACAAGGATCAACATCTCAATGTCAATAACGAATACAATACCACATATGTGTATATGTTGTGTGTGTCATGGAAATTACAAACGGCGTGTGTGTAGCATACAATTTAGTGCCCGTGCAACATGAACTGTCACTATTGGTACAGTGTCCAATGGGTACTAAGTCAAGGCACAACAAGTAATGGTATGCAATGATGCTCATGCACAATCAACTCATATGCATATAACATGTGGCGATAATATCATATCTAGCCCTCGACGCTTAACTCCATACGGGTGATTTATCACCTTCTCCAAGTTCTCTACCTTTCCTTAGCCCATGTAACTGATTACATATATGGGATCCTGACCCGGTATCCAATACCCAGGACGTAGAGCAAATGGAGAAACAGTTCTCAGTAACGAACACACCCGAAGAAAATGCATCAACATGTACTTTCTTGATTCGGGTGGCATGGGAATCCTGGTATTCCCCTATTTCCTGTTCATTCCTATAACTCTTATAAGAAGGAACGGAACCAACGTTCCCCAGCACAGTATAACATGCGGGTTCGGTCAATACATCCATATTATTATCTTTATTAAGGCATGAAATGGTCGCTACCTGGAGAGAGAGAGAAGAAAACACTTTAGCGTAAGCTCGTGCAAGATCAGATTGGTTATTATCTTATCTAATCAGGATGGCTCCCACTGCTTTTTATCAAATCTTCCTCCAAACCCTAAAAGGAAAGACTAGCCGGGATTAATTACACACTACAAGTTCGCCAATCTTTCAGCCAGGCCAGTGTCGGTACTTTGAGGGAGGTCCCCCGTGCTTTCGTACGAACCTAATTACTGTAAACTTCGTTTTCCCAGAGGCGTAACCTCGTTAACACCTTTCTAGACACCTACTTGATCGGCTAATTGTAATGTATAAAACTCTCCCAGGAGTAACTCTTACTCGCAGCGGGTATCGGGATCCAACTATCTCATAGAAGGTATGCAATCTCATTGCAAATTTCAACACTTGAAATTCCCGATAATATTTTGCCCCTAGCGTGCTATGACCTTGACGCAGGCCAACAAACCATAGTGCGCTAGTCAAGTTCAACCCGTCATTTCCTGATTGAATTAAACCCACCCGTACGACCCTTGACGCAGGCCAACAATGTCGCACGACTACCCTAATCCAATCTGCATCATATGCATAAGCAGATAAATACTAGTTAGCTACCGCACACTACGCCTTGACGCAGGCCAACAAACGTAGCACGAATACTAACTACTACTCATCTGAAATGACGGAGGGCTACGCCAGGTTTTTCTGAAAACCATGAGCGTAATGAACTTGATATCGTTGTAGAATCAAATGATGTTTTGAAATGGAGTGATTTTGAGGCTTTTCTAGTTTTGCTAAAGGAGTCACTCCCGGTGAAGGGATCTCGGTCCTTTCCTCGTCGAATGAGGTGCGGGATATATCATATATATCGCTGTGCAAAGCAAAAACGCAAAAGCAGTCAAAAAACAAACCGAGTGTGTAGCATCTGCCAGTTATTGCTAAAGGAGTCACTCCCGGTGAAGGGATCTCGGTCCTTTCCTCATCGAATAAGGTGCGGGGTATATCATATATACCGCTATGCAAAGCACGAACTGTAGCTACCTGTTTTATTTAAAATCTGATTCTACAACATCTTAGGTTTCTTATCTTTCATTAATCACATTAATGAAGTCCCATCATTTAAATACCTAAACATCACAGATAGATATGACGTACACTTATGCCATCCGCATTCGCCTCGATGTCCCCTCGTGCACCGTTAGGTTAGGTAACTAACAACAGAGCAGGGCAGGGCTAAGCGCGGGTGTAAAACATAAGTAACGTCTATATAATATATCATATATACTATATATTATATCCATCACAGAATCATCTCATGATCACATCACAGATATCGCAGCAGAATAAACATATGAAATATTGGATATACTAGGACGTCCGTGTTTTCAATACGAGCCAGTATAAAACACGGATTCCACGGTCGTGATGAATAGCCAATCCCACACCCCTAGACCCCTACGAGAGCGGCAAGCAACCCTGCCAATTCTAGGGTTAGGAGACCCGGACTCGACTCCTCGAGCTGGTCTCCCACTGGACCCCAGAACCCAGTTACTTGTGCTCCCCTCCTTGGGTCTATCCTAATGCGGAAAAGTAAATAATATACAAAGGGTGACGGCTTCCGCTACCTGGAAGTGCCCCAAATAAAAAATATTACATACAAGTTTTTACATGAATGAAAATGAAAAACACTCATCTCACATAAAAACCCCCGGCTATTCGATTACGACGATCCAATATAACATATCCAGCAACACATAACATCACATGTCATCAACGTAAGTAAGTATGCATACCCCAATTGTCGTTGACGTATAGCAACGAAACCGGCGATATGAACATACTACACTTACGGTCACAGAAAAGAAAGAGTAAAACTACAACAATTGGAATCCGCAACTTCTTTAGACATCGCATGCCTAACAGATATAAATCCCGCATTTCAGTCTCATTATCGAAAACACTTTTCGATATCCAATGAAACTAAAGCGCTAGATTTATAACATCCATCCAGTTATCTCATAACCTTTTGTGAATTCCAATTATTTTATCCAATTCCGGATAAATAGAATATATCAAACTTTCCGATCGAACATTCGAACACCCAAGTTTTCCCGACACCGATCAACACATGAATTAGGTTCAAAGACATTCACTTCATACCTCAGTACCAACGGTCCAGCCGTAGAAGGGTCAAGCCAACGCCTCACATGTGGCACGCCGTACTGCCCCAAACCCGAAGGTTCAAAGGGCAGTTCAAGACGGTCACATAATCGAGTTAAGGTTTGTTGTCTTCTAGAGGGACCATCGTGTTACTTGCACTACTCAGAACGTCTTTTAACCACAGAAAAATCCAACACTTGGAATTATTCCGGCAGGGGAAAACCTGGGTATTTGTATACGGTCGAACTCTTTAACATATTCTACAGTTATCTGGAAAAACACTCAGACAAAATTTGATATCCCGATCGAAAGACCGAATTCCCAAATCAACTCAGAAATATTCAACTCTGGAAAAATATTAAAAGTGCACAGAAAATCCAGCATTAATAATTATGAGATACTGTATAAAAACCACTGAACAAACAGGTCGTACCGCCGCGCAACCGCCGCACGAGGCTAGCTCGTGCCGCGGAAGCGCGGCAATATAAAGGAATTATGGGCACGAATTTCACAGTATTTCATATATTCACCTGCTTATTTTTCTGAACATTTTTAATGTGGAAAAATACCAGATTTTAAAAATTGGACAGAGAGCAATTTTCCGGGTATGGTTTCGGTTCGATCGGACTTCAAATCGCGTCTGGACTTCGCCTAAGGCTCTAGCTAGGCTCTGATACCACTGTAAGGTTCCTAGGCACCCTAATGAGGTCACACAAGGCATCGAACATGCCAAATTAAAATTTTTAGTGCCGAGAAACCCTAGACTACGGATCTTAGACTAGATGTCTAGGCGAAATAGAAAGCTAGTTAACACTTAACTATAGTTTAAACGGAAATACAACCTTTGTAGATCCGGATGTCCACCTCCACGGCTCCGCAACGACGTCTCCTCGCTGTCCTAGTCGAGCTCCGGGCTCAAACGTCGGCTTCGTCGGAGAAACGGGTGAGCTAGATCGCCGGCTTCGTGTCAAAGACGATCTACGTCGAGGCATCGCAAGTTCAAGCTCCGACTTCACAAAGTGATGAAATTTGTGAAGAAAACACACTCTACAACTTGGCTAGAGGTAGAGGGTGAAGAAATAGGAGATGGGTTCACTTTAGATTTGGATTTTGCTCACTAGATCACAACTTGCCATTAAAGTAGCAAGCTTTCTCACTTTGAGAAGAAGAAGAAGATGATAGAAAAACTTATGATAAGTTATTTCTAAAATGAATAATAATGGAATTCTTATCATCTTCTAACCATGGTCAAGTGTAGAGAATTGACCATGGTTAGTGGGAGTGGTTAGGTTTAAGCAAGGAGACAAAATGGCATCATTACAAAAAGCTTCATGAAGCTTCACCACACTTCATGATAAAATGAAACCCTTTTGTTTCCATAAATCTATTTAATAAATAATAAAAGGATTTAATAATAAGAGAATAAATCTTAAACCCTAACCACTCTCATAACCATGGTTGCATTCTTTACACAAAGCCAAAACAACATGCATCATCAAACATGATACATGTAATTGCACAGAAGTATATCACATATACAATGTGCACATCAAGTGAGAAAAATCCGTTTAAAGTGAACCAATACTAGTTAATGCAAAGTAATATATCAAATATATAATTATACATTAAATCATTAAATCAACACTTGATTCAATGATCCGGTCATGTCGCACATAACCGACTAGTATTCAATGTATCGACTTATCGAATCGATCTTCGATTCGATAACAAGGTTATATCACATACAACCAATCGAAACATTAATCGCGAGAATCAAATACGGAATCACATACACGCATTATTCTCGGTCCCGCACATATCTCATATGCACTCCTATTTCGTTTCGCTTGAACCAGGAAACCTCTGTGTAGGACTCTAAAGACTCGTCAATACGCCGGTAGCAGATGATGATCATATCAAGCACCCACAAGCCGCAAGCGGTCTGCTAAACGTAACGGCCACCCGGGTATTGAGCGATCAGAAGATCGACGAGCTAGCCCGCTCACACTCCTGCGAATCCGACCAGTAACACTTACCATACAGTCAAGTCTCTTCGTCTGATACGTCGCATATCAAGTCTAGGGGTGGTATACGTCAGACCCCAATAACCCGATAAGTCGTGCCGATGTGAGGCTCGTAACGGGTCGAGAAACTACTGGTAACACTTACCAGTAAATCTCTGATCAGCCCTGGCCAGGGACTTCCCTGCTACGGCCAATCGAGCACAGCACAACATCAACTCCCAATACCGGGAGAGACGAAACCCCTCCTATCGCTCATTGCCTCCATGTGACTCGGGACTGTACCCAAAGACCACCGTTTTGCACGCCCTCATGGACGTGGTAAGGTGGAGATCAAAGCACAGTGGGAATCACACAAGACTCTATGACGATCTCGGGTCTACAGACTAACCTGTACAAGTGTCACCTGAGAACTGCCATCTGACGTGAGGTATAATACCATCTGGGAGTTCTCGGCGAGTCCGTCCAGTGTACCCAGTCTCCACTGAGCACCCGTATACCATCTCTGATGTCAAACATCAATGGATATGGGATCATCCATCGCCCATCACATGGGTCGAGAAGCGTATACGCTAGTCTACTCTGGTATATCGATGCCCCGTCTCGATACACCCACGACTAGGGACCTTGAAGGATGTACTTATGGACTACCATGTCCCCACTAGTATGATCTGCATCATAGTCCAGGTAGTCAAGTACAAATCCTAAGGGCTTTACCAACATGTAACTATAAGACAGTATAAAGAGACTAGTGTACATGTTAAGATAAATGGCAACCAGATAGCATACTATCATGTCGAGCAAGAAAGTCATCTCTATATATGTCCAAGCATCCAATATAATATACATAATCTGTACAATACTAGCCTCTAGGGCATACATACAACTAACAATCTCCCACTTGCACTAGGGCCAGCTGCTGTAGTATCTCATACCGAGCATCCCGAAGAGTCTCTCAAACTGTATCTGGGGAATGGCCTTCGTGAGTGGATCCGCCGTGTTGTTCTTCGTGTCAACTCTCCTGACCTCGATCTCCCGGCGATCAACTATCTCCCGGATCAGGTGATACCGCCTCAGAATATGCCTGGACCGCTGATGGGACCTGGGTTCCTTGGCCAAAGCCACTGCTCCATTGTTATCGCAATACAAAGGTATTGGATGCTCAATGGATGGAACCACACCAAGTTCAGTAATGAACTTCTTGATCCAGACAGCTTCTTTAGCAGCATCGTTGGCAGCGATGTATTCAGCCTCCATCGTCGAGTATGCCACGGTTTCCTGCTTGGAACTCTTCCAGCTAACCGCCCCTCCGTAAAGGGTAAAGACAAAGCCCGACTGCGACTTAGAGTCGTCCTTATCACTCTGGAAGCTCGAATCGGTAAAGGACTCCACTTGGAGCTCTCCGTTACCATACACCAAGAACATATCTCTAGTCCTTCGCAAGTACTTGAGAATGCTCTTCACAGCTGTCCAGTGACTCTCTCCAGGATCAGCTTGATACCTGCTCACTACACTTAGTGAGTATGCTACATCGGGTCTGGTACATAGCATCGCATACATGATAGAGCCTACTGCCGAAGCATAGGGTATCCCTTGCATGCGAGCTCTCTCCAAATCAGTCTTGGGAGACATCTCTTTGGAGAGAGTGACTCCAGAGATCGTGGGTAAGTTCCCACGCTTGGACTCTTCCATACTAAACCTCTTTAGTATGGTGTCAATGTACCTGGATTGGGACAATCTCAAAATCCGTTTGGATCTATCTCTATAGATCCTGATTCCCAATATGCAGGAGGCATCACCAAGATCTTTCATTGAGAATCTTTGTGATAAGAAGAGCTTGACCGATTGCAGCATAGGAATATCATTTCCTATCAAGAGTATGTCGTCCATGTACAATACGAGGAAGACAACCTTACTCTCTGCCACCTTCTTGTAAATACAAGGTTCATCTGGATTTTTGACGAAATCAAACTCTTTGATAACGACGTCAAAGCATATGTTCCAACTCCGCGATGCTTGCTTTAATCCATAAATGGATTTAAGCAGCTTGCATACCTTCCCGCTGCTCCCACTGTCTACGAAGCCCTCTGGCTGAGTCATGTACACGCACTCTTCTAAATCACCATTTAGAAAGGCGGTCTTAACATCCATTTGCCAGATTTCGTAGTCATGAAAGGCAGCAATGGCAAGCATGATTCGGATGGATTTAAGCATAGCCACTGGAGAAAAGGTTTCGTCATAGTCCACACCTGGTCTTTGACGAAAACCCTTTGCTACAAGTCTAGCTTTGAAAGTCTCCACTTTCCCATCTACACCAAGTTTCTTCTTGAAGATCCACTTGCTCCCAATGGGTTTTACCCCTTCAGGAGCAACTTCCAAAGTCCATACTTTGTTGGTGTACATGGAATCCATCTCGGACCGCATAGCATCCAGCCATTTCACTGAGTCCCCACTCGTGATGGCCTGCTCGAAGCTAGTTGGGTCATCATCCTCCATGATGCAATCCTCGCTCCCACCGTCCATGAGAAAACCGTAGTATCTCTCAGGTTGGCGAGGAACCCTACTAGATCGGCGGAGTGGCTGGGGTTCATCGGGAACTATGGAATCCTCTGGTTCCACCAGATCTTCTGTTGTAGCTTGTGCAGCTGGAACCTCTTCCAGTTCTACCTCATGACCACTAATCTCTTTTTCAAGAAATTCCTTTTCTAAAAAGGTGGCATGCCGAGAAACAAACACTCTTTGTTCCTCAGGGTGGTAGAAGATATACCCTCGCGAATGTTTGGAATATCCAATAAACTTACACAGAATGGACCTTGCCGCGAGTTTGTCCGGATTTTGCGTTTTTACATAGGCCGGACAACCCCATATCTTAACATAATTAAGATATGGTCTCTTTCCTTTCCATATCTCATATGGAGTGGTCGGCACGGTTTTGGTGGGAACCATATTCAATAGGTTTGCAGCTGTTTCCAGTGCATATCCCCAGAAGGAAATAGGTAACTCAGCTGTGCTCATCATAGAGCGCACCATATCTAATAGGGTGCGGTTCCTTCGTTCTGATACACCGTTGTGCTGTGGTGTATATGGAGGAGTCAGCTGAGAGAGAATCCCATTCTCTTTTAGGAAGTCCAGGAATTCATTGCTTAAGTATTCTCCTCCTCGATCAGATCATAGGATTTTAATACTTTTTCCGGTTTGGTTCTCGACTTCTTGTTTATATTCCCTAAATTTCTCAAAAGCTTCTGATTTGTGTTTCATCAGGAACACATACCCGAACCTAGAGAGATCGTCAGTGAATGTAATGAAGTATGAAGAACCATCCCTGGCATGTGTAGACATGGGACCGCATACATCACTATGTATCAGTCCTAAGAGTTCGGTAACTCTTTCTCCGTGTCCCGTAAACGGAGTCTTGGTCATCTTGCCTTTGAGACATGACTGGCAAGTGTCATAAGATGAAAATTCAAACGAATTTAAATATCCATCTTTATGCAACTTAGCTAGTCGTGTCGCATTGATGTGACCCAGTCTACAATGCCACAAGAAGGATTCATTGAGTTCAGAACTCTTCCTCTTGTGTGTGTTTGTTATACTGAGGACTATTGATTGGTTTAGAACATAAATGCCATTGCACAACGTGCCTGATCCAACCAACTTTTGGTTATGGAAAATGTTCATAACATTGTCCTGTAATACAAAATTATATCCCTCTTTACTTAATAAAGAGACTGATATAATGTTGCATATCAGGTTCGGCATGTAATAGCATTCGTTCAGGACCAATGTATTACCAGTTGGTAATACAAGGTGATATTCCCCGACAGTCTTAGCTGCAACAATTGCACCATTTCCGACTCTAATGTCTTTATCACCTTCTCCAAGTTCTCTACCTTTCCTAAGCCCATGTAACTGATTACATATATGGGATCCTGACCCGGTATCCAATACCCAGGACGTAGAGCAAATGGAGAAACAGTTCTCAGTAACGAACACACCCGAAGAAAATGCATCAACATGTACTTTCTTGATTCGGGTGGCATGGGAATCCTGGTATTCCCCTATTTCCTGTTCATTCCTATAACTCTTATAAGAAGGAACGGAACCAACGTTCCCCAGCACAGTATAACATGCGGGTTCGGTCAATACATCCATATTATTATCTTTATTAAGGCATGAAATGGTCGCTACCTGGAGAGAGAGAGAAGAAAACACTTTAGCGTAAGCTCGTGCAAGATCAGATTGGTTATTATCTTATCTAATCAGGATGGCTCCCACTGCTTTTTATCAAATCTTCCTCCAAACCCTAAAAGGAAAGACTAGCCGGGATTAATTACACACTACAAGTTCGCCAATCTTTCAGCCAGGCCAGTGTCGGTACTTTGAGGGAGGTCCCCCGTGCTTTCGCACGAACCTAATTACTGTAAACTTCGTTTTCCCAGAGGCGTAACCTCGTTAACACCTTTCTAGACACCTACTTGATCGGCTAATTGTAATGTATAAAACTCTCCCAGGAGTAACTCTTACTCGCAGCGGGTATCGGGATCCAACTATCTCATAGAAGGTATGCAATCTCATTGCAAATTTCAACACTTGAAATTCCCGATAATATTTTGCCCCTAGCGTGCTATGACCTTGACGCAGGCCAACAAACCATAGTGCGCTAGTCAAGTTCAACCCGTCATTTCCTGATTGAATTAAACCCACCCGTACGACCCTTGACGCAGGCCAACAAAGTCGCACGACTACCCTAATCCAATCTGCATCATATGCATAAGCAGATAAATACTAGTTAGCTACCGCACACTACGCCTTGACGCAGGCCAACAAACGTAGCACGAATACTAACTACTACTCATCTGAAATGACGGAGGGCTACGCCAGGTTTTTCTGAAAACCATGAGCGTAATGAACTTGATATCGTTGTAGAATCAAATGATGTTTTGAAATGGAGTGATTTTGAGGCTTTTCTAGTTTTGCTAAAGGAGTCACTCCCGGTGAAGGGATCTCGGTCCTTTCCTCGTCGAATGAGGTGCGGGATATATCATATATATCGCTGTGCAAAGCAAAAACGCAAAAGCAGTCAAAAAACAAACCGAGTGTGTAGCATCTGCCAGTTATTGCTAAAGGAGTCACTCCCGGTGAAGGGATCTCGGTCCTTTCCTCATCGAATAAGGTGCGGGGTATATCATATATACCGCTATGCAAAGCACGAACTGTAGCTACCTGTTTTATTTAAAATCTGATTCTACAACATCTTAGGTTTCTTATCTTTCATTAATCACATTAATGAAGTCCCATCATTTAAATACCTAAACATCACAGATAGATATGACGTACACTTATGCCATCCGCATTCGCCTCGATGTCCCCTCGTGCACCGTTAGGTTAGGTAACTAACGACAGAGCAGGGCAGGGCTAGCGCGGGTGTAAAACATAAGTAACGTCTATATAATATATCATATATACTATATATTATATCCATCACAGAATCATCTCATGATCACATCACAGATATCGCAGCAGAATAAACATATGAAATATTGGATATACTAGGACGTCCGTGTTTTCAATACGAGCCAGTATAAAACACGGATTCCACGGTCGTGATGAATAGCCAATCCCACACCCCTAGACCCCTACGAGAGCGGCAAGCAACCCTGCCAATTCTAGGGTTAGGAGACCCGGACTCGACTCCTCGAGCTGGTCTCCCACTGGACCCCAGAACCCGGTTACTTGTGCTCCCCTCCTTGGGTCTATCCTAATGCGGAAAAGTAAATAATATACAAAGGGTGACGGCTTCCGCTACCTGGAAGTGCCCCAAATAAAAGAATATTACATACAAGTTTTTACATGAATGAAAATGAAAAACACTCATCTCACATAAAAACCCCCGGCTATTCGATTACGACGATCCAATATAACATATCCAGCAACACATAACATCACATGTCATCAACGTAAGTAAGTATGCATACCCCAATTGTCGTTGACGTATAGCAACGAAACCGGCGATATGAACATACTACACTTACGGTCACAGAAAAGAAAGAGTAAAACTACAACAATTGGAATCCGCAACTTCTTTAGACATCGCATGCCTAACAGATATAAATCCCGCATTTCAGTCTCATTATCGAAAACTCTTTTCGATATCCAATGAAACTAAAGCGCTAGATTTATAACATCCATCCAGTTATCTCATAACCTTTTGTGAATTCCAATTATTTTATCCAATTCCGGATAAATAGAATATATCAAACTTTCCGATCGAACATTCGAACACCCAAGTTTTCCCGACACCGATCAACACATGAATTAGGTTCAAAGACATTCACTTCATACCTCAGTACCAACGGTCCAGCCGTAGAAGGGTCAAGCCAACGCCTCACATGTGGCACGCCGTACTGCCCCAAACCCGAAGGTTCAAAGGGCAGTTCAAGACGGTCACATAATCGAGTTAAGGTTTGTTGTCTTCTAGAGGGACCATCGTGTTACTTGCACTACTCAGAACGTCTTTTAACCACAGAAAAATCCAACACTTGGAATTATTCCGGCAGGGGAAAACCTGGGTATTTGTATACGGTCGAACTCTTTAACATATTCTACAGTTATCTGGAAAAACACTCAGACAAAATTTGATATCCCGATCGAAAGACCGAATTCCCAAATCAACTCAGAAATATTCAACTCTGGAAAAATATTAAAAGTGCACAGAAAATCCAGCATTAATAATTATGAGATACTGTATAAAAACCACTGAACAAACAGGTCGTACCGCCGCGCAACCGCCGCACGAGGCTAGCTCGTGCCGCGGAAGCGCGGCAATATAAAGGAATTATGGGCACGAATTTCACAGTATTTCATATATTCACCTGCTTATTTTTCTGAACATTTTTAATGTGGAAAAATACCAGATTTTAAAAATTGGACAGAGAGCAATTTTCCGGGTATGGTTTCGGTTCGATCGGACTTCAAATCGCGTCTGGACTTCGCCTAAGGCTCTAGCTAGGCTCTGATACCACTGTAAGGTTCCTAGGCACCCTAATGAGGTCACACAAGGCATCGAACATGCCAAATTAAAATTTTTAGTGCCGAGAAACCCTAGACTACGGATCTTAGACTAGATGTCTAGGCGAAATAGAAAGCTAGTTAACACTTAACTATAGTTTAAACGGAAATACAACCTTTGTAGATCCGGATGTCCACCTCCACGGCTCCGCAACGACGTCTCCTCGCTGTCCTAGTCGAGCTCCGGGCTCAAACGTCGGCTTCGTCGGAGAAACGGGTGAGCTAGATCGCCGGCTTCGTGTCAAAGACGATCTACGTCGAGGCATCGCAAGTTCAAGCTCCGACTTCACAAAGTGATGAAATTTGTGAAGAAAACACACTCTACAACTTGGCTAGAGGTAGAGGGTGAAGAAATAGGAGATGGGTTCACTTTAGATTTGGATTTTGCTCACTAGATCACAACTTGCCATTAAAGTAGCAAGCTTTCTCACTTTGAGAAGAAGAAGAAGATGATAGAAAAACTTATGATAAGTTATTTCTAAAATGAATAATAATGGAATTCTTATCATCTTCTAACCATGGTCAAGTGTAGAGAATTGACCATGGTTAGTGGGAGTGGTTAGGTTTAAGCAAGGAGACAAAATGGCATCATTACAAAAAGCTTCATGAAGCTTCACCACACTTCATGATAAAATGAAACCCTTTTGTTTCCATAAATCTATTTAATAAATAATAAAAGGATTTAATAATAAGAGAATAAATCTTAAACCCTAACCACTCTCATAACCATGGTTGCATTCTTTACACAAAGCCAAAACAACATGCATCATCAAACATGATACATGTAATTGCACAGAAGTATATCACATATACAATGTGCACATCAAGTGAGAAAAATCCGTTTAAAGTGAACCAATACTAGTTAATGCAAAGTAATATATCAAATATATAATTATACATTAAATCATTAAATCAACACTTGATTCAATGATCCGGTCATGTCGCACATAACCGACTAGTATTCAATGTATCGACTTATCGAATCGATCTTCGATTCGATAACAAGGTTATATCACATACAACCAATCGAAACATTAATCGCGAGAATCAAATACGGTATCACATACACGCATTATTCTCGGTCCCGCACATATCTCATATGCACTCCTATTTCGTTTCGCTTGAACCAGGAAACCTCTGTGTAGGACTCTAAAGACTCGTCAATACGCCGGTAGCAGATGATGATCATATCAAGCACCCACAAGCCGCAAGCGGTCTGCTAAACGTAACGGCCACCCGGGTATTGAGCGATCAGAAGATCGACGAGCTAGCCCGCTCACACTCCTGCGAATCTGACCAGTAACACTTACCATACAGTCAAGTCTCTTCGTCTGATACGTCGCATATCAAGTCTAGGGGTGGTATACGTCAGACCCCAATAACCCGATAAGTCGTGCCGATGTGAGGCTCGTAACGGGTCGAGAAACTACTGGTAACACTTACCAGTAAATCTCTGATCAGCCCTGGCCAGGGACTTCCCTGCTACGGCCAATCGAGCACAGCACAACATCAACTCCCAATACCGGGAGAGACGAAACCCCTCCTATCGCTCATTGCCTCCATGTGACTCGGGACTGTACCCAAAGACCACCGTTTTGCACGCCCTCATGGACGTGGTAAGGTGGAGATCAAAGCACAGTGGGAATCACACAAGACTCTATGACGATCTCGGGTCTACAGACTAACCTGTACAAGTGTCACCTAAGAACTGCCATCTGACGTGAGGTATAATACCATCTGGGAGTTCTCGGCGAGTCCGTCCAGTGTACCCAGTCTCCACTGAGCACCCGTATACCATCTCTGATGTCAAACATCAATGGATATGGGATCATCCATCGCCCATCACATGGGTCGAGAAGCGTATACGCTAGTCTACTCTGGTATATCGATGCCCCGTCTCGATACACCCATGACTAGGGACCTTGAAGGATGTACTTATGGACTACCATGTCCCCACTAGTATGATCTGCATCATAGTCCAGGTAGTCAAGTACAAATCCTAAGAGCTTTACCAACATGTAACTATAAGACAGTATAAAGAGACTAGTGTTCATGTTAAGATAAATGGCAACCAGATAGCATACTATCATGTCGAGCAAGAAAGTCATCTCTATATATGTCCAAGCATCCAATATAATATACATAATCTGTACAATACTGGCCTCTAGGGCATACATACAACTAACAATAAAATATGTGAAAACTATTTTGGTAAACTTTTTACTAAAAACCCACATTATCGCTTAATTAACACTAATCGCATTCTAAGGTGTTACAATCTTCCCCCTTAAAGAAATTCAGTCCCCGAATTTAAAAATCTTACTATGCGTACCTTCAAAGAGATAAGGGAATTTCTTTTGCATCTCGCTCTCGGCATCCCAAGTGACATCTTCACTATTCGGGCCACGCCAAAGAACCTTCAAAGATTACAAGACCTTTGACCGATGATTCTTCACCTGCCGATCCAATATAACTACCGGTTGCTCGGTGAACGAAAGATCGCGCTCTAGCTGAACGGTCTGGTGCTGAATCATATGAGAAGGGTCATGAAGGTACTTGCGAAGCATCAATACATAGAATATGGACTGAACATTCGGAAAACTGGGCGGATGAGCCAAACGATAGGCAACAGTACCAACTCACTCAAGGATTTCAAAAGGACCTACAAACCTAGGGCTAAGCTTCCCTTTCTTCCCAAATCTCATCACGCCCTTCATCGGAGAAATCCGTAGGAAAACATGATCCCCCACTGTGAACTCGACCCTGCGATGACGACGGTCGGCATAAGACTTCTGTCTACACTGGGCTGCTCTCATCCTATCCTGAATCAACGGGTTCTTCTCCGTAGTCTCTCGAACTACTGGGGTCCCAAAATCCTGTTCCCACTGAGTTCGGTCCAACAAACTGGCGATCGACACTTCTTACCATACAAAGACTCAAAAGGTGCCATCTGAATCATCTCCTGATAACTGTTATGGTGGGAGAACTCTATCAATGGTAAGTGACGATCCCAACTGCCACCAAAATCAAGCACGCACGGACAAAGCATATCCTCCAGAGTCTGTATAGTCCGCTCTGACTGACCATCGGTCTGCAGATGGAAAGCGGTGCTAAAACTCAATCGGGTATCCAAAGCTTCCTGAAGCTTCTGCCAAATACGGATAGTGAACCGGGTGCCCCTGTCGGATACGATGCATGTGGGAACGCCGTGCAAACGCACAATCTCATCAATGTACAACTGAGCATACTGTGCATAACCGAAAGTGGTCTTCACTGGAAGGAAGTGAGCCGCTTTCGTCAACCGGTCAACAATCACCCAAATGAAGTTATAACCTCGACTAGACCTGGGTAGACCCACAACTGTAAGTCCACGTTACCCACCCCGGTGCTTACGGGGAGGCGGAATAGGTAATAAACGATTTTTAAACTCAAGGAAACATGGACTAGAAAGGAGTATCTTTGCTAAACTAAAACTAACAACCAAGCTAAAAGGTTTAGCTACTCGGTTAGAGTGTTATACCTAAGTCTTGAACTCCTTGTCTTCTTGCTCCTTGGAGTGGGTTGAACGGCTCCTCCTCGTCGCCTTCTCTTGCCGAAGAAAGATCCACCCGAGGGCCTCTACCTTGAGCTCCTACCTGAACCTAGAGGTAACTAAAGTGCTTAGCTTTCTAAACCTAGAACCCTAGAATGAGTAGAGAGGAGTTTTGGTGTTTTATCTCAAAAGCAAATGGTTCTCAACACATGAGAGAGGAGAGCTTTGAGAGAGAGGAAGAGGATGAGCTTTGGAAGAGAGAGAATGAGCAAGAGAGAATGAGGATAATTATCAACCATTCTCACATATATGTGAATTATGATAATTACTAATTAATCAAAGATAATTGTGATGGTTTATTTGAAATGACCATTATCATTTCACATTTAATGAATTTTGCAAGAATCAAAGAGCATCTTTCATGTGAAATGATGATGGTCAATATGTCCACATGGGTCAACAAGTCAACATAGTCAAATGGTCAACAACCCTAACCGTAACATAATTATCTATAATTAATATCAATAATCATATTTCACAAATTCATTAGGGTTTGGAAAAAGACAACGGTCATCAACCCTAATGAGAATCCTCTGCCTCTGCCTTAGCCAACTGTGCATACACACCCGTATCCATGTTCCGAGGAACACGAATACAATAAGATAAAACCAATCCCAAAACATATACTAGGATCTGGCTTAAACCAAAGCACGCTAGTATTAACTGTCCGGACACCAAACGTGCACAAGTGCGCGGATATGAACGAACCCCGTCGCAAAACCATGCGACCTCTACTCTGTTTTGCCCAAAGGCGAATAACCCTCTGTGTGGGACTCTAAAGACTCGACACTATGCTGGCAGTGGGTTTAACCACAGGCCGCAAGCGGTACTAGCAGTACGTAACGTTCCCCAGGTAGATGTCGATAAGAAGAATGACGAGGTGAACCCATCCGAACTCCTACTGAGCCTGAATATGACAATCTCCATACAGTCCGGTCTGTTAGTCTAAGAGTATCCCATGGCGGGCCTAGGGAGTTGGTAAACTTCAGTCCCCTAATAGCGGTACAAGTCGTGTCGGAGTGTAGCCTAGAACACCCTGAGATAACACTGGAAACGCTACCAGTATATCTCGCTAGCCCTGCCTAGGGACTTTGTGTAATGGCTCTCCTAGACACAGCGCGATATCAACCCCCGATACCGGAAGAGACGAATCCTGTCTAACCGTCACTGCCTCTAAGTGCTTCGGGACTACACCCAACTGCTACCTGTTTGCACGACTCATTTGAGCCGTGGTATGGTAGCAATCTAACAACAGTGGGAACACACTCGAGGCGAAGTGACAATGTCAAGTCAACGGACTAAGTTGTACTCATGTCACCTGGGAACTGATAACCGACGATAGGTATAGTACCAACCAACAGTTCCTGACGAGTCTTGTCCAGTGTACTCGTAACCTAACGAGCACCAGCATACTATCTTAAGTACGATGTACTAATGGCTGTGGGACAGACCATCTCCCCTGCTGGGATGAGAAGCGCATACGCTAGTCTACTCCGGAGTATCGATGCCCCGTCTCGATAATCCTATGACTAGGGACCTGTATAAGGATGTGCTTGTAGATTACCCAGCCCCCACTAGTGTGACTGCCATCATATCGCTGGTAATCAAGCAAAGATCCTAAGGGCTCCACTAATGTGTAAAGGCGATATGCTAAAAGAAACACTTTCACACATTAAAGTAGAAACAAACCAAGTAGCATACTACTATTTTGAGCAAGATTTTCTATACAACTGTGAATATCCCAAGCTTCCATTAAGTAATATACAAACTAGTATTATACAGTAATGGCCTCTAGGGCATATACACTAACAATATCCCACTTGCACTAAGGCCATATACTGGCATATCGAAGACCTATCATCTCGATCAGCCGTTCGAACTGAGTCTGGGGTAAGGCCTTCGTGAATAGATCTGCAGTGTTATCTTCTATAGCAACACTCCGAACCTCGATCTCCCGGCGATCCATGATCTCCCTGATCAGGTGATACCGCCTCAAGATGTGTCTGGACTTCTGATGGGACCTGGGTTCCTTCGCTAAAGCTATAGCCCCGTTGTTGTCACAATACAAAGGTATTGGATCAACAATGGATGGAACCACCTGAATTCTGTCAAGAACTTCCTCATCCAGACGGCTTCTTTTGCGGCATCAGATGCAGCGATATATTCCGCTTCCATCGTCGAGTCAGCAACGGTTTCCTGTTTGGAACTCTTCCAACACACCGCCCCTACATTGAGGGTAAAGACATGACCTGACATGGATTTGGAGTCATCCTTGTCACTCTGGAAGCTGGAGTCAGCAAAGGCCTCGATCTGGAGGTCTTTTCCGCCATACACCAAGAACATCTCCTTAGTCCTTCTCAAGCACTTGAGAATGTTCTTTACCGCTATCCAGTGCTTCTCCCCAGGGTTTGACTGATACCGGCTTACCACGCTCAGTGCATAAGCTACATCTGGTCTGGTACACAACATCGCATACATTATAGAGCCTACCGCAGAAGCGTAGGGTATAATAGACATGCGATCCCTTTCCAAATCAGTCTTGGGAGACATCACTTTGGAGAGGGTGATCCCGTGACAAGCCGGTAAAGTACCGCGCTTGGAATCTTCCATACCAAATCTTTTCAGTATGGTGTCGATGTACCTGGGCAGTGAAAGTCTTAAAATCCTCTTGGACCTATCACGATAGATCCGGATCACAAGAATGTAAGAGGCATCACCCAAGTCTTTCATGGAGAACCTGTATGACAAGAACCTTTTGATAGATTGTAGCATAGGAATGTCATTTCCTATCAAGAGAATGTCATCCACGTATAAAACGAGGAATACGAAAGTTCGTGCTACAATTTTACTATAGATGCATGGTTCATTTGGATTTTTGATAAAGACAAAATGTTTGACCGTCTCATCAAAAAAGATGTTCCAACTCCGCGATGCCTGCTTCAGTCCATAAATGGACTTAAGCAACTTGCACACCTTTCTGCTGCTCCCACTCTGAATGAAACCCTCTGGCTGGTCCATATAGACACACTCCTCTAAATTTCCATTTAGAAAAGCGGTCTTTACGTCCATCTGCCAAATCTCATAATCGTGGACGGTAGCAATGGAAAGAAGGATCCGAATGGATTTGGGCATAGCCACTGGAGAAAAGGTTTCGTCATAGTCCAAACCAGGTCTTTGACGGAAACCCTTTGCAACAAGTCTAGCCTTATAGGTCTCAACTTGTCCATCTACACCAATCTTCCTTTTGAAGATCCATTTACAGCCTACGGGTTTTACCCCTTCTGGAGCAACGTCCAAAGTCCATACTTTGTTGGTGTACATGGACTCCATTTCGGTCCGCACTGCATCCAGCCATTTTACCGAGTCAGCGCTCTGAATGGCCTGCTGGAAGCTAGTCGGCTCATCATTATCAATGATGCAATCCCCTCTATCCCCGTCTATGAGAAAACCGTAGTATCTCTCGGGCGGATGAGACTTCCTGTAAGGTTTGCCTAGCAACCTATGAGGAGTTTTGAAGCATCACATGTGTCAAAGTATGTATTTTTACGGTGCTAAACAAACACGCAAAGGAATCGATCCTAGAAAATTAGGGTTACAAAACTTTAAGCTAATAAAAATTAGGGTTTGAAGGCTACAACCTTTGTAGCTCCCCTTTTGCTTGACTCCTTGATCTCTAGGGTGTTGAAATAAGGTCCAGTTGAAGTCCTCTTTCGTCCACGACGATCCACCCGAAGTTTCCCGTCCAAGCTCGCAACTTTGGAAAAGCAAAGAGAACACTCTAATCAAGTTGGCTAGACTTGAGTAGAATGATGTTGTGGCTAAGGATCTCACTTCAAAAACTTTTCTTTAATTGTGTTTAACTCACTAGAAAAAAAACTAGAGAGGAAAAGGTGAAGGAGGATGAAGATGATGGCTATTTTTAACAAGAGGTGATGAAAATAACCCTTAGTTCAAAAGAAAATGAAATATATATCACTATATATATTTATTTCCTTCTTGCATTCAACCATGATTAAATGATGGAGAGTTAATTTAACTTGGGTTTTAAATGATAAAGAGAAGGATAACCCTAGGTTAGTGGTAGTTGAGCTTGGTTAGGTTAGAAGAAGAATGTAGAAGCTAGAATGATTATCCTTTTCTTTTCATTTTGTTTTAAAACCAAAATTAAATAATAATCCATAATTTAATCCATGGTGTGAGTCTTATATTGCCACCATTTCCATATGCTAACAACCATGATGGATGGGTGTATGTATGTATGCATGTATGCACATCCACATGTGCATGAAACTAGAATGAATGAAAGAAACACATGCATGCATGCATACATCCATCAAACCCTAGAAAGGTTTCAAGTGAGAAAACTAATGGTTAGATGATAAATCAACACTTAACTTATCAATCCGGTCATATCTCATATGGCCCCACCAAAAGCAGGCCACCCGATCAATGTTCGGTATCATATACGCACATTTTAATCGGGTGCATGCGCATATCGCATACGCGCACCACAACGTTTCGCCTGGACTGGGTAACTCCTTTGTGGGACTCTAAGACTCGTCAATATGCCGGCAGAGGGTGATGATCATATCAGGTACCCCCAAGCCGCAAGCGGTCGGCTAAACGTAACGGCCACACGGGTATTGAGCGATCAGAAGAAAACAAGCGAACCTGTTATAACTCCCGTCGAGCCATCCGGCAACACTACTGTACAGTCCGTTCTCTTCGTCAGATATGCTGCATATCGAGCCTAGGGATGGTCACGTCGACCCTAATAACTCAATAAGTTGTGCCGGTGAATGGTCTATAACAGATCGAGAAACTACCGATAACACTTATCAGCAAATCTCAGCAGCCCTGGCCAGGGACTTACCGATATAACCTGTCGGGCACAGCACAGCATCAACCCCCAATACCGGGAGAGACGAAACCCTTCCTATCGCTCATTGCCTTCGTGTGTCTCGGGACTGTACCCAACGGCCACCTGTTTGCACGACTCAGTAGAGCCGTGGTAGGGTGGCAATCAAAGTACAGTGGGAGAACACACAAGACTCCATGACGATCTCGGGTCTACAGACTAACCTGTACCAGTGTTACCTGAGAACTGCTATCCGACGATAGATATAATTCCATATAGGAGTTCTCGGCGAGTCCGTCCAGTGTACCCAGTCACCACTGAGCACCCGTATATGATCTTGATGTCAAACACCAATGGATATGGGATCATCCATCGCCCATCACATGGGTCTAGTATCATATACGCTAGTCTACTCTGGTATATCAATGCCCCGTCTCGATATACCTACGACTAGGGACTTTCCAGGTTATGCTTATAGACTACAGATGTCCCACTAGTATGATCTCCATCATAATCAGAGCAGTCAAGCCAATATCCTCAGGGCTTTATCAGCATGTATTAGTGAATAACAAGCATGATCAAATCAACATGTCAGATAAAGAAGAACCAGATAGCATACTTTCATGTCGAGCAAGAATGCATACTGAATATATATATATATATATATATACATGTATAGATACATCCACTATCACATAATGGCCTCTAGGGCATACATATATCCAACAATCTCCCACTTGCACTAAGGCCAGTTATTGGCGTATCTCATACCCAACTTCTCAAAAAGTCGCTCATGCTGCGGCTGAGGGAGGGCCTTGGTGAATGGATCCACGGCGTTATTCTTTGTGTCTACCCTCTTAATCTCGATCTCGCGGCGATCTACAATCTCCCGGATCAAATGAAAACGCCTCAGGATGTGTCTGGACCGTTGATGGGATCTAGGCTCCTTGGCTAACGCCACAGCCCCATTTTTGTCACAATACAAAGGTATTCGATCAATAATGGTTGGAACTACTCCTAGCTCCGAGACGAACTTCTTCATCCAGACGGCTTCCTTGGCGTCATCATTTGCAGCAATGTACTCAGCTTCCATCGTAGAGTCTGCAACGGTATCTTGTTTGGAACTCTTCCAACTCACCGCCCCTCCATTGAGGGTAAATACAAACCCAGAGATAGATTTGCTGTCGTCCTTATCTCTCTGGAAGCTCGAATCGGTAAAGGCCTCCATTTGGAGATCTCCATTACCATACACCAAGAACAATTCTTTAGTCCTTCGCAAGTACATAAGAATGTTCTTCACTGCTGTCCAGTGATTCTCCCCTGGGTTGGATTGATACCTGCTTACAACACTAAGTGCGTAAGCTACATCTGGGCGTATACATAACATCGCATACATTATAGATCCTACTGCCGAAGCATAGGGTATAATACTCATGCGAGCTCTCTCTTCATCGGTCTTTGGACAAGAATCCTTGGAGAGAGTGACCCCATGGCAAGCGGGTAAGGCACCCCGCTTGGAGTCTTCCATACTAAACCTTTTTAGGATGGTGTCAATGTACCTGGTTTGGGACAATCCCAATAACCTTTTGGATCTATCCCTATAGATCCTTATGCCCAGAATGTACGTGGCATCACCCAGGTCCTTCATGGAGAACCTCAGTGATAAGAAAGATTTGACCGACTGTAGCATAGGAATATCATTTCCTATCAGAAGAATGTCGTCTACGTACAATACGAGGAATGTGACAGCTCTCCCTACAGCCTTCTTATAAACACAAGGTTCATCTGGATTTTTGATGAAATCAAACTCTTTGATGACATCATCGAAACAGATGTTCCAACTCCGTGATGCCTGCTTTAACCCATATATGGATTTAAGCAATTTACATGCTTTCCCGTTGCTCCCACTATCAATGAAGCCCTCTGGCTGATTCATATAAGCGCATTCTTCCAAATTTCCATTTAGAAATGCGGTTTTAACGTCCATCTACCAGATTTCATAGTCGTAGTGAGCAGCAATAGCAAGTAGGATCCGAATGGATTTAAGCATGGCTACGGGAGAAAAAGTTTCGTCATAGTCCAAACCTGGTCTTTGACGAAAACCCTTCGCCACAAGTCTTGCCTTATAGGTCTCCACCTGCCCATCTACACCAATCTTTCTTTTAAAGATCCATTTGCACCCCACTGGTTTTACCCCAGGGGGTAGAACGTCCAAAGTCCACACTTTGTTGGTGTACATAGACTCCATTTCAGATCTCATGGCATCCAGCCACTTCACAGAGTCCTTACTCGTGATAGCTTGCTGAAAACTGGTAGGATCATCATCATCCATGATGCAATCTTCTCCGTTACCATCAATGAGGAAACCGTAGTACCTTTCCGGTGGGCGAGAAGTCCTACCAGACCTACGGAGTGGCCGAGTTTCTTCATTTTCTGCTGCAACAGCTGGTTCAACCAAATCGTCATTTGTAGTTTGTGTCTCTAGAACCTCTTCTAGATCCACCACCTTGCCATTATCTTTGTCTGTGAAAAACTCTTTTTCCAAGAATGTGGCATGTTGAGAAACGAACACTTTTTGTTCTTCTTTGTGGTAGAATAGATATCCATAAGAATTCTTTGGATATCCTACAAAGTTACACATGACTGACCGTGTCTCGAGTTTGTCCGGATTCTGCTTTTTAACATAGGCCGGGCAACCCCAAATCTTAATTCTCTTAAGAGATGGTCTCTTCCCATGCCATATCTCATATGGAGTGGTAGACACGGTTTTGGTTGGAACCTTGTTTAGCAGAAATGCTGCAGTCTCCAATGCATGCCCCCAAAACGAGACCGGTAACTCTGCGTCACTCATCATGGACCGGACCATATCTAATAGGGTCCTATTCCGTCTTTCTGACACACCGTTGTGCTGTGGTGTGTAAGGAGGAGTGAGTTGAGAGAGAATCCCATTCACTTTTAGGAAGTTTGCAAATTCTGCACTGAGATACTCACCACCTCGATCTGATCGAAGCATTTTGATACTCAAGCCGGTTTGTTTTTCTACTTCTTGTTTATATTCAATGAATTTCTCGAAAGCTTCGGACTTGTGTTTTAATAAAAATACATGACCGAATCTTGAGAAATCATCAGTGAATGTAATGAAGTATGAAAAACCGTTTCTAGCCTGTGTAGACATAGGCCTACATACATCACTATGTATGAGGCCCAGGAGCTGAGTAGCTCTTTCTCCGTGTCCGGTAAACGGAGTTTTGGTCATTTTACCCTTGATACAGGACTGGCAAGTCGCATAAGATTTATATTCAAAAGAATTCAAATATCCATCTTTGTGTAACTTGTTTAGCCTTGTTTCGTTAATATGACCAAGTCTACTGTGCCAAAGAAAAGTTTCATTTAGTTCTGAAAGTTTTCTTTTATTAGTGTGTTGTATACTGAAAACTGTGTGTTGATTTAGGACATATATTCCGTTGTTAAGCGTACCATACCCAACCAACATTTGATTCAGGTTAATGTTCATAACATTGTTCTGCAATACAAAATTATACCCTTCATTGTCCAACAAAGAAACGGATATCATATTACATAGCATACTTGGTACAAAATAACATGGATTCAAAACCAAAATACATCCAGATGGCAACCCTAAGTGATACTCTCCCACTGCGACTGTATGTACATTGGAACCATTTCCAACGCGGAGAGTATGGTCACCTGTCCTCAAAACCTTGCTATTTCTCAGCCCCTGCGTAGAATTGCAAATGTGAGAACCTGAACCGGTATCCAATACCCAGGAAGCAGAGTTTATAGAAAAACAGTTTTCAGTCACAAACGCACCTGAAGCAGAAGCATCACCATGCTTCTTCTTGAGACTTAAGTACTCCGTGCAATTGAGCTTCCAATGTCCTGTCTTGTGGCAGTGAAAACATTCGCCCTTCCCCGAGTCTCCAGCCTTGGACTTTCCCTTTCCCTTCACCTTTTTAACTCCGCCCTTAGGATTAGTGGGTTTCTTCTTTTTCTTTCCCTTGGCCTTGGCTTTCGGGAGAGAAGAGGAAGACTGTCCAATAGTCATAACGGGAGTTTTTGCTAACTTCATAGTGCTCTCTGCACTCCTTAACATATTAAGGAGTTCAGGGAGGTCCTTCTCCATGCCATGCATGTTGAAGTTCACTATGAACTGAGCAAAGGTGGAGGGGAGGGACTGCAGAATAATATCTATATATTGTTCATTGTCCATCGTCCATCCAAGGTCCTCAAGCTCTTCTATAAGAGCTATCATCTTCAGAACATGGTCTCCTACTGGTGTGCCAGGGGCCATTCGCATCTGAAACAATTTCTTTGATGCTTCGTATCGTAATACGCGGGATTGCTCCCTATACAACTCGTTTGTATGGAGCAATATACCGTGAATGTCCATGTCATCGTGCTGCTTTTGATGTGTGTTATCCATCGATGCAAGCACGAGGCATGTGGCCGTGGCACAGTCAGCGTCCTATGTCTTGCGGACTTCAATGTCCGCAACTGTGGATTTTGGACCAGGGACGGGCGGGGCTGAAGCCGTGAGGACATATGATACTTTATCATAAGTCAAGGCGATTTTCAGATTCCTCAGCCAGTCTTTATAGTTGGTCCCATTCAGTTTGTTTTTATCTAGTAAAAGCTTGAGTCCAGTCATGGGTATCTGCCATTAAGAGAGAGAAAAGAATACACTCAGCGAAAGCTCTTGCATAGATCAGATTGGTTATTATCTTGTCTAATCGATGTTTCCCACTGCTTTTATCGAGTCTTTCTTTCAAACCTTAAAAAGAAAAACTAGCCAGGATTAATTACAGTCTACAACTTCGCTAACCGTTCAGCCAGGCCAGTGTCGGTACTTGAGGGAGGTTCCCCGTGCTTTCGTACAGACCTAATTAGAGTAAACCTCGTTTTCCCAGAGGCGGAGCCCCGTTAACACCTTTCTAGACACCTAATGAGTTAGCTAATTGTAAACTGTAAAACTCTCCTAGGAGCAACTATTGCCCACAGTGGGATCAGGATCCAACCATCACATGGAAGGTATGCAATCTCATTGCAAATTTCAACTATTGAAATTCCCGATGTGGTTTTTACCCCTAATACTCGTGACCTTGGCTAAGGTCAACAAATCACGAGTACTAGTCAAGCTCAACCCGTCATTTCTTGATTAGTTAGACCCGTTCACATGACCCTTGGCTAAGGTCAACAAAGTCATATGCCCGTCCTAATTAATCTGCATCATATGCATTTGTAGGAAGACATCACTTAGCTACCGTACACTACGCCTTGGCTAAGGTCAACAAACGTAGCACGAATACTAAGTACTCTACTTCCTAAAATGACGGAGGGTTGCGGATGATTTTTAAGAAAATCTTTCACGCTTTGAACTTGATATCGTTGTAGAATCAAACGGTTTTCAAAAGGAGTGGCTTAAGCTCCGCAGTTTTGAAATATAGCTTTTTCATAAATAGCCGAGTAGTTTTCAAATCCGATTCTACAACATCTTTTAGGTTTATTTTCTTTACATTAATCACATTAATGTAATCCCATCATTTAAGTCCTTAAGCCAATCACAGAAAAGAAACGAAAATAACACGTACGCTTATGCCATCCGCATTCGCCGCAATGTTCCGTTATGCACCGTTAGGTTACTTAACTAACGGCATACCGGGACGGGACTAGCGCGGGTGAAAAACATAAGCAACGTCTACTATATATCATATATATAATATGTCATTCGTCTCAGATATCACAGAACACAGGCAGCAGAAACATAGATATAACGTGGGATATACTAGGACGTCCGTATTTAGTATTTAGCCAGAATAGAAAATACGGATTCCACAGTCGCGATGAATAGCCAAGCCCACACCCTGGACCCCTACGAGAGCGGCAAGTGACCCTGCCAATTCTGGAGTTTAGGAGACCCGGTCTCGACTCCTCGAGATGGCCTCCCACTGAACCCCAGAACCTGGTCACCTGTGCTCCCCTCCTTGGGTCCATCCTAATGCGGAAAAGTAAATAATATACAATACTGGTAACACAACCTCAACCCGGAAGTGCCCCAAATAAAAGAATATTACATTACATTTGAATTTACATGAATGAAAATATAAAACTCTCATCTCACATAAAACCCCCCGGCTATTCAATCGCGACAATCCTGCACATTATATCTCAGCAACACATAATATCTCATATCATCAACGTAAGTAAGTATGCATACCCCAATTGTCGTTGATGTATAGAAACGAAACCGGCGATATCGTACATACTACACTTACGGTCACAGAAAAGAAAGTGTAAAACTGCAATATCTAGAATCCACATTCTCTTTAGACATCGCAAATGCAAAATATCACATATTCCGTATTTCATGTCTAGTAATATGAATTCCACACATTGCATCACATTCCGGATAAACAGACAGTATCGAAGTTTTTGAACGAACGATCAAATACCCAGGATTCACTAAAGCCCAACACTTGAGCAGAGTTCAAACACCTGGAGTGTGACACGGTAGTAACGGTCCAGCCGTAGAAGGGTCAAGCCAACGCCTCACATGTGGCACGCCGTACTGCCCCAAACCCTAAGGTTCAAAGGGCAGTTCAAGACGGTCACATAATCGAGTTAAGGTTTGTTGTCTTCTAGAGGGACCACCACAAAAAGAGTTGCACGTATTTCCAAAGTATTTAAACCCCGTGAATAGTGAGCAAATGATATTCGTTCAAACATTTCAATACTTTCTAATTTACCCGGAAAAGCCACGAAAACAAAATTCCGATCGAATCGACGGGTCCAAAATCATCTCCAGAATTTTTCAAAACTAAATACAGATTAAAAATATCCAAAAAAATATACAAGCAGATTAATGAATTACTGTAAAAAAAGTATCCAACAATTAATACATACGGCCGCGGAACCGCGGCCTAAGCAAGCTTAGGCCACGTTTCCGCGGCAACAATCACTGTTCATGGAATAATTTTTGTACCCTAATCCTTATTTTTTCCTGCTGTATTTTTTACATATTTTTAATTCTGAAAAATGTCAATTTTTAGAAAATTTCCAGAGAGCATCCTAAAAAACCGTATTTCGGTTCGATCGGAGTTTTGACTTCGTAAAAGGGTCGCCTAATGATCTAGGACGGCTCTAATACCAATGTAAGGTTTGCCTAGCACCCTATGAAGAGTTTTGAAGCATCACATGTGTCAAAGTATGTATTTTTAAGGTGCTAAACAAACACGCAAAGGAATCGATCCTAGAAAATTAGGGTTACAAAACTTTAAGCTAATAAAAATTAGGGTTTGAAGGCTACAACCTTTGTAGCTCCCCTTTTGCTTGACTCCTTGATCTCTAGGGTGTTGAAATAAGGTCCACTTGAAGTCCTCTTTCGTCCACGACGATCCACCCGAAGTTTCCCGTCCAAGCTCGCAACTTTGGAAAAGCAAAGAGAACACTCTAATCAAGTTGGCTAGACTTGAGTAGAATGATGTTGTGGCTAAGGATCTCACTTCAAAAACCTTTCTTTAATTGTGTTTAACTCACTAGAAAAAAAAACTAGAGAGGAAAAGGTGAAGGAGGATGAAGATGGTGGCTATTTTTAACAAGAGGTGATGAAAATAACCCTTAGTTCAAAAGAAAATGAAATATATATCACTATATATATTTATTTCCTTCTTGCATTCAACCATGATTAAATGATGGAGAGTTAATTTAACTTGGGTTTTAAATGATAAAGAGAAGGATAACCCTAGATTAGTGGTAGTTGAGCTTGGTTAGGTTAGAAAAAGAATGTAGAAGCTAGAATGATTATCCTTTTCTTTTCATTTTGTTTTAAAACCAAAATTAAATAATAATCCATAATTTAATCCATGGTGTGAGTTTTATATTTCCACCATTTCCATATGCTAACAACCATGATGGATGGGTGTATGTATGTATGCATGTATGCACATCCACATGTGCATGAAACTAGAATGAAAGAAAGAAACACATGCATGCATGCATACATCCATCAAACCCTAGAAAGGTTTCAAGTGAGAAAACTAATGGTTAGATGATAAATCAACACTTAAACTTATCAATCCGGTCATATCTCATATGGCCCCACCAAAAGCAGGCCACCCGATCAATGTTCGGTATAATATACGCACATTTTAATCGGGTGCATGCGCATATCGCATACGCGCACCACAACGTTTCGCCTGGACTGGGTAACTCCTTTGCGGGACTCTAAGACTCGTCAATACGCCGGCAGAGGGTGATGATCATATCAGGTACCCCCAAGCCGCAAGCGGTCAGCTAAACGTAACGGCCACCCGGGTATTGAGCGATCAGAAGAAAACAAGCGAACCTGCTACAACTCCCGTCGAGCCATCCGGCAACACTACCGTACAGTTCGGTCTCTTCGTCAGATATGCTGCATATCGAGCCTAGGGATGGTCACGTCGACCCTAATAACTCAATAAGTCGTGCCGGTGAATGGTCTATAACAGATCGAGAAACTACCGATAACACTTATCAGCAAATCTCAGCAGCCCTGGCCAGGGACTTACCGATATAACCTGTCGGGCACAGCACAGCATCAACCCCCAATACCGGGAGAGACGAAACCCTTCCTATCGCTCATTGCCTTCGTGTGTCTCGGGACTGTACCCAACGGCCACCTGTTTGCACGACTCAGTAGAGCCGTGGTAGGGTGGCAATCAAAGTACAGTGGGAGAGCACACAAGACTCCATGACGATCTCGGGTCTACAGACTAACCTGTACCAGTGTTACCTGAGAACTGCTATCCGACGATAGATATAATTCCATATAGGAGTTCTCGGCGAGTCCGTCCAGTGTACCCAGTCACCACTGAGCACCCGTATATGATCTTGATGTCAAACACCAATGGATATGGGATCATCCATCACCCATCACATGGGTCTAGTATCATATACGCTAGTCTACTCTGGTATATCAATGCCCCGTCTCGATATACCTACGACTAGGGACTTTCCAGGATATGCTTATAGACTACAGATGTCCCACTAGTATGATCTCCATCATAATCAGAGCAGTCAAGCCAATATCCTCAGGGCTTTATCAGCATGTATGAGTGAATAACAAGCATGATCAAATCAACATGTCAGATAAAGAAGAACCAGATAGCATACTATCATGTCGAGCAAGACTGCATACTGAATATATATATATATATATATACATGTATAGATACATCCACTATCACATAATGGCCTCTAGGGCATACATATATCCAACACTTCCTACTACTTCTGCGGAGCGGCACAGGAATGTCCTGTTCTTTCGAACCCTCTGGTTCTACTAAGCTTTCAGTAATAGCTTGTGGTTCTGGAATTTCTTCCAGTTCTATTGCGCTCCCACTTATTTCTTTTTCTAAGAACTGATGTTCTAGAAAGTGGGCATGACGAGAAACAAAAACCTTTTATTCTTCTGCGTAATAAAAAAAATACCCCATGGAGTTCTTTGGGTATCCCACAAACTTGCACTATACTGAGCGTGCCTCGAGTTTGTCCGCATGCTGCTTTTTGACAAAAGCTGGACATCCCCAATTCTTCAGATATTGAAGATAGGGTTTCTTCCCACTCCACATCTGATATGGTGTGGTAGGCACTGTCTTAGTAGGAACTCGGTTCAAAAGGTATGCAGCTGATTCTAGTGCATATCCCAAAAATGATCGCGGCAACTCAGCGTTACTCATCATGGAACGTACCATATCCAATAGGGTTCTGTTCCGTCTCTCCGATACACCGTTATGTTGTGGAGTGTATGGAGGAGTAAGCTGAAAGAGAATTCCATTCTCTTTTAGGTAATCCAGGAACTCGGCACTCAAGTATTCACCATCTCGATCAGATCTCAGTGTCTTGATACTTTTACCTGTTTGTTTTTCTACTTCATTCTTGTATTCCTGGAATTTTTCAAATGCTTCAGATTTATGCTTCATTAAGAAGATATGCCCGAACCTTGAAAAATCATCCGTAAAAGTAATGAAGTCAGAATAACCACTTCGCGCATGTGTAGACATTGGACCGCATACATCGCTGTGCACGAGTCCCAAGAGCTCGCTCGCTCTTACTCCGTGTCCAGTGAATGGAGTCTTTGTCATCTTTCCTTTGAGCATGATTGACAAGTTTCATATGATTGATATTCGAACGGATCCAAATATCCTTCTTTATGTAACTTAGTTAACCTTGTCTCATTGATGTGACCCAGTCTACAATGCCATAAGAAAGCATGATTTATTTCTGGAGACTTTCTTTTGTATGTATTCTGGACATTGAAAATCTGTGGTTGGTTCAATACGTATATACCGTTGTTTAATGTACCCGACCCAATCAGAACATGATTAAGGTGAATGTTTACAACATTGCTTACAAATGCAAAATCATAACCTTCTTTAGATATTAAAGATACAGATATGATATTACAAGTCGAACTGGGTACAAAATAACAATCACGCAAAACCAAATCATGTCCATCTGACAATCCCAGGTGATAGTCCCCCACGGCCTCAGCATCCATGCTAGCTCTATTTGCAACTCTGAGGGTCATATCACCTGCCTTCAAAACCTACGCTTTCTCAGTGCCTGCAAAGAATTATAGATATGAGATCCTGATCCGGTATCCAATACCCAGGAAGTAGAGTTTATTGATAGACAGTTTTCAATAACATACACACCTGAAGTCGAAGCCACAACTTGCTTCGGGTCCTGGTTTCTGGCCTTCCAAGCCCTGCAATCTTTCTTCCAGTGTCCACTCTTGTGACAGAAAAAGCATTCTTCCTTTCCCACAATCTTTCCCGCTACCTTTGCTACTTTTGCCTTTCCCTTGGCTTCCACTTTACTAACACCGCCCCTTGGTTTGGTGGGGGCCTTCTTCTTCCTTCCTTTGGCTCTCGCCTTGGTCCTGGAAGAGGAAGCTCCTCCAACAAACAAAGTGGATGTTTCCCTACCTTTCTGTAGGGTGCCCTCTGCACTCCTCAACATGGTTAGGAGTTCCGAAAGTTCAACTTCCTTTCCTTGCATGTTGAAGTTCAGGATAAACTGGGCGTAAGTGGAAGGAAGGGACTGGAGAATCAAGTGAGTGTAGAGCTCGTTCTCTAACATGGTCCCAAGGTTCGCGAGCTCTTCAATGTAGCCAATCATCTTAACCACGTTTTCCGCTACGGATGATCCTGTTAGTGTATATGCCCTAGAGGCCATTACTGTATCATACTAGTATGTATATTACTTGATGGAAGCTTGGGATATTCACAGTTGTATATACAATCTTGCTCGAAATGGTAGTATGCTACTTGGTTTGTCTCTGCTTTAATATGTGCATGTGTTACTTTTAGCATATCGCTTATATACATATTAGTAGAACCCTTAGGATCTTTGCTTGATTACCAGCGTTGTGATGGCACTCACACTCGTGGGGGCTGGGTAATCCATAAGCACATCCTTATACAGGTCCCTAGTCGTTGGACTATCGAGACAGGACATCGATACTCCGGAGTAGACTAGCGTATGCGCTCCTCATCCCAGCATGGGAGACGGTCTGTCCAACAGCCGTCAGTACGTCGTACTTGAGATAGTATGCGGGTACTCGTTAGGTTACGAGTACACTGGACAGGACTCGTTGGGAACTGTTGGTTGGTACTATGCCTATCGTCAGTTATCAGTTCCCAGGTGACATGAGTACAGCTTAGTCCGCTGACTTGACACTGTCACTTCACCTCGAGTGTATTCCCACTGCACTTTGATTACTACCCTACCACGGCTCAAAGGAGTCGTGCAAACAGGTAGTTTTTGGGTGCAGTCCCGAAGCACTTGGAGGCAGTGACGGTTAGACAGGATTCGTCTCTCCCGGTATTGGGGGTTGACATCGCGCTGTGTCCAGGAGAGCCATTACACAAGTAGTCCCTGGCCAGGGCAAGCGAGATATACTGGTAGGTTTCCAGTGTTATCTCAGGGTAATCTGGACTCCACTCCGACACGACTTGTACCGCTATTAGGGGACTGACATTCACCGCCGCCTAGGCCCGCCATGCGATGTATTAGACGAACAGACCGGAATGTACGGAGACTGTCACATACAGGCTCAGTAGGAGTTCAGATGGGGTCACCTCGTCAGTCTTCTTATCGGCATCTACCTGGGGACCATTACGTACAGCTAGTGCCGCTTGCGGTCTGTAGTTAAACCCACTGCCAGCGTAGTGTCGAGTCTTTAGAGTCCCACACAGAGAGCTATTCGCCTTTAGGCAAAATGAGTAGAGGTCGCATGGTTTTGCGACAGGGTTCGTTCACATCCGCGCACTTGTGCACGTTTGCTGTCCGGACAGATTATACTAGCGGGCTTTGCTTTAAGCCAGATCCTAGTATATGATTAGGGATTGGTTTTATCTCATTGTATTTGTGTTCCTCGGATCACGAATATGGGTGCGTATGCACAGTTGATTGAGACAGAGGGAGAGGACTTTTATTAGGGTCAATGACCATTGTCATTTTATTAACCCTAATGCTTATGTGTGTATTATGACTAATTGATATTAGTTATATATAATTGTGCATGGTTAGGGTTGTTGACATTTTGACTATCTTGACTTGTTGACCTTAGTTGACATGTTGACCATCATCATTCCATATAAAAGATGCTCTTTGATCCTTACAATTTTCATTTAATGTGAAATGATAATGGTCAAGTCTTGATTAAGCCATGATAATTATCTTGCTAATTATCAATTTACAATAATTCACACATATATGTGAGAATGGCTTATTATTCTCTTATTCTATCATATGCTTTCTCTCTCTTGCTCTTCCTCTCCCTCAAGCTCTCCCCTCTCATGTGTTCAGAAACACTTGAGCTTAAGCTAAACCTTTCCAAAGTAATCTCTACTCTCATCTAAGGTTCTAGGATTAGTACTTCTAGCACCTTAGTTACTTCTAGCTTGGAGTTGAAGCCAAAGGTTGAGGCTCTCGGGTGGATCCTTCTTCGACTAGAGAAGACGATAAGGTGATCTCTTTCTTCGACTCCAAGGAGCAAGGAGAGAAGGACATAAAGCCCAAGGTATAACCTTTCTACCCTATTGCTAAATCTAGTTAGCTTTTAGTTAGTTTTTGTTTAGCAAAGATCCTCCTTAGTTAGTCCATATTGCCTAGCATGATAAAAATCCGATTTTTATTCTTTTTTCCGCCTCCCCGCAAGCACCGGGGTGGGCAACGTGGACTTACAGTGGTATCAGAGCCTAACTAAACTTAAACTAGCTAGGTAGTAAAGTGTATAGAAGTTTGATCGAAAAAAATCGCAAAACTAAAAATACAAAACCCTAAGTTTCTGTTGAAATTTTTTCTGCTCAAAAAATAAAAAATCATACTTCAAAAACCGGCTCAGGGTTTTGTGAAGAAGCACACCAAAAACGGTCAAGTGAACAGTTCAAAGCGCGGCGGTTCCGCGGCAAAAGCATGCCTATTGCCGCGGAACCACGGCCGTTTTGAGTCTGTTCTGGACCGGGTTTGGTGCAGTATTCTTATGGTAAGGTTTTAGGATTTTTAAGATGGTTTATTTCTGCCCAGGTTTTCCAGAAAAGAAATTTGTATTTGGGGGCCTATAAATCCGTATTTTTGATCGAACTTCACTACAATTTGACTGATGGGTTATATCTGTGATGTTTATATGTATTGAACGTCTGCTAATCGCTATAAGTCGATAAGTGGGGGTTATACATATCTGTGATCTGTGTTTGCTGATGGTATGTGTATATGAATGCGTTGGATTGTCGCGGGTGAATAGCCGGGGTGGATGCGAGATGAGTGTTTCCTTTTGTTTCATTCATGTAATATGTAAATTGATGTATTATTATTTGTTTGGCCGCACAACCGGGTCGGGGTTGTAGCCGTCATTGTATAATTCTTTTTACTGTTTTTGCTCCTACGATAGACCCATGGAGGGGGTGCACAAACTACCGGGTATCTCGAAGTGCCGAGTGGCTTACTCACGGTGTTGAGGGAGGTTGCTTCGCTTCGGGTACTTGGCGGGTAGTTTGCCGCACCCGTAGGGGTCTTGGGTGGGGTATTGGCTATTCACCGCGACCGTGTAATCTTCTTTTCGTTGCAGGCTCGAACGGATTGCGGATTCCTAGTATATCCAAAGTATTCATCTGTGATCTGTAATGTCTATCATTGCTATATATCTATATACTATAACTATTTAGGCGTTGCTTATGTTTTACAGCCGCGCTAGCCCAGCCCCCGCTCTGTCGTTAGTTAAGTAACCTAACGGGTGATGACGGGGCCCCGTGGCGAATGCGAATGGCATAAGCGTACGTCATATTTTGGTTGTTTTCTGCAATGGTAGGATTAAATGATGGGACGCATTAAAAGAACTAATGCAAGAAAATAAACCAAGTAAAAGTCGATTGGAACACTTTGAAATCCACTCGGTTCTTTTCAAAACTAAACTTTTAAACGCGGAGCTTGAACCATTCCTTTTAAAAGCTATCTCGTTCCATCGATTATATCAAGTTCACTACGTTCACGGTTTCGCCAAAACCATTCGTTGCCCTCCATCATTTCAGTTAAATGTTCGGTAGTATTCAAGCTATGTATTTTGACCTCACGCCAAGGCATAGTGATTGGTAGCTGCCGGATATTTATCTGTTTCATAGATAGAATGCGTTGGTTTGAGACAGTCGTACTGCCATTTTGGCCTACGTCAAGGGTAGGTACGGGTGGGTTCAAATTAACCGGGATAATGATGGGAAGAACTTGACATGTGACTTATGACATTTTGACCTCACGCCAAGGTCATAAGAGCATAGAGCAAAAATCCACATCGGGAGTTTCATAAGCACTGAAACTTGCTAGCGCTGCATACCATTTGAAGTGTGATGATTCTGGTAGGATTCCTTCGGTTTTATCACACGATGATATTTGGATCCCGATCCTACTGTGAGTATATGCTACTCCTCGGGAAAACTCTCACTTAACGATCAATGCTATAAACCTAGTAGGTGTCTAGAAAGGTGTTAGCGGGGCTACGCCCACAGGGAAAAGAGGTTACTTAATTAAGGAACTTCGCGAAAGCGTTGGAAAACCTCCCTCGAAGTACCGACACTGGCCTGGCTGAACGGTTAAGCAAGTATTGTACGGTGAGATTGATCCCGACTAATTCTTTCTTTACAGTTTGAGAAGGGATTCGAGAGACAGTGGGAGCCATCCAGTTTAGACAAACTAAAAACCACTCTAAACTTGCAAGAGCATCATGCTAAAGTGTTTCTTTTCTCTCTCCTAATTGCAGTGACCATTCAACATGACCGGGCTTAAGTTATTACTAGATAAAAACATACTGACATGGCTGAACTACAAAGATTGGCTCAGGAATGTCAAGATGGCAATCACTTACGACAAATTGGGTTATATCCTTACCACCAAAGCTCCCCCTGTCCCAGGTCCCACCTCCAGCGTCGCGGATGTAGAAATCCGTAAGACATGGGAGATAGATTGCGCGAAGGTCAAATGCCTCGTACTTGCCTCGATGGACAACGAACATCAGAGGAGGCACGAGAATATAGACCTAGAGTCCATATTTCTCCATACAAAAGAACTGTATGGAGAGCAGTCTTGTATCGCCAGATACGAAGTGTCGAAGAAGCTATTTTCGGTAAGATTGGCCGTAGGATCATCGGTAGCGGAACACGTGCTTAAGATGATTGGCTACATAGAGGAGCTCGCGGACCTTAGGACCACGTTGGAGAATGAACTCTATACTGATTTGATTCTTCAGTCCCTTCCTTCCACTTACGCCCGGTTTATCCTTAACTTCAACATGCAAGGAAAGGAGGTTTAACTTTCCGAACTTCTGAACATGTTGAGGAGTGCAGAGGGCACCCTACAGAAAGGTAGGGAGACATCCACTTTGTTTGTAGGAGGATCTTCCTCTTCTAGGTCCAGGGCGAAAGCCAAGGGTAAGAAGAAGAAAGCCCCCGCAAAACCAAGAGGCGGTGTCAGTAAAGTGGATACGAAGGGAAAAGGAAAGGCAACAAAGGTAGCGGGAAAGCTGGTGGGGAAGGAAGAATGCTTCTACTGTCACAGAAGTGGACACTGGAAACAGGATTGCAAGGCTTGGAAGGCCAGAACCCAGGATCTGAAGCGAGTTGCGGCTTCAGCTTCAGGTGTGTATGTTATTGAAAACTGTCTATCAATAAACTCTACTTCCTGGGTATTGGATACCGGATCAGGATCTCATATCTGTAATTCTTTGCAGGCATTGAGAAAGCGTAGAGTTTTGAAGGCAGGTGATATGACCCTCAGAGTTGCAAACGGAGCTAGCATGGATGCTGAGGCCGTGGGGGACTACCACCTGGGGTTGTCAGATGGACACTTTTTGGTTTTACGTAGTTGTTATTTTGTACCAAATGCAACCTGTAATATCATTTCTGTATCTTTATTATCTAAAGAAGGTTATGAATTTGCATTTGTAAGTAATGTAGTGAACATTCACCTTAATCAAGTTTTGATTGGTTCAGGTACATTAAACAACGGTATATATGTATTAAACCAACCACAGATTTTCAATGTCCAGAATACACACAAAAGAAAGTCTCCAGAAATCAATAAAACTTTCTTATGGCATTGTAGACTGGGTCACATCAATGAGAGATGGTTGACTAAGTTACATGCAGAAGGATATTTGGATCCGTTCGAATATCAATCGTATGCAACTTGTCAATCCTGTCTCAAAGGAAAGATGACAAACACTCCGTTCACTAGACACGGAGTAAGAGCGAGCGAGCTCTTAGGACTCGTACACAGCGACGTTTGCGATCCAATATCTACACATGCGCGAAGCGGTTATTCTTACTTCATTACTTTTACGGATGATTTCTCAAGGTTCGGACATGTCTTCTTAATGAAGCATAAATCTGAAGCTTTTGAAAAGTTCCAGGAATATAAGAATGATGTAGGAAAACAAACAGGCAAAAGTATCAAGGCACTGAGATCTGATCGAGGTGGTGAATACTTGAGTGCCGAGTTCCTGGGTTACTTAAAAGTGAATGGAATTCTCTTTCAGCTTACTCCTCCATACACTCCGCAACATAACGGTGTATCGGAGAGACGGAACCGAACCCTACTGGATATGGTACGGTCCATGATGAGTAACGCTGAATTGCCGCGATCGTTCTTGGGATATGCGCTAGAATCAGCTGCATACATTTTGAACCGAGTTCCCACTAAGACTGTGCCTACCACACCATATGAGTTATGGAGTGGGAAGAAACCCTATCTTCAATACCTGAAGATTTGGGGATGTCCAGCTTATGTCAAAAAGCAGCATGCGGACAAACTAGAGGCACGCTCAGTACTGTGCAAGTTTGTAGGATACCCAAAGTGTTAGTTATATGTATGCCCTAGAGGCCATTACTATACATAGGATGTATATTGTAGTGGATGCTGGGACATATATAGGGAGGACTTTCTTGCTCGACATGATAGTATGCTATCTGGTTGACCTTTACCTTAACATGTACACTGATTGTCTCTCTGTTACATGTTGGTAAAGCCCTTAGGATGTGTACTTGACTACCTGGACTATGATGCGGATCATACTAGTGGGGACATGGTAGTCCATAAGTACATCCTTCAAAGTCCCTAGTCGAGGGTATATCGAGACGGGGCATCGATATACCAGAGTAGACTAGCGTATACCTTCTCGACCCATACAGATGGGCGATGGATGATCCCATATCCATTGGTGTTTGACATCAGAGATGATATACGGGTGCTCAGTAGAGACTGGGTACACTGGACGGACTCGCCGAGAACTCCCAGATGGTATTATACCTCACGTCAGATGGCAGTTCTCTGGTGACACTGGTACAGAGTAGTCTGTTGACCCGAGATCGTCATAGAGTCTTGTGTGGTTCCCACTGTGCTTTGATTTCCATCTTACCACGTCCAAGAGGGCGTGCAAAACGGTGGTTTTTGGGTACAGTCCCGAGTCACATGGAGGCAATGAGCGATAGGAGGGGATTCGTCTCTCCCGGTATAGGGGGTTGATGTTGCGCTGTGTTCGATTGGCTATAACAGGAAATCCCTGGCCAGGGTTGCTGAGATTTACTGGTAAGTGTTACCAGTAGTTTCTCGAATGTTATAGACCTCATATCGACACGACTTATCGAGCTATTGGGGTCTGACGTTTACCACCCCTAGGCGAGATATGCGACATATCAGATGATCAGACCGGACTATACGGTAGTGTTACTGGTTGGATTCACTGGAGTGTGAGCGGGCTTGCTCGTCGATCTTCAGATCACTCAATACCCGGGTGGCCGTTACGTTTAGCAGACCGCTTGCGGCTTGTGGATGTTTGATATGATCATCATCCGCTGCCGGCGTATTGACGAGTCTTTAGAGTCCTACACAGAGGTTTCCTGGCTCAAGCGAAACGAAATAGGAGCGCATATGAGATATGTACGGGACCGAGAATAATATGAGTATGTGATACTATATTCGATTCTTACGATGTGACATTGATCGGTTATATGTGATATAGCCGGGTTATCGGATCAAGTGTTGATTCGATAAGTTGTTACTAATGATACTAGCCGGTTATATGCGATATGACCGGATCATTAAATCAAGTGTTGATTTAATGATTTAATGCATAATTATATATTTGATATATTACTTTGCATTAACTAGTATCGGTTCACTTTATAATGGATTTTCTCACTCGGATGTGCGCATTACATATGCGATATGATTTTGTGCACTAGATTGTATTGTTTGATGATACATGCATTTTGGTTAAATGTAAAGAATTAAACCATGTTTTAAGTGGATAATTAGGGTTTTGATTTCCTTATTCATTTATTAATCTTTTTCTTCTTGGAAAAAGGAAAAAGGAAATGAGAAAATGGTTGCTATTTTGTTTGTATTCTTTGAAGCTTCATGAACTTTGACCATAGCAACCATTTTGTCTTCTTATACAAACCCTAAGCATTCATCTAACTTGAGTTAACTCTCTACAATTAACCATGGTCATGTTATGATATGGTTTGATTATTCATTTCATTTTTAATTAACTTATCATAACTATTATCTTCTTCTTCCTCATTTTTCTTCAAGTGAAGAAAGCAAGGTCATCAATGGTGATTGATGATAAAGAGTGAGAAATCCAATTCTAAAGTCTACCCACTTCCTATTTCTTCATCCTCTACCTCTTGCCAAGTAGTAGAGTGTGTTTTATTCACAAGTTTCTTGACTTGGTGAAGTCGGAGCTTGATTTAGCGATGCCTCGACGTAGATCATCTTCGGCATGGACATCGATGACCTAGCCCGTTCATTCTCCGATGAAGCCGACGCTAGAGCCCAGGACTTGTTATGGACAGCGAGGAGACTTCATTGCGGAGCTATGGAGGTGGAGAACCGGATCTACAAAGGTTGTATTTCCGTATCTCTTAGTTAAGTGTTAACTAGTTTATTGTTTCGCCTAGATTTCTAGCCAACGATCCGTAGTCGGGTTTCTCGGCACCTAGATTTTTTTGAAATTGGCATGGTTGATGCCTTGTGAGACCTCATTAGGGTGCCTAGGAACACTACAGTGGTATCAGAGCCTAGCTAGAGCCTTAGGCGAAATCTAGACGGAATTTGAAGTCCGAACGAACCGAAAACCCAAAATTTCCATGCTCTCTGCCCTTTTTTCAAAAACGTGGATTTTTCCAGATTAAAAATTTCTAAAAAATTCAGCAGGGAGTTATTAGATGTACTGTGAAATTCGTGCCCCTAACTCCATCAAACTGCCGCGGTTCCGCGGCACGAGCAAGGCTCGTGCGGCGGTTCCGCGGCCGTACGGCCACTTTATTTAATATATTTCACACAGTAACTCATAATTGATAACGCTGGATTTTCTGGGAATTTTTAATATTTATTCAAGAGTTGAATTTTCTGGGATTGTTTTGGGGATTCGGTGTTTCGATCGGAATATCAGATTTTGTCTATGTGGCTTTCCGGATAAATATTAGAATATGTTAAAAAGTTCGACCGGATATAAATACCCAACTTTTCCCCTGTCGGGAAATTTCTAAGTGTTGGATTTTCCGTAGTTTAACGACGTTCTAAGTAGTGCAAGTAACGCGATGGTCCCTCTAGAAGACAACAAACCTTAACTCGATTATGTGACCGTCTTGAACTGCCCTTTGAACCTTCGGGTTTGGGGCAGTACGGCGTGCCACATGTGAGGCGTTGGCTTGACCCTTCTACGGCTGGACCGTTGGTACTAAGGCACGAACTGAATGTTGTTAAACTCATTTCATGTGTTGATCTGTATCGGGAAAACTTGGGTGTTCGATCGTTCGATCGAAAAGTTTAACATTTTCTATTTATCTGGAATGGGATACAATAATTGGAATTCATAATGAGTTATGAGATAACTGAATGAATGTTATAAACATAGCAGTTTAGTCTCACTTGATCGGTTGCCACCGAAATTTGATGTGATCAAAAGTTCGTCGCAATCACGTAGCGTACGCGGATACTCGCCGATAAACTTAATAGACAGCCTCACTCCATAGCCCCGACCAAGTGACTGTAGGAGAACCCCGTCGCCGAAAGCATCCGTCCGGGTGCTCGCGGTAGCGGTGTTCCGCCTTGGTGCATTTCGTCGACGGTATCGGGGGTGCGGCCGCCTACTAAAGTTTGCGACGAGTATTCGATCAGACTGTCGGGAATCTTGTTGAATTGCCCGACTCGATATTGAAAAGTGTTTTCGATAATGAGACTGAAATGCGGGGTTTATAATTGTTAGGCATGTGATGTCTAAGTAATTCATTTGGTCAGGCATGCGATGTCTGAGATGGTTGCGGATTCCAACTGTTGTAGTTTTACACTTTCTTTTCTGTGACCGTAAGTGTAATATGTAATATCGCCGGTTTCGTTGCTATATGTCAACGACAATTGGGATGCGCATATTTACTTACGTTGATGACATGTGATGTTATGTGTTGCTGGATATGTTATATTGGATCGTCGTGTTTGAATAGCCGGGGGTTTTTATGTGAGATGAGTGTTTTTCATTTTCATTCATGTAAAAACTTGTATGTAATATTCTTTTATTGGGGCACTTCCAGGTTGCGGAAGTAGTCACCGTTTGTATATTATTTACTTTTCCACACTATGATAGACCCAAGGAGGAGGGCACAAGTAACCGGGGTCTGGAGTCCAGTGGGAGACCAACTCGAGGAGTCGAGTCCGGGTCTCCTAACTCTAGAATTGGTAGGGTTGCTTGCCGCTCTCGTAGGTGTCTAAGGGTGTGGGTTTGGCTATTCATCACGACCGTGGAATCCGTGTTTTATACTGGCTCGTATTGAAAACACGGACGTCCTAGTATATCCAATATTTCATATGTTTCTTCTGCTGTGATATCTGTGATGTGATCATGTGATGTTCTGTAATAGATACTTTATATAGTATATATGATATATTTGTAGGGTTCCTAGGCACCCCAAGGAGGTCTCACAAGGCATCGAACATGCCATTTTCAAAAATTCTAGGTGCCGAGAGACCCGACTACGGATCGTTTGCTAGAAAACTAGGCGAAAAAGTTAACTAGTTAACACTTAACTACAAGATACGGAAATACAACCTTTGTAGATCCGGTGCTCCACCTCCATAGCTCCGCAACGAAGTCATCTCCGCTGTCCAAATCAAATCCGGGCTCTAGCGTCGGCTTCGTCGGAGAATGGGCAAGCTAGGTCGTCGATGTCCATGCCGAAGATGATCTACGTCGAGGCATCGCTAAATCAAGCTCCGACTTCACCAAGTCCAAAAACTTCTGAAGAGAACACACTCTACTACTTGGCAAGAGGTAGAGGATGAAGAAATAGGAAGTGGGTAGACTTTAGAATTGGATTTCTCACTTGTTTTCATCAATCACCATTGATGAAGTGAACTTTCTTCATGTGAAGAAGATGAAGAAGAAGAAGAAAGAAATATGATAAGTTAATTATATTTGGAAAAGAAAATGAATACTTATCATATTAGAACCATGGTCAAGTGTAGAGAATTAACCAAGGTTAGATTAATGGTTAGGGTTTAAGATGAAGACAAGAATGGTTACAAAGTCAAAGCTTCATGAAGCTTCAACTAAACACCAAAATTAGCAACCATTCTTTTCTTATCTATTCAAAATAAATAAATAAATAAATAAGTAATAAAAAGAAAACCCTAATCATTAGTTTAACCATGGCTTAATTCATTACACTTAACTATAGTTAAACATGTATCATCAAACATGATACAATCAAGTGTACAAAAGTATATCACATATACAATGTGCACAAACCAAGTGAGAAAATCCGTTTAAAGTGAACCAATACTAGTTAGTGCAAAGTAATATATCAAATATATAATTATGCATTAAATCATTAAATCAACACTTGATTCAATGATCCGGTCATGTCGCACACAACCGACTAGTATTCAATGTATCGGCTTATCGAATCAATACTTGATTCGATACCTAGGTTTTATCGCATACAACCATTCGATACAATCATCGCGAGAATAGAATACGGTATCACATACACGCATTATTCTCGGTCCCGCACATATCTCATATGCGCTCCTATTTCGTTTTGCTTGAGCCAGGAAACCTCTGTGTAGGACTCTAAAGACTCGTCAATACGCCGGCAGCAGATGATGATCATATCAAACACCCACAAGCCGCAAGCGGTCTGCTAAACGTAACGGCCACCCGGGTATTGAGCGATCTGAAGATCGACGAGCAAGCCCGCTCACACTCCAGTGAATCCGACCAGTAACACTACCGTACAGTCCGGTCTGATCGTATGATATGTCGCATATCTCGCCTAGGGTGGTAAACGTCAGACCCCAATAGCTCGATAAGTCGTGTCGATATGAGGTCTATAACTGTTCGAGAAACTACTGGTAACACTTACCAGTAAATCTCAGCAACCCTGGCCAGGGATTTCCTGTTATAGCCAATCGAACACAGCGCAACATTAACCCCCTATACCGGGAGAGACGAATCCCCTCCTATCGCTCATTGCCTCCATATGACTCAGGACTGTACCCAAAAACCACCGTTTTCCACGCCCTCTTGGACGTGGTAAGATGGAAATCAAAGCACAGTGGGAACCACACAAGACTCTATGACGATCTCGGGTCAACAGACTACTCTGTACCAGTGTCACCAGAGAACTGCCATCTGACGTGAGGTATAATACCATCTGGGAGTTCTCGGCGAGTCCGTCCAGTGTACCCAGTCTCTACTGAGCACCCGTATATCATCTCTGATGTCAAACACCGATGGATATGGGATCATCCATCGCCCATCTGTATGGGTCGAGAAGGTATACGCTAGTCTACTCTGGTATATCGATGCCCCGTCTCGATACACCCACGACTAGGGACTTTGAAGGATGTACTTATGGACTACCATGTCCCCACTAGTATGATCCACATCATAGTCCAGGTAGTCAAGCACACATCCTAAGGGCTTTACCAACATGTAACAGAGAGACAAACAGTGTACACGTTAAGGTAAAGAGCAACCAGATAGCATACTATCATGTCGAGCAAGAAAGTCCTTCCTATATACGTCCCAGCATCCACTACAATATACATCCTATGTACAGTAATGGCCTCTAGGGCATACATATAACTAACAATCTCCCACTTGCACTAGGGCCATCTATAGCAGTGGTTGTAGTATCTCATACTCAACCATCCCATAAAAGTCTCTCTCTGGGAATAGGCCTTCATGAGTGGATCCGCCGTGTTGTCCTCTGAGTCTACTCTCCTAACCTCGATCCCCTGGAGATTAACCATCTCCATGATCAGGCGATGCTGCCTTAGAATAAGTCTGGATCACTGATGGGACCGGCGTTCCTTGGCATAAGCCACAACTCCATTGTCACACATTGGGAGGAACTAAGTTCATCTCATGAACCAATATACACCCAGACAGCCTCTTTGGTAGCATCTTAAGTAGCGATGTATCCAGCCTTTATCGTCTAGTATGCCACGGTATCTAGCTTGGAACTCTTCCAACATACCGTCCCTTTACTGAGGGTAAAGACAATGCCTGCGACTGACATTCAGTCGTCTTTATCACCCTGGAACCCTTCCAGTGATTCTCCCCAGGATCGGTTGATACCATCTCACTACAACTAGTGAGAATCCTAACATCCAATTAAATCTATCTCCTAGATCCAAAACTCAGGATTTAGGAGGTATCAGTTTGATCCTATATGGAGAATCATAGTGATAAGCGGAGATTGATCGAGCGTAGCATAAGAAACTCCTTTCTTATCAAGAGTATGTCATCCACGTACTCTACGAGGATCACCACCATACTCCCTACTACCTTTTTGTTTATACAAGGTTCATCTACCATTTTAATGATGTCAAACTCTTTGACTATTCCATCAAAACAGATGTTCCATCTCCGCGATGCCTGCTTTAATCCTATAAAGCATCTTGCACACGTTTCCGCTGCTCCCACTGTCTACGAAGCCCTCTGGCTGTGTACTTATAGACGCTCTCTTCTAAAACATCATTTAGAAAAGCTGTCATGACACCCAACCACCAGATATCGTAGTCATGGTATGTAGCCGTGGTAAGTAGGATCTGGATGGACTTAAGCATAGCTACTTAGAAAAGGTTTCATCATCATCCATACTTGGTCAATGATGTAGACCTTTAACAAGTCTAGCTTTGAAAGTCTCAACTCTTCCATGTACACCAAGTAATCTTCTCAAGATATACTTGCTCCTGATGGGGATTTAACCCTTCAGATATAGCAACCAAAGTCCATACTTTGTTGGTGCATAAGGATTCCATCTCAGATCGCTAAACATCCAGCCATTCTTACAGAGTCCCACTCCTGATGGCCAGCTCGAAACTAGTTGGGTCATCATCTCATGATGTAATCCTCGCTCCCACTGTCATAGAGAAACCGAAGTATCTCTCAGGTGGGTGAGGAACCCTACTAGATCGGCGGAGAGGCTGAGGTTCGTTGGTATCTACTGAATCCCTTGGTTCTATCAAATCATCTGCTGTAGTTCGTATAGCTGGAACCTTTCCAGTTCTACATAACTAACCTTGCCTTGAGCTTGTCCGGATTTTGCTTTTAGACATAGCCCGGACAACCCCAAATCTTAACTAGCTTAAGACATGGGTTCTTCCCTTTCCATATCTCATATGGAATGGTAGGCAACTGATTTGATTGGAACCCTATTCAATAGGTATGCAGCTTCTCAAGTGCATAACACCCAATAAGGAAACAGGTAACTCAGTATTACTCATCATAGAGTACACCTTATCATATAGGGTGTGATTGCTCCACCCCGATATACCATCGTGCTATGGTGTATTCGGAGGAGTAATGCTGAGAGAGAATCTCATTCTCCTTTAGAATAGTCCAGGAATTCCGTGCTCAAGTATTCTCCTCCCTGATCTCATCAAAGGACATAATACTTATACCCATATTTTGGTTCTCTACTTCTAACATATATTCTGTGAATATCTCAAAAGGTTCGGACTTGTGTTTCAACAGGAACATATGTCTGAATCTAAAGAGATCATCAGAGAACGTAATGAAGTATAAAGAACCAGTCCTGGCATGTGTAGACAGGAGACCTTACATACATCATCATGTATCAGTCCCAAGAGTTCATTAACTCTTTCTCTGTTTCCAGTAAACGGAGCTATGGTCATCTTATCTTTGTGACATGACTGGCGAGTTTCACAAGATGTAAATTCAAACTAATTGAAATATGCATCTTTATGTAACTCTAGCTAGTCGGGTCACATTGATCTGACCTAGTCTACAATACCTCAAGAAGGATTCGTTCATTTCTGAACTCTTTCTCTTATGTGTGTTCCATATACTAAGAACTGTAGTTTGATTTAGAACATCAACGCTTTTAGATAATGTGCCTGAACCGATCAACTATTGATATAGGAAATGTTCAAAACATTGTCCAACAATACAAAATTTTATCATTTCTTTACTAATAAAGAGACTGATATGATTTTGTATATCAGGTTCGGTATCTAATAACATTCGTTCAGAATCAATGTATTGGTAATACAGGGTGACAGTGACCAACAGACTTGGCTGCAACACTTGCCCCGTTTTCTGCCTCATGAAACTTATCACCCGTTCTCAGTTCTCTACCTTTCTGTAGCCCTATGTAACTGATTACATATCTGGGATCCTGATCTGGTATCACATACCCAGGACGTAAAGGATACTGAGAAACAGTTCTCTGTAATGAACACACCCGAAGATGATGAATCAGTATGCACTCTCTTCGTTTGGGCGGCACGGGAATTCTGGTATTCCCCAATTTCTTGCTCTGTCTTATAACAATTATAAGTTGGAGCGGGACCAATGTTCCCCAGCTCAGTATAACAAGCGGGTTCGGTCAATAATCCGTATTATTATCTTGATTAAGGCGTGATATGGTCGCTACCAGGAGAGAGAGAGAAGAAAACACTCAGCATGCGCTCTGTCAAGAATAGATTGGTTATTATTTTATCTAATCAGGATGGCTCCCACTGCTTTTTATCAAATCTTCCTCCAAACCCTAAAAGGAAAGACTAGCCGGGATTAATTACACACTACAAGTTCGCCAATCTTTCTGCCAGGCCAGTGTCGGTACTTAGAGGGAGGTCCCCCGTGCTTTTGCACGAACCTAATTAATGTAAACCTCGTTTTCCCAGAGGCATAACCTCGTTAACACCTTTCTAGACACCTACTTGATCGGCTAATTGTAATGTATAAAACTCTCTCAGGAGTAACTCTTACTCGCAGCGGGTATGGGGATCCAACTATCTCATAGAAGGTATGCAATCTCATTGCAAATTTCAACACTTGAAATTCCGGATAATAATTTGCCCCTAGCGTCCTATGACCTTGACGCAGGCCAACAAACTATAGTCCGCTAGTCAAGTTCAACCCGTCATTTCCTGATTGAATTAAACCCACCCGCATGACCCTTGACGCAGGCCAACAAAGTCGCACGACTACCCGAATCCAATCACATCATATGCTTATGCAGATAAGCACCAGTTAGCTACCGCACACTATGCCTTGACGCAGGCCAACAAACGTAGCACGAATACTAACTACTACTTATCTGAAATGACGGAGGGCTACGACAGGTTTTTCTAAAAACCTATTGCGTAATGAACTTGATATCATTGTAGAATCAAATGATTTTAGAAATGGAGTGCTTTTGAGGCTTTTCTAGTTTTGCTAAAGGAGTCACTCCCGGTGAAGGGATCGTCGGTCCTTTCCTCGTCGAATGAGGTGCGGGATATATCACATATATTGCTGTGCAAAGCAAAAACACTTAAAAGCAATCAAAAGACAAACCGAGTGTGTAGCATCTGCCAGTTATTGCTAAAGGAGTCACTCCCGGTGAAGGGATCTCGGTCCTTTCCTCATCGAATAAGGTGCAGGATATATCACATATACCGCTATGCAAAGCAAGAACTGTAGCTACCTATTTTATTTTGAAATTCGATTCTACAACATCTTAGGTTTCTTTTATTTTCATTAATCACATTAATGAAGTCCCATCAATTATGTACCTAAACATCACAGATAAATACGACATACACTTATGCCATCCGCATTCGCCTCGATGTCCCCTCGTGCACCGTTAGGTTAGGTAACTAACGGCAGAGCGGGGCAGGGCTAGCGCGGGTGTAAAACATAAGTAACATCTATATAATATATCATATATACTATATACTGTATCTATCATAGAACATCACATGATCACATCACAGATATCGCAGCAGAAGAAACATATGAAATATTGGATATACTAGGACGTCCGTGTTTTCAATACGAGCAAGTATAAAACACGGATTCCACGGTCGCGATAAATAGCCAAACCCACACCCCTAGACCCCTACGAGAGCGGCAGGCAACCCTACCAATTCTAGAGTTAGGAGACCCGGAATCGACTCCTCGAGTTGGTCTCCCACTGGACTACAGAACCCGGTTACTTGTGCCCTCCTCCTTGGGTCTATCCTAGTGCGGAAAAGTAAATAATATACAAACGGTGACAACTTCCGCAACCTGAAAGCCCCAATAAAAGAATATTACATACAAGTTTTTACATGAATGAAAATGAAAAACACTCATCTCACATAAAAAACCCCGGCTATTCAAACACGACGATCCAATATAACATATCCAGCAACACATAACATCACATGTCATCAACGTAAGTAAATATGTCCATCCCAATTGTCGTTGACGTATAGCAACGAAACCGGCGATATCACATATTACACTTACAGTCACAGAAAAGAAAGTGTAAAACTACAACAGTTGGAATCCGCAACCTGCATAGACATCGCATGCCTAATCAAATGAATTCCTTAGACATCGCATGCCTAACAATTATAAACCCCGCATTTTAGTCTCATTATCGAAAACACTTTTCAATACCAAGTCGGGCAATTCAACAGGATTCCCGACATCCTGATCGAATGCTCGTCGCAAACTTCAGTAGATGGCCGCACCCCCGATACCGTCGACGAAGTGCACCAAGGCGGAACACCGCTACCGTGAGCACCCGAACGGATGCTTTCGGCGACGGGGTTCTCCTACAGTCACTTGGTCGAGGCTATGGAGTGAGGCTGTCTATTAAGTTTACCCGGCGAGTATCCGCGTACACTACGTGATTGCGACGGACTTTTGATCACATCAAAATTCCGTGGCAACCGATCAAGTGAGACTAAACTGCTACGTTTATAACATTCATTCCGTTATCTCATAACTCTTTGTGAATTCCAATTATTGTATCCCATTCCAGATAATTAGAAAATGTTAAACTTTCCGATTGAACATTCGAACACCCAAGTTTTCCCGATACAGATCAACACATGAAATAAGTCTAACAACATTCAGTTCGTGCCTCAGTACCGACGGTCCAGCCGTAGAAGGGTCAAGCCAACGCCTCACATGTGGCACGCCGTACTGCCCCAAACCCGAAGGTTCAAAGGGCAGTTCAAGACGGTCACATAATCGAGTTAAGGTTTGTTGTCTTCTAGAGGGTCCATCGAGTTACTTGCACTACTTAGAACGTCGTTAAACTACGGAAAAATCCAACAATTGGAAATTTCCCGACAGAGGAAAAATTGGGTATTTATATCCGGTCGAACTTTTTAACATATTCTAAAATTTATCCGGAAAGCCACATAGACAAAATTTGATACTCCGATCGAAACATCGAATCCCCAAAACAACCCAGAACATTCAACTCTGGAATAAATTTTAAATATTCCCATAAAATCCAGAATAATTAAATAAGAATTACTGTGCAGAAAATATGTGATGACGTTACAACCTAGCCGCGGAACCGCCGCAGAAGCTGGGCTTCTGCCGCGGTTCCGCGCTCTGTTCGATGAATCTTTCGCCTGAGTTTGCAAAGTAATTCTTATAATTATTTATTGAATTTTTTAGGCATTTTTAATACACAAAAATCCGCATTTTCGGAAAAAATCCAGAGAGCATATTCGGTTTGGGTTTTCGGGTTCGTTCGGGTTTCAAAATCCGTCTAGACTTCGCCTAAGGCTCTAGCTAGGCTCTGATACCACTGTAGGGTTCCTAGGCACCCCAAGGAGGTCTCACAAGGCATCGAACATGCCATTTTCAAAAATTCTAGGTGCCGAGAGACCCGACTACGGATCGTTTGCTAGAAAACTAGGCGAAAAAGTTAACTAGTTAACACTTAACTACAAGATACGGAAATACAACCTTTGTAGATCCGGTGCTCCACCTCCATAGCTCCGCAACGAAGTCATCTCCGCTGTCCAAATCAAATCCGGGCTCTAGCGTCGGCTTCGTCGGAGAATGGGCAAGCTAGGTCGTCGATGTCCATGCCGAAGATGATCTACGTCGAGGCATCGCTAAATCAAGCTCCGACTTCACCAAGTCCAAAAACATGTGAAGAGAACACACTCTACTACTTGGCAAGAGGTAGAGGATGAAGAAATAGGAAGTGGGTGGACTTTAGAATTGGATGTCTCACTTGTTTTCATCAATCACCATTGATGAAGTGAACTTTCTTCATGTGAAGAAGATGAAGAAGAAGAAGAAAGAAATATGATAAGTTAATTATATTTGGAAAAGAAAATGAATACTTATCATATTAGAACCATGGTCAAGTGTAGAGAATTACCCAAGGTTAGATTAATGGTTAGGGTTTAAGATGAAGACAAGAATGGTTACAAAGTCAAAGCTTCATGAAGCTTCAACTAAACTCCAAAATTAGCAACCATTCTTTTCTTATCTATTCAAAATAAATAAATAAATAAATAAGTAATAAAAAGAAAACCCTAATCATTAGTTTAACCATGGCTTAATTCATTACACTTAACTATAGTTAAACATGTATCATCAAACATGATACAATCAAGTGTACAAAAGTATATCACATATACAATGTGCACAAACCAAGTGAGAAAATCCGTTTAAAGTGAACCAATACTAGTTAGTGCAAAGTAATATATCAAATATATAATTATGCATTAAATCATTAAATCAACACTTGATTCAATGATCCGGTCATGTCGCACACAACCGACTAGTATTCAATGTATCGGCTTATCGAATCAATACTTGATTCGATACCTAGGTTATATCACATACAACCATTCGATACAATCATCGCGAGAATAGAATACGGTATCACATACACGCATTATTCTCGGTCCCACACATATCTCATATGCGCTCCTATTTTGTTTTGCTTGAGCCAGGAAACCTCTGTGTAGGACTCTAAAGACTCGTCAATACGCCGGCAGCAGATGATGATCATATCAAACACCCACAAGCCGCAAGCGGTCTGCTAAACGTAACGGCCACCCGGGTATTGAGCGATTTGAAGATCGACGAGCAAGCCCGCTTACACTCCAGTGAATCCGACCAGTAACACTACCGTACAGTCCGGTCTGATCGTCTGATATGTCGCATATCTCGCCTAGGGGTGGTAAACGTCAGACCCCAATAGCTCGATAAGTCGTGTCGATATGAGGTCTATAACTGTTCGAGAAACTACTGGTAACACTTACCAGTAAATCTCAGCAACCCTGGCCAGGGATTTCCTATTATAGCCAATCGAACACAGCGCAACATCAACCCCCTATACCGGGAGAGACGAATCCCCTCCTATCGCTCATTGCCTCCATGTGACTCGGGACTGTACCCAAAAACCACCGTTTTGCACGCCCTCTTGGACGTGGTAAGATGGAAATCAAAGCACAGTGGGAACCACACAAGACTCTATGACGATCTCGGGTCAACAGACTACTCTGTACCAGTGTCACCAGAGAACTGCCATCTGACGTGAGGTATAATACCATCTGGGAGTTCTCGGCGAGTCCGTCCAGTGTACCCAGTCTCTACTGAGCACCCGTATATCATCTCTAATGTCAAACACCGATGGATATGGGATCATCCATCGCCCATCTGTATGGGTCGAGAAGGTATACGCTAGTCTACTCTGGTATATCGATGCCCCGTCTCGATACACCCACGACTAGGGACTTTGAAGGATGTACTTATGGACTACCATGTCCCCACTAGTATGATCCACATCATAGTCCAGGTAGTCAAGTACACATCCTAAGGGCTTTACCAACATGTAACAGAGAGACAAACAGTGTACACGTTAAGGTAAAGAGCAACCAGATAGCATACTATCATGTCGAGCAAGAAAGTCCTTCCTATATACGTCCCAGCATCCACTACAATATACATCCTATGTACAGTAATGGCCTCTAGGGCATACATATAACTAACAATATTATATAGGCGTTACTTATGTTTTACACCCGTACTAGCCCTGCCCCGCTCTGTCGTTAGTTACCTAACCTAACGGTGCACGAGGGGACATCGAGGCGAATGCGGATGGCATAAGTGTACGTCGTATTTATCTGTGATGTTTAGGTACTTAAATGATGGGACTTCATTAATGTGATTAATGAAATAAAAGAAACCTAAGATGTTGTAGAATCAAATTTCAAAATAAAACAGGTAGCTACAGTTCTTGCTTTGCACAGCTGTATATATGATATATCCTGCACCTTATTCGATAAGGAAAGGACCGAGATCCCTTCACCGGGAGTGACTCCTTTAGCAATAACTGGCAGATGCTACACACTCGGTTTGTCTTTTGATTGTGTTTTAGAGTTTTTGCTTTGCACAGTGATATATATGATATATCCCGTACCTCATTCGACGAGGAAAGGACCGACGATCCCTTCACCGGGAGTGACTCCTTTAGCAAAACTAGAAAAGCCTAAAAAACACACCATTTCAAAATTCATTCGATCCTATAACGATATCAAGTTCATTACGCAATATGTTTTCAGAAAAACCTGTCGTAGCCCTCCGTCATTTCAGATAAATCCTGTTTAGTATTGGTGCTGCGTTTGTTGACCTTGTCAAGGCGCAGTGTGGGGTAGCTAACCAGTATTTATCTGCTTATGCATATGATGCAGATTGGGTTAGGGTAGTCGTGCGGCCTTGTTGACCTTGTCAAGGGTCGTGCGGGTGGGTTTGATTCAATCAAGAAATGACGGGTTGAACTTGACTTGCGGTCTATGGTTTGTTTACCTTGTCAAGGTCATAGATCGTTCGGGGCAAAATATTATCGGGAATTTCAAGTGTTGAAATTTGCAATGAGATTGCATACCTCCTATGAGATAGTTGGATCCCGATACCCGCTGCGAGTAAGAGTTACTCCTGGGAGAGTTTATACATTACAATTAGCCGATCAAGTAGGTGTCTAGAAAGGTGTTAACGAGGTTACGCCTCTGGGAAAATGAGGTTTACATTAATTAGGTTCGTGCGAAAGCACGGGGGACCTCCCTCAAAGTACCGACACTGGCCTGGCTGAAAGATTGGCGAACTTGTAGTGTGTAATTAATCCCGGCTAGTCTTTCCTTTTAGGGTTTGAAGGAAGATTTGATAAAAAGCAGTGGGAGCCATCCTGATTAGATAAAATAATAACCAATCTATTCTTGCAAGAGCGCACGCTGAGTGTTTTCTTCTCTCTCTCTCCTGGTAGCGACCATATCACGCCTTAATCAAGATAATAATACGGAATATTGACCGAACCCGCTTGTTATACTGAGCTGGGGAACGTTGGTCCCGCTCCAACTTATAATTGTTATAAGACAGAGCAGGAAATTGGGGATTACCGGAATTCCCGTGCAGCCCAAACGAAGAGAGTGCATGCTGATGCATCATCTTCGGGTGTGTTCATTACAAAGAACTGTTTCTCTGTATCCTCTACGTCCTGGGTATATGATACCAGATCAGGATCCCAGATATGTAATCTGTTACATAGGGCTACAGAAAGGTAGAGAACTGAGAACGGGTGATAAGTTTCATGAGGCAGAAAACGGGGCAAGTGTTGCAGCCAAGTCTGTTGGTCACTGTCACCCTGTATTACCAATACATTGATTCTGAACGAATGTTATTAGATACCGAACCTGATATACAAAATCATATCAGTCTCTTTATTAGTAAAGAAAGGATATAATTTTGTATTGATGGATAATGTTTTGAACATTTCCTATATCAAAAGTTGATCGGTTCAGGCACGTTATCTAAAAGCGTTGATGTTCTAAATCAAACTACAGTTCTTAGTATATGGAACACACATAAGAGGAAGAGTTTAGAAATGAACGGATCCTTCTTAAGGTATTGTAGACTAGGTCAGATCAATGTGACCCGACTAGCTAAAGTTACTTGTAGATGCATATTTAAATCAGTTTGAATCTACATCTTGTGAAACTTGCCAGTCATGTCACAAAGATATAATGACACTAGCTCTGTTTATTGAAAACAGAGAAAGAGTTAGTGAACTCTTGGGATGATACATGTTGATGTATGTAGGTCCCCTGTCTACACATACCAAGACCGGTTCTTTTTACTTCATTACATTCTCTGATAATCTCTCAAGATTCAGTCATATGTTCCTGTTGAAACATGAGTCCGAACCTTTTGAGATATTCACAGAATATAAGCTAGAAGTAGAGAACCGATACGGGTATAAGTATTATGTCCTTTGATGAGATCAAGGAGGAGAATACTTGAGCACGGAATTCCTGGACTATTCTAAAGGAGAATGAGATTCTCTCTCAGCATTACTCCTCCGTATACAACATAGCACGATGGTATATCGGGGCGGAGCAGATACACCCTATTTGATATGGTGTGCTCTATGATGAGTACTACTGAGTTACCTATTTCCTTTTGGGTGTTATGCACTTGAGAAGTTGCATACCTATTGAATAGGGTTCGAATCAAATCAGTTGCCTACCACTTCATATGTGATATGGAAAGGGAAGAGCCCATGTCTTAAGCTAGTTAAGATTTGGAGTTGACCGGCCTATGTCTAAAAACAAAATCCGGACAAGCTCGAGGCAAAGTCTATAATGTAGAACTAGAAAGGTTCCAGCTATACAAACTACAGCAGATGATTTGATAGAGCCAAAGGATTCAGTAGATTACAATGAACCTCAGCCTCTCCGCCGATCTAGTAGGGTTCCTCACCCACCTGAGAGATACTTCGGTTTCTCTATGACAGTGGGAGCGAGGACTGCATCATGAGATGATGACCCAACTAGCTTCGAGCTGGCCATCAAGAGTAAGACTCTGTAAGAATGGCTGGATGCTTAGCGATATGAGATGGAATCCATGTACACCAACAATGTATGGACTTTGGTTGCTATATCTGAAGGGTTAAATTCCCATCAGGAGCAAGTATATCTTAAGAAGATTACTTGGTGTACATCAAAAAGTTGAGACTTTCAAAGCTAGACTTGTTAAAGGTTTTCGTCATTGACCAGGCGTGGATAATGATGAAACCTTTTCCCGTACCTATGCTTAAGTCCATCCAGATCCTACTTGTCACGGCTACATACCATGACTACGATATCTGGTGGTTGGGTGTCATGACTGCTTTTCTAAATGATGTTTTAGAAGAGTGCGTCTATAAGTACACAGCCAGAGGGCCTCGTAGACAGTGGGAGCAGCGGAAACGTGTGCAAGATGCTTTATAAGATTAAAGCAGGCATCGCGGAGTTGGAACATCTGTTTTGATGGATTAGTCAAAGAGTTTGACATCATCAAAATGGTAGATGAACCTTGTATAAACAAAAAGGTAGTAGGGAGTATGGTGGTGATCCTCGTAGAGGACGTGGATGACATACTCTTGATAAGAAAGGAGTTTCTTATGCTACGCTCGATCGATCTCCGTTTATCACAAAGATTCTCCGTGTAGGATCAAAATGATACCTACTAAATCCTGGATTTTGGATCTATGAGATAGATTTAATTGGATGTTAGGATTCTCACTAGTTGCAGTGGGATGGTATCAATCGATCCTGGGGAGAATCACTGGAATTGTTCCAGGGTGATAAAGACGACTGAAAGTCAGTCACAGGCATTGTCTTTACCCTCAGTAAAGGGACGGTATGTTGGAAGAGTTCCAAGCTAGATACCGTGGCATACTAGACGATAAAGGCAGGATACATCGCTACTAAAGATGCTACCAAAGAGGCTGTTTGGATGTATAATGGTTCATGAGATGAACTATGTTCCTACCATTGTGAGACAATGGAGTTGTGGCTTATGCCAAGGAACGCCGGTCCCATCAGTGATCCAGACATATTCTAAGGCAGTATCACTTGATCATGGAGATGGTTGATCTCCAAGGAGATCGAGGTTAGGAGAGTAGACTCAGAGGACAACACGGCGGATCCACTCACAAAGGCCTGTTCCCAGAGAGAGATTTTTATGGGATGGTTGAGTATGAGATACTACAACCACTGCTATCAGATGGCCCTAGTGCAAGTGGGAGATTGTTAGTTATATGTATGCCCTAGAGGCCATTACTATACATAGGATGTATATTGTAGTGGATGCTGGGACATATATAGGGAGGACTTTCTTGCTCGACATGATAGTATGCTATCTGGTTGACCTTTACCTTAACGTGTACACTGATTGTCTCTCTGTTACATGTTGGTAAAGCCCTTAGGATGTGTACTTGACTACCTGGACTATGATTCGGATCATACTAGTGGGGACATGGTAGTCCATAAGTACATCCTTCAAAGTCCCTAGTCGAGGGTATATCGAGACGGGGCATCGATATACCAGAGTAGACTAGCGTATACCTTCTCGACCCATACAGATGGGCGATGGATGATCCCATATCCATTGGTGTTTGACATCAGAGATGATATACGGGTGTTCAGTAGAGACTGGGTACACTGGACGGACTCGCCGAGAACTCCCAGATGGTATTATACCTCACGTCAGATGGCAGTTCTCTGGTGACACTGGTACAGAGTAGTCTGTTGACCCGAGATCGTCATAGAGTCTTGTGTGGTTCCCACTGTGCTTTGATTTCCATCTTACCACGTCCAAGAGGGCGTGCAAAACGGTGGTTTTTGGGTACAGTCCCGAGTCACATGGAGGCAATGAGCGATAGGAGGGGATTCGTCTCTCCCGGTATAGGGGGTTGATGTTGCGCTGTGTTCGATTGGCTATAACAGGAAATCCCTGGCCAGGGTTGCTGAGATTTACTGATAAGTGTTACCAGTAGTTTCTCGAATGTTATAGACCTCATATCGACACGACTTATCGAGCTATTGGGGTCTGACGTTTACCACCCCTAGGCGAGATATGCGACATATCAGACGATCAGACCGGACTGTACGGTAGTGTTACTGGTTGGATTCACTGGAGTGTGAGCGGGCTTGCTCGTCGATCTTCAGATCGCTCAATACCCGGGTGGCCGTTACGTTTAGCAGACCGCTTGCGGCTTGTGGATGTTTAATATGATCATCATCCGCTGCCGGCGTATTGACGAGTCTTTAGAGTCCTACACAGAGGTTTCCTGGCTCAAGCGAAATGAAATAGGAGCGCATATGAGATATGTGCGGGACCGAGAATAATACGAGTATGTGATACTGTATTCGATTCTCGCGATGTGACATTGATCGGTTATATGTGATATAGCCGGGTTATCGGATCAAGTGTTGATTCGATAAGTTGTTACTAATGATACTTGCCGGTTATATGCGATATGACCGAATCGTTAAATCAAGTGTTGATTTAATGATTTAATGCATAATTATATATTTGATATATTACTTTGCATTAACTAGTATCGGTTCACTTTATAATGGATTTTCTCACTCGGATGTGCGCATTACATATGCGATATGATTTTGTGCACTAGATTGTATCATGTTTGATGATACATGCATTTTGGTTAAATGTAAAGAATTAAACCATGTTTTAAGTGGATAATTAGGGTTTTGATTTCCTTATTCATTTATTAATCTTTTTCTTTTTGGAAAAAGGAAAAAGGAAATGAGAAAATGGTTGCTATTTTGTTTGTATTCTTTGAAGCTTCATGAACTTTGACCATAGCAACCATTTTGTCTTCTTATACAAACCCTAACCATTCATCTAACTTGAGTTAACTCTCTACAATTAACCATGGTCATGTTATGATAAGGTTTGATTATTCATTTCATTTTTAATTAACTTATCATAACTATTATCTTCTTCTTCCTCATTTTTCTTCAAGTGAAGAAAGCAAGGTCATCAATGGTGATTGATGATAAAGAGTGAGAAATCCAATTCTAAAGTCTACCCACTTCCTATTTCTTCATCTTCTACCTCTTGCCAAGTAGTAGAGTGTGTTTTCTTCACAAGTTTCTTGACTTGGTGAAGTCGGAGCTTGATTTAGCGATGCCTCGACGTAGATCATCTTCGGCATGGACATCGATGACCTAGCCCGTTCATTCTCCGATGAAGCCGACGCTAGAGCCCGGGACTTGTTATGGACAGCGAGGAGACTTCATTGCGGAGCTATGGAGGTGGAGAACTGGATCTACAAAGGTTGTATTTCCGTATCTCTTAGTTAAGTGTTAACTAGTTTATTGTTTCGCCTAGATTTCTAGCCAACGATCCGTAGTCGGGTTTCTCGGCACCTAGATTTTTTTGAAATTGGCATGGTTGATGCCTTGTGAGACCTCATTAGGGTGCCTAGGAACCCTACACAAAGAACTTCACGGGGTATCTTTTCTATTACGCAGAGGAACAAAAAGTCCTTGTTTCTCGTAATGCCCATTTTCTGGAATATCAGTTCTTAGAAAAAGAAATAAGTGGGAGCGCAATAGAACAGGAAGAAATTCCAGAACCACAAGCTATTACTAAAAGCTTAGTAGAACCAGAGGGTTCGAAAGATCATGACATTCCCACGCCACTCCGCAGGATTAGTAGGCAGTCTCATCCGCCCGAGAGATACTACGGTTTTCTCATTGACGGGGATAGAGAAGATTGCATCATAGATTGTGATGAGCCTACTAGCTTCCAGCAAGCCATTCAGAGCGTCGACTCGGTAAAATGGCTGGATGAAATGCGGACCGAAATGGAATCCATGTACACCAACAAAGTATGAACGTTGGACATTGCTCCAGATGGGGTAAAACCCGTAGGATGGAACTGGATCTTCAAAAGGAAGATTGGTGTAGATGGACAGGTTGAGACCTATAAAGCTAGACTGGTTGCAAAGGGTTTTCGTCAGCGACCTGGTTTGGACTATGACGAAAACTTTTCTCCAGTAGCTATGCTGAAATCCATTCGGATCCTTCTTGCCATTGCTGCCTTCCACGATTATGAAATTTGGCAGATGGACGCAAAGACCGCTTTTCTAAATGGACATTTAGAGAAGTGTGTCTATATGGACCAGCCAGAGGGTTTCATTCAGAATGGGAGCAGCGGAAAGGTGTGCAAGTTGCTTAAGTCCATTTATGGACTAAAGCAGGCATCGCGGAGTTGGAACATCTGTTTTGATGAGACGGTCAAGGAATTTGGCTTTATCAAAAATCCAGATGAACCATGCATCTATTATAGATTTGTAGCGAGAACTGTAGTATTCCTCGTTTTATACGTGGATGAAATTCTCTTAATAGGAAATGACATTCCTATGCTACAATCTGTCATGGGGTTCTTGTCACACAGGTTCTCCATGAAAGACCTGGGTGATGCCTCATACATTCTGGCGATCCGGATCTAACGTGACAGATCGAAGAGGATTTTTGGACTATCACAGTCCAGGTACATCGACACCATACTGAAAAGATTCAGTATGGAAGATTCCAAGCACTGTAATCTACCGGCTTGTCACGGGATCACCCTCTCCAAAGAGTTGTCTCCCAAGACTGATTTGGAGAGGGATCGCATGTCTATTATACCCTACGCTTCTGCTGTAGGCTCTATAATGTATGCGATGTTGTGTACCAGACCAGATGTGGCTTATGCACTAAGTGTGGTAAGTAGGTATCAGTCAAACCCTAGGGAGAAACACTGGATAGCGGTAAAGAACATTCTCAAGTACGTGAGAAGGACTAAGGAGATGTTCTTGGTGTATGGCGGAAAAGACCTCCAGATTGAGGCCTTTGCTGACTCCAGCTTCCAGAGTGACAAGGATGATTCCAAGTCCATGTCGGGTTTTGTCTTTACCCTCAATGGAGGGGCGGTGTGTTGGAAGAGCTCCAAACAGGAAACCGTCGCTCACTCGACTATGGAAGCGGAATACATCGCTGCATCTGATGCCGCAAAAGAAGCGGTCTGGATGAGGAAGTTCATGAAAGAACTTCAGGTGGTTCCATCCATTGTTGACCCAATACCTCTGTATTGCGACAACAACGGGGCTATAGCTTTAGCGAAGGAACCCAGGTCCCATCAGAAATCTAGACACATCTTGAGGCGGTATCACCTGATCAGGGAGATCGTGGATCGCCAAGAGATCGAGGTTCGGAGGGTTGCTTCAGAAGATAACACTGTAGATCCATTATGTTAGTTATATGTATGCCCTAGAGGCCATTACTGTACATTGGATGTATATTGTAGTGGATGCTGGGACATATATAGGGAGGACTTTCTTGCTCGACATGATAGTATGCTATCTGGTTGACCTTTACCTTAACGTGTACACTGATTGTCTCTCTGTTACATGTTGGTAAAGCCCTTAGGATGTGTACTTGACTACCTGGACTGTGATGCGGATCATACTAGTGGGGACATGGTAGTCCATAAGTACATCCTTCAAAGTCCCTAGTCGAGGGTGTATCGATATACCAGAGTAGACTAGCGTATACCTTCTCGACCCATACAGATGGGCGATGGATGATCCCATATCCATTGGTGTTTGACATCAGAGATGATATACGGGTGCTCAGTAGAGACTGGGTACACTGGACGGACTCGCCGAGAACTCCCAGATGGTATTATACCTCACGTCAGATGGCAGTTCTCTGGTGACACTGGTACAGAGTAGTCTGTTGACCCGAGATCGTCATAGAGTCTTGTGTGGTTCCCACTGTGCTTTGATTTCCATCTTACCACGTCCAAGAGGGTGTGCAAAACGGTGGTTTTTGGGTACAGTCCCGAGTCACATGGAGGCAATGAGCGATAGGAGGGGATTCGTCTCTCCCGGTATAGGGAGTTGATGTTGCGCTGTGTTCGATTGGCTATAACAGGAAATCCCTGGCCAGGGTTGCTGAGATTTACTGGTAAGTGTTACCAGTAGTTTATCGAATTGTTATAGGCCTCATATCGACACGACTTATCGAGCTATTGGGGTCTGACGTATACCACCCCTAGGCAAGATATGCGACATATCAGACGATCAGACCGGACTGTACGGTAGTGTTACTGGTTGGATTCACTGGAGTGTGAGCGGGCTTGCTCGTCGATCTTCAGATCGCTCAATACCCGGGTGGCCGTTACGTTTAGCAGACCGCTTGCGGCTTGTGGGTGTTTGATATGATCATCACCTGCTGCCGGCGTATTGACGAGTCTTTAGAGTCCTACACAGAGGTTTCCTGGCTCAAGCGAAACGAAATAGGATCGCATATGAGATATGTGCGGGACCGAGAATAATGCGTGTATGTGATAACGTATTCCATTCTCGCGATGAATGTATCGAAAAGTTGTATGCGATATAACCTAGTTATCGAATCAAGGGTTGGTTCGATAAGCCGATACATAGAATACTAGTCGGTTATATGAGATATGACCGGATCGTTAAATCAAGTGTTGATTTAATGATTTAATGCATAATTATATATTTGATATATTACTTTGCATTAACTAGTATCGGTTCACTTTAAATGGATTTTCTCGCTCGGTTGTACGCATTGCATATGCGATATGATTTTGTGCACTTGTTTGTATCATATTTGATGATACATGCAAATTAGGATTTGTGTAAAGAATTAAACCTTGGTTAAAGAAATGGTTAGGGTTTTTTCTTTTTTTAATTCATTTATTCATTTGTTTTTATTTTTGGAAAATAAATTGCATAAAAATAGAATGGTGGCTTTCTTTTGTCTTCTTTCATGAAGCTTCATGAACTTTTGACTTAGTCACCATTTTGTCTCATGCTTAACCTTAACCAATTCAATTAACTCAAGTTAATTCTCTACACCTAACCATGTTGAGAATTATGATAAGAATGGATTTTTATTTATTCTTTAAGACTTATCATAATTTTTATCATCTTCTTCTTCCTCTTCTTCTTCTTCATTTTTCAAGTGAAGAAAACCAAGCTCCATCAATGGTGATTGATGGAAACTAGTGAGAAATCCAAAACTAAAGTCTACCCACTTCCTATTTCTTCATCCTCTACCTCTTGCCAAGTAGTAGAGTGTGTTTCCTTCACAAGTTATCATGGTTTGCTGAAGGTGGAGCTTGATCTAGCGATGCCTGGACGTATATCATCTTCGGCACGAAGCCGACGACCTTGCCCGCTCGTTCTCCGATGAAGCCGACGCTAGAGCCCGGATTTGATTTGGACAGCCGAGGAGACTTCATTGCGGAGCTATGGAGGTGGAGAACCGGATCTACAAAGGTTGTATTTCCGTATCTCTTAGTTAAGTGTTAACTAGTTCTCTTTTCGCCTAGATTTCTAGCCAACGATCCGTACACTAGGGTTTCTCGGCACCTAGAATTTTTGAAATTGGCATGTTCGATGCCTTGTGAGACCTCTTGAGAGTGCCTAGGAACCCTACAGTGGTATCAGAGCCTAGCTAGAGCCTTAGGCGAAGTCTAGACGGAATTTGAAGCCCGAACGAACCCGAAACCAACCCGGCAAATTGCTCTCTGGACGATTTCTGAAATCTGGTCTTTTTCCAAATTAAAAATATGCAGAAAAATAAGCAGGGTTTTCTAAGAATTACGGTAAAAAATTTTGGTCGTAATTCCATCAAACTGCCGCGGAACCGCGGCCTTAGCCCACGTGGAGCGGCGGTTCCGCGGCAACACTGTTGCATCGTTGACCAAAATTTGCACAGTAATTATTAGTTTACTGTGCTGAGTTCTCTGGGTATTTTTAATATTTTATTCAAGAGTTGAATTTTCTGGAGTTGTTTTGGGGATTCGGTGTTTCGATCGGGGTATCAAATTTTGTCTATTTGGCTTTCCGGATAAATTTTAGAATATGTTAAAAAGTTCGACCGGATATAAATACCCAATTTTTCCCCTGTCGGGAAATTTCCAAGTGTTGGATTTTTCCGTAGTTTAACGACGTTCGAAGTAGTGCAAGTAACGCGATGGACCCTCTAGAAGACAACAAACCTTAACTCGATTATGTGACCGTCTTGAACTGCCCTTTGAACCTTCGGGTTTGGGGCAGTACGGCGTGCCACATGTGAGGCGTTGGCTTGAACCTTCTACGGCCGGACCGTCGGTACTGAGACACGAACTGAATGTTGTTAGACTTATTTCATGTGTTGAGCTGTATCGGGAAAACGTGGGTGTTCGATTGTTCGATCGGAAAGTTTAACATTTTCTATTTATCCGGAATGGGATACAATAATTGGAATTCACAATAAGTTATGAGATAACTGAATGAATGTTATAAACATAGCACTTTAGTCTCACATGATCGGTTGCCACGGAATTTTGATGTGATCAAAAGTCCGTCGCAATCACGTAGCGTACGCGGATACTCGCCGGGTAAACTTAATAGACAGCCTCGCTCCATAATCCCGACCAAGTGACTGTAGGAGAACCCCGTCGCCGAAAGCATCCGTTCGGGTGCTCGCGGTAGCGGTGTTCCACCTTGGTGCACTTCGTCGACGGTATAGGGGGTGCGGCCGCCTACTAAAGTTTGCGACGAGCATTCAATCAGGATGTCGGGAATCTTGTTGAATTACCCGACTTGATATTGAAAAGTGTTTTCAATGATGAGACTAAAATGCGGGGTTTATAATTGTTAGGCATACGATGTCTAAGTAATTCATTTGGTCAGGCATGTGATGTCTGAGGAGGTTGCGGATTCCAACTGTTGTAGTTTTACACTTTCTTTTCTGTGACCGTAAGTGTAATATGTGATATCGCCGGTTTCGTTGCTATATGTCAACGACAATTGGGATGCGCACATTTACTTACGTTGATGACATGTGATGTTATGTGTTGCTGGATATGTTATATTGGATCGTCGTGTTTGAATAGCCGGGGGTTTTTATGTGAGATGAGTGTTTTTCATTTTCATTCATGTAAAAACTTGTATGTAATATTCTTTTATTGGGGCACTTCCAGGTTGCGGAAGTTGTCACCGTTGTTGTATATTATTTACTTTTCCGCACTAGGATAGACCCAAGGGGGGGAGCACAAATAACCGGGTTCTGGAGTCCAGTGGGAGACCAACTCGAGGAGTCGAGTCCGGGTCTCCTAACTCTAGAATTGGTAGGGTTGCTTGCCGCTCTCGTAGGGGTCTAGGGGTGTGGGATTGGCTATTCATCACGACCGTGGAATCCGTGTTTTATACTAGCTCGTATTGAAAACACGGACGTCCTAGTATATCCAATATTTCATATGATTTTTCTGCTGCGATATCTGTGATGTGATCATCTGATGTTCTGTGATAGATACAGTATATAGTATATATGATATATTATATAGGCGTTACTTATGTTTTACACCCGCGCTAGCCCTGCCCCGCTCTGCCGTTAGTTACCTAACCTAACGGTGCACGAGGGGACATCGAGGCGAATGCGGATGGCATAAGTGTAAGTCGTATTTATCTGTGATGTTTAGGTACCTAAATGATGGGGCTTCATTAATGTGATTAATCAAATAAAAGAAACCTAAGATGTTGTAGAATCGAATTTCAAAATAAAACAGGTAGCTACAGTTCTTGCTTTGCACAGCGGTATATATGATATATCCTGCACCTTATTCGATAAGGAAAGGACCGAGATCCCTTCACCGGGAGTGACTCCTTTAGCAATAACTGGCAGATGCTACACACTCGGTTTGTCTTTTGATTGCTTTTAAGTGTTTTTGCTTTGCACAGTGATATATACGATATATCCCGCACCTCATTCGACGAGGAAAGGACCGACAATCCCTTCACCGGGAGTGACTCCTTTAGCAAAACTGGAAAAGCCTCAAAAACACTCCATTTCAAAATTCATTTGATTCTACAACGATATCAAGTTCATTACGCAAAAGGTTTTCAGAAAAACCTGTCGTAGCCCTCCGTCATTTCAGATAAGTAGTAGTTAGTATTCGTGCTACGTTTGTTGGCCTGCGTCAAGGCGTAGTGTGCGGTAGCTAACTGGTGCTTATCTGCATATGCATATGATGTGATTGGATTAGGGTAGTCGTGCGACTTTGTTGGCCTGTGTCAAGGGTCGTGCGGGTGGGTTTAATTCAATCAGGAAATGACGGGTTGAACTTGACTAGCGGACTATGGTTTGTCGGCCTGCGTCAAGGTCATAGGACGCTAGGGGCAAAATATTATCGGGAATTTCAAGTGTTGAAATTTGCAATGAGATTGCATACCTTCTATGAGATAGTTGGATCCCGATACCCGCTGCGAGTAAGTGTTACTCCTGGGAGAGATTTATACATTACAATTAGCCGATCAAGTAGGTGTCTAGAAAGGTGTCAACGGGGTTACGCCTCTGGGAAAACGAGGTTTACATTAATAAGGTTCGTGCGAAAGCACGGGGGACCTCCCTCAAAGTACCGACACTGTCCTGGCTGAAAGATTGGCGAACTTGTAGTGTGTAATTAATCCCGGCTAGTCTTTCCTTTTAGGGTTTGAAGGAAGATTTGATAAAAAGCAGTGGGAGCCATCCTGATTAGATAAAATAATAACCAATCTATTCTTGCAAGAGCGCACGCTGAGTGTTTTCTTCTCTCTCTCTCTCCTGGTAGCGACCATATCACGCCTTAATCAAGATAATAATACGGATTATTGACCGAACCCGCTTGTTATACTGAGCTGGGGAACGTTGGTCCCGCTCAAACTTATAATTGTTATAAGACAGAGCAGGAAATTGGGGAATACCAGAATTCCCGTGCCGCCCAAACGAAGAGAGTGCATGCTGATGCATCATCTTCGGGTGTGTTCATTATACAGAACTGTTTCTCATTATCCTTTACGTCCTGGGTATGTGATACCAGATCAGGATCCCAGATATGTAATATGTTACATAGGGCTACAGAAAGGTAGAGAACTGAGAACGGGTGATAAGTTTCATGAGGCAGAAAACGGGGCAAGTGTTGCAGCCAAGTCTGTTGGTCACTGTCACCCTGTATTACCAATACATTGATTCTGAACGAATGTTGTTAGATACCGAACCTGATATACAAAATCATATCAGTCTCTTTATTAGTAAAGAAAGGATATAATTTTGTATTGTTGGATAATGTTTTGAACATTTCCTATATCAAAAGTTGATCGGTTCAGGCACGTTATCTAAAAGCATTGATGTTCTAAATCAAACTACAGTTCTTGGTACACGGAACACACACAAGAGGAAGAGTTAAAAAATGAACGGATTTTTCTTGAGGTATTGTACACTAGGTCAGATCAATGTGACCCGACTAGCTGAAGTTACATTTAGATGTATATTTAAATTAGTTTGAATTTACATCTTGTGAAACTTGCCTGTCATGTCACAAAGATAAAATGACCATAGCTCCGTTTACTGGAAACAGAGAAAGAGTTAGTGAACTTTTGGGATGATACATGTTGATGTATGTAGGTCCCCTGTCTACACATGCCAGGACTGGTTCTTTATACTTCATCATATTCTCTGATAATTTCTCAAGATTCAGTCATATGTTCCTGTTGAAACATGAGTTCGAGCCTTTTGAGATATTCACAGAATATAAGCGAGATGTAGAGAACCAGTATACGGGTATAAGTATTATGTCCAATGATGAGATCAAGGAGGAGAATACTTGAGCACGGAAATACTGGACTATTCTAAAGGAGAATGAGATTCTCTCTCAGCATTACTCCTCCGTATACAACATAGCACGATGGTATATCGGGGCGGAGCAGATACACCCTATTTGATATGGTGTGCTCTATGATGAGTACTACTGAGTTACCTATTTCCTTTTGGGTGTTATGCACTTGAGAAGTTGCATACCTATTGAATAGGGTTCGAATCAAATCAGATGCCTACCACTTCATATGTGATATGGAAAGGGAAGAGCCCATGTCTTAAGCTAGTTAAGATTTGGAGTTGACCGGCCTATGTCTAAAAACAAAATCCGGACAAGCTCGAGGCAAAGTCTATAATGTAGAACTAGAAAGGTTCCAGCTATACAAACTACAGCAGATGATTTGATAGAGCCAAAGGATTCAGTAGATTACAATGAACCTCAGCCTCTCCGCCGATCTAGTAGGGTTCCTCACCCACCTGAGAGATACTTCGGTTTCTCTATGACAGTGGGAGCGAGGACTGCATCATGAGATGATGACCCAACTAGTTTCGAGCTGGCCATCTGGAGTGGGACTCTGTAAGAATGGCTGGATGCTTAGCGATCTGAGATGGAATCCTTATACACCAACAAAGTATGGACTTTGGTTGCTATATCTGAAGGGTTAAATCCCCATCAGGAGCAAGTACATCTTGAGAAGATTACTTGGTGTACATGGAAAAGTTGAGACTTTCAAAGCTAGACTTGTTAAGGGTTTTCATCATCGACCAGGCGTGGATAATGATGAAACCTTTTCCAGTGGCTATGCTTAAGTCCATTCAGATCCTACTTACCACGGCTACATACCATGACTATGATATCTGGTGGTTGGGTGTCATGACTGCTTTTCTAAATGATGATTTGGAAGAGAGCGTCTATAAGTACACAGCCAGAGGGCTTCGTAGACAGCGGGAGCAGCGGAAACGTGTGCAAGATGCTTTATAGGATAAAGCAGGCATCGCGGAGTTGGAACATCTGTTTTGATGGATTAGTCAAAGAAGTTGACATCATCAAAATGGTAGATGAACCATGTATATACAAAAAGGTAGTAGGGAGTATGGTGACGATCCTCGTAGAGTACGTGGATGACATACTCTTGATAGGGAAGGAGTTTCCTATGCTACGCTCGATCAATCTCCGCTTATCACTACAATTCTCCATATAGGATCAAAGTGATACCTACTAAATCCTGGATTTTGGATCTATGAGATAGATCTAAATGGATGTTAGGATACTCACTAGATGTAGTGAGATGGTGTCAATCGATCCTGAGGAGAATCACTGGAAGGGTTCCAGTGTGATAAAGACGACTGAATGTCAGTCACAGGCATTGTCTTTACCCTCAGTGGAGGGACGGTATGTTGGAAGAATTCCAAGCTAGATACCGTGACATACTAGACGATAAAGGCAGGATACATCGCTACTTAAGATGCTCCCAAAGAGGCTGTTTGGGTGTATATTGGTTCATGAGATGAACTACGTTCCAACCATTGTGAGACAATGGGGTTGTGGCTTATGCTGAGGAACGCCGGTCCCATCAGTGATCCAGACATATTCTAAGGCAGTATCACTTGATCATGGAGATGGTTGATCTCCAGGGAGATCGAAGTTAAGGAGAGTAGACTCAGAGGACAACACGGCGGATCCACTCACGAAGGCCTGTTCCCAGAGAGAGACTTTTATGGGATGGTTGAGTATGAGATACTGCAACCACTGCTACAGATGGCCCTAGTGCAAGTGGGAGATTGTTAGTTATATGTATGCCCTAGAGGCCATTACTGTACATTGGATGTATATTGTAGTGGATGCTGGGACATATATAGGGAGGACTTTCTTGCTCGACATGATAGTATGCTATCTGGTTGACCTTTACCTTAACGTGTACACTGATTGTCTCTCTGTTACATGTTGGTAAAGCCCTTAGGATGTGTACTTGACTACCTGGACTGTGATGCGGATCATACTAGTGGGGACATGGTAGTCCATAAGTACATCCTTCAAAGTCCCTAGTCGAGGGTGTATCGAGACGGGGCATCGATATACCAGAGTAGACTAACGTATACCTTCTCGACCCATACAGATGGGCGATTGATGATCCCATATCCATTGGTGTTTGACATCAGAGATGATATACGGGTGCTCAGTAGAGACTGGGTACACTGGACGGACTCGCCGAGAACTCCCAGATGGTATTATACCTCACGTCAGATGGCAGTTCTCTGGTGACACCGGTACAGAGTAGTCTGTTGACCCGAGATCGTCATAGAGTCTTGTGTGGTTCCCACTGTGCTTTGATTTCCATCTTACCACGTCCAAGAGGGCGTGCAAAACGGTGGTTTTTGGGTACAGTCCCGAGTCACATGGAGGCAATGAGCGATAGGAGGGGATTCGTCTCTCCCGGTATAGGGAGTTGATGTTGCGCTGTGTTCGATTGGCTATAACAGGAAATCCCTGGCCAGGGTTGCTGAGATTTACTGGTAAGTGTTACCAGTAGTTTCTTGAATTGTTATAGACCTCATATCGACACGACTTATCGAGCTATTGGGGTCTGACGTATACCACCCCTAGGCAAGATATGCGACATATTAGACGATCAGACCGGACTGTACGGGAGTGTTTCTGGTTGGATTCACTGGAGTGTGAGTGGGCTTGCTCGTCGATCTTCAGATCGCTCAATTTCCGGGTGGCCGTTACGTTTAGCAGACCGCTTGCGGCTTGTGGGTGTTTGATATGATCATCACCTGCTGCCGGCGTATTGACGAGTCTTTAGAGTCCTACACAGAGGTTTCCTGGCTCAAGCGAAACGAAATAGGAGCGCATATGAGATATGTGCGGGACCGAGAATAATGAATGTATGTGATACCGTATTCCATTCTCGCGATGAATGTATCGAAAAGTTGTATGCGATATAACCTAGTTATCGAATCAAGGGTTGGTTCGATAAGCCGATACATAGAATACTAGTCGGTTATATGAGATATGACCGGATCGTTAAATCAAGTGTTGATTTAATGATTTAATGCATAATTATATATTTGATATATTACTTTGCATTAACTAGTATCGGTTCACTTTAAATGGATTTTCTCGCTCGGTTGTGCGCATTGCATATGCGATATGATTTTGTGCACTTGTTTGTATCATATTTGATGATACATGCAAATTAGGATTTGTGTAAAGAATTAAACCTTGGTTAAAGAAATGGTTAGGTTTTTTTTTTTTTTTTGATTATTCATTTATTCATTTGTTTTTATTTTTGGAAAATAAATTGCATAAAAATAGAATGGTGGCTTTCTTTTGTCTTCTTTCATGAAGCTTCATGAACTTTTGACTTAGTCACCATTTTGTCTCATGCTTAACCCTAACCAATTCAATTAACTCAAGTTAATTCTCTACACCTAACCATGGTGAGAATTATGATAAGAATGGATTTTTATTTATTCTTTAAGACTTATCATAATTTTTATCATCTTCTTCCTCTTCTTCTTCTTCATTTTTCAAGTGAAGAAAACCAAGCTCCATCAATGGTGATTGATGGAAACTAGTGAGAAATCCAAAACTAAAGTCTACCCACTTCCTATTTCTTCATCCTCTACCTCTTGCCAAGTAGTAGAGTGTGTTTCCTTCACAAGTTATCATGGTTTGGTGAAGGTGGAGCTTGATCTAGCGATGCCTCGACGTATATCATCTTCGGCACGAAGCCGACGACCTTGCCCGCTCGTTCTCCGATGAAGCCGACACTAGAGCCCGGATTTGATTTGGACAGCCGAGGAGACTTCATTGCGGAGCTATGGAGGTGGAGAACCGGATCTACAAAGGTTGTATTTCCGTATCTCTTAGTTAAGTGTTAACTAGTTCTCTTTTCGCCTAGATTTCTAGCCAACGATCCGTACACTAGGGTTTCTCGGCACCTAGAATTTTTGAAATTGGCATGTTCGATGCCTTGTGAGACCTCTTGAGAGTGCCTAGGAACCCTACACATTCATGAAGGCCTTACCCCAGACTCACTTCGAGCGGCTGATCGAGATGATAGGTCTTCGATATGCCAGTACATGGCCTTAGTGCAAGTGGGAGATTGTTAGTGTATATACCCTAGAGGCCATTACTGTATCATACTAGTTTGTATATTACTTGATGGAAGCTTGGGATATTCACAGTTGTATATACAATCTTACTCGAAATAGTAGTATGCTACTTGGTTTGTCTCTGCTTTAATATGTGCATGTGTTTCTTTTAGCATATCGCTTATATACATATCAGTAGAGCCCTTAGGATCTTTGCTTGATTACCAGCGTTGTGATGGCGCTCACACTCGTAGGGGCTGGGTAATCCATAAGCACATCCTTATACAGGTCCCTAGTCGTTGGACTATCGAGACAGGGCATCGATACTCCGGAGTAGAGTAGCGTATGCGCTTCTCATCCCAGCATGGGAGACGGTCTGTCCCACAGCCGTCAGTACGTCGTACTTGAGATAGTATGCGGGTGCTCGTTAGGTTACGAGTACACTGGACAGGACTCGTCGGGAACTGTTGGTTGGTATTATACCTATCGTCAGTTATCAGTTCCCAGGTGACATGAGTACAGCTTAGTCCGCTGACTTGACACTGTCACTTTGCCTCGAGTGTATTCCCACTGCACTTTGATTACTACCCTACCACGGCTCAAAGGAGTCGTGCAAACAGGTAGTTTTTGGGTGCAGTCCCGAAGCACTTGGAGGCAGTGACGGTTAGACAGGATTCATCTCTCCCGGTATTGGGGGTTGACATCGCGCTGTGTCCAGGAGAGCCATTACACAAGTAGTCCCTGGCCAGGGCAAGCGAGATATACTGGTAGGTTTCCAGTGTTATCTCAGGGTGTTCTGGGCTACACTCCGACTCGACATGTACCGCTATTAGGGGACTGACGTTCACTGCTCCCTAGGCCCGCCATGCGATGTATCAGACGAACAGACCGGACTGTACGGAGACTGTCACATACAGGCTCAGTAGGAGTTCAGATGGGGTCACCTCGTCAGTCTTCTTATCGGCATCTTCCTGGGGACCGTTACGTACAGTTAGTGCCGCTTGCGGTCTGCGGTTAAACCCACTGCCAGCGTAGTGTCGAGTCTTTAGAGTCCCACACAGAGAGCTATTCGCCTTTAGGCAAAATGAATAGAGGTCGCATGGTTTTGCGACATGGTTCGTTCACATCCGCGCACTTGTGCACGTTTGCTGTCCGGACAGCTTATACTAGCGGGCTTTGGTTTAAGCCAGATCCTAGTATATGATTTGGGATTGGTTTTATCTCATTGTATTCGTGTTCCTCGGATCACGAATATGGGTGCGTATGCACAGTTGATTGAGACAGAGGGAGAGGACTTTGATTAGGGTTAATGACCATTATCATTTTATTAACCCTAATGCTTATGTGTGTATTATGATTAATTGATATTAGTTATATATAATTGTGCATGGTTAGGGTTGTTGATATTTTGACTATCTTGACTTGTTGACCTTAGTTGACATGTTGACCATCATCATTCCATATAAAAGATGCTCTTTGATCCTTGCAATTTTTATTTAATGTGAAATGATAATGGTTAAGTCTTGATTAAGCCATGACAATTCTCTTGCTAATTATCAATTTACAATAATTCACACATATATGTGAGAATGGCTTATTATTCTCTTATTCTATCATATGCTTTCTCTCTCTTGCTCTTCCTCTCCCTCAAGCTCTCCCCTCTCATGTGTTGAGAAACACTTGAGCTTGAGCTAAACCTTTCCAAAGTAACCTCTACTCTCATCTAAGGTTCTAGGATTAGCACTTCTAGCACCTTAGTTACTTCTAGTTTGGAGTTGAAGCCAAAGGTTGAGGCTCTCGGGTGGATCCTTCTTCGACTAGAGAAGACGACAAGGTGATCTCTTTCTTCCACTCCAAGGAGCAAGGAGAGAAGGACATAAAGCCCAAGGTATAACCTTTCTACCTTATAGCTAAATCTAGTTAGCTTTTAGTTAGTTTTTGTTTAGCAAAGATCCTCCTTAGTTAGTCCATGTTGCCTAGCATGATAAAAATCCGATTTTTATTCCGTTTTCCGCCTCCTCGCAAGCACCGGGGTGGGCAACGTGGACTTACAGATCCGATGTCCAATCTCGCCGAAAACAACTTTTTTGAGACTTCGTATCTGGCGATACGGGATTGCTCTCCAAACAGATCCTTAGTATGAAGAAATATGGATTCGAGATCCATATTCTCGTGCCTCCTCTGATGTTCATTGTCCATAGTGGCAAGCACGAGGCACTTGGCCTTCGCGCTATCAATCTCCCAGGTCTTACGGATTTCCTTATCTGCGACGCTGGATTGAGGACCTGGGACAGTGGGAGCTTTGGTGGTAAGGAGATACCCCAACTTTTCATAAGTGATTGCCATTTTGACATTCCTGAGCCAATTTTTGTAGTTTGGCCCTATCAGTATGTTTTTATCTAGTAGTAACTTAAGTCCGGTCATGATACTTGGTCGCTGTAATTAGGAGAGAGAGAAGAAACACTTTAGCATGATGCTCTTGCAAGTTTAGAGTGGTTTTAGTTTGTCTAAACAGGATGGCTCCCACTGTTTCTCGAATCCTTCCTCAAACCAAAAAAGAAGAATTAGTCGGGATCAATCTCACCGTACAATTCTTGCTTAACCGTTCAGCCAGGCCAGTGTTGGTACTTCGATGGAGGTTTTCCAACACTTTCGCGAAGTTCCTTAATTAAATAACCTCTTTTCCCTATGGGTGTAGCCTCGCTAACACCTTTCTAGACACCTACTTGGTTTATAGCATTGATCGTTAAGTGAGAAAGTTCCTGAGGAGTAGCATATACTCACGGTAGGATCGGGATCCAAATATCATCGTGTGATAAAACTGAAGGAATCCTACCAGAATCATCACACTCCAAATGGTATGCAGCGCTAGCAAGTTTCAGTTTCTTCAGAAACTCCCGATGTGGATTTTTGCCCCATGCTCTTATGACCTTGACGTAGGCCAAAATATCATAAGTCACATGTCAAGTTCTACCCTTCATTTACCAGGTTAATTTGAACCCACCCGTACTTACCCTTGACGTAGGCCAAAATGGTAGTACGACTGTCTCAAACCAACGCATCTATCTATGCAACAGATAAATATCCGGCAGCTACCAATCACTATGCCTTGGCATGGGTCAAAATACATAGCTTGAATACTATCGAATATTTAACTGAAATGATGGAGGGCTACGGATGGTTTTGGCGAAACCGTGATCGTAGTGAACTTGATATAATCGAAGGAACACGATAGCTTTTAAAGGGAGTGGTTCAATCTTCACGTTTTTAAAAGTTTTCTATTTTGAAAAGAAACTGAGCGGTTTTGAAATTGTTCCAATGACTTAACTTTAATTTATTTTCTTGCATTAATTTAATGTGTCCCATCAATTAATCCTACCATTGCAGAAAACAACGAAAATATGACGTATGCTTATGCCATCCGCATTCGCCACGGGCCCCCGTCATCACCCGTTAGGTTACTTAACTAACGACAGAGCGGGGGCTGGACTAGAACGGATGCAAAACATAAGCAACGCCTACTAGATATCATATATAGATATATACATTTGTCATATGCAATGATAACCATTCCAGATCATAGGTGAACACATTGGATATACTTAGAATCCGCGTTTCGTTCGAGCCTGCAACGAAAGACGGATTACACGGTCACGATGAATAGCTAAACCCCACCCTAGACCCCTACGGGTACGGCAAACTACCCGCCAAGTACCCGAAGTGAAGCAACCTCCCTCGACAACGTGGGTAGGCAACTTGGAACTTCAAAGTACCCGGTAGTTTGTGCACCCCACCTTGGGTCTATCCTAGGAGCAAAAACAGTTAAAGAAATAATATACAATGGCGGCTACAACCTCATCCCGGATGTGCGGCCATAAAATAATATTACATCAATTTAAATATTACATCAAATGAAAGATAAAGAAAACTCTCATCTCACAAAACCCCGGCTATTCATCCGCAACAATCCAACAAGTTCATATACACAAACTAACAACATTACAGATCATAGATATGCACAACCCCCACTAATCGACGTATAGTGATTAGTTGACGTTCACTGCATATATCACATCACAGATATAACCCATTAGCAAAGTCTACAGAACTTCGATCAAAAATACGGATTTGCAACTACCCCAAACTCAACTTTGTCCTCTGGAAATACTGGGCAGAAACAAAATATACTAAAAATCCCAAAACAGAACACTAAGTAAACTACAGCAAAGACGAGTCGCGGCCGAGTCAACTCGGCCGCGGCTCCGCGGCAAGAAGCATGTTCTCGCCGCGGTTCCGCAGCGCGTTGACCGAGTCAGTGGTTCGTTTTTGCTGACTGTTCTAACAAAACCCTGAGCCGATTTTTAATGTATGTGGAATTATTTTTAAAGTAGTTTTAAAAATCGGCAGAAAGTTAAGTTTTTCGGACGTGTTTTGCGATTTTTCTCGGATCGAAATTCAAAATACTTTGCTAACTTGCTAGTTGTTGTTTAGCTAGGCTCTGATACCACTGTAAGTCCACGTTACCCACCCCGGTGCTTACGGGGAGGCGGAATAGGTAAAAAACGATTTTCAAACTCATGGCAACATGGACTAGAAAGGAGGATCTTTCCTAAACAAAAACTAACAACCAAGCTAAAAGGTTTAGCTACTCGGTTAGAGGGTTATACCTAAGTCTTGAACTCCTTCTCTTCTTGCTCCTTGGAGTGGGTTGAACGGCTCCTCCTCATCGCCTTCTCTTGCCGAAGAAAGATCCACCCGAGGGTCTCTACCTTGAGCTCCTACCTCAATCTAGAGGTGACTAAAGTGCTTGGCTTGCTAAACCTAGAACCATAGAATGAGTAGAGTGGAGTTTTGGTGTTTTATTTCAAAAGCAAATGGTTCTCAACACATGAGAGAGGAGAGCTTTGAGAGAGAGGAAGAGGATGAGCTTTGGATGAGAGAGAATGAGCAAGAGAGAATGAGGATAATTATCAACCATTCTCACATATATGTGAATTAAGATAATTAATAATTAATCAAAGATAATTGTGATGGTTTAATTCAAATGACCATTATCATTTCACATTTAATGAATTTTGCAAGAATCAAAGAGCATCTTTCATGTGAAATGATGATGGTCAATATGTCCACATGGGTCAACAAGTCAACCATAGTCAAATGGTCAACAACCCTAACCATAACACAATTATCTAGAATTAATATCAATAATCATATTTCACATATTCATTAGGGTTTGGAAAAAGACAACGGTCATCAACCCTAATGAGAATCCTCTGCCTCTGCCTCAGTTAACTGTGCATATACACCCGTATCCATGTTCCGAGGAACACGAATACAATGAGATAAAACCAATCCCAAAACATATACTAGGATCTGGCTTAAACCAAAACCCGCTAGTAATAACTGTCCGGACACGAAACGTGCACAAGTGCGCGGATGTGAACGAACCCCGTCGCAAAACCATGCGACCTCTACTCTGTTTTGCCCAAAGGCGAATAACCCTCTGTGTGGGACTCTAAAGACTCGACACTATGCTGGCAGTGGGTTTAACCACAGGCCGCAAGCGGTACTAGCTGTACGTAACGGTCCCCAGGTAGATACCGATAAGAAGACTGACGAGGTGAACCCATCCGAACTCCTACTGAGCCTGAATATGACAATCTCCATACAGTCCGGTCTGTTCGTCTAAAAGTATCGCATGGCGGGCCTAGGGGGGCGGTAAACGTCAGTCCCTTAATAGCGGTACAAGTCGTGTCGGAGTGTAGCCCAGAACACCCTGAGATAACACTGGAAACGCTACCAGTATATCTCGCTAGCCCTGGCCAGGGAATTTGTGTAATGGCTCTCCTAGACACAGCGCGATATCATCCCCCAATATCGGGAGAGGCGAATCCTGTCTAACCGTCACTGTCTCCAAGTGCTTCAGGTCTGCACCCAACTGCTACCTGTTTGCACGACTCATTTGAGCCGTGGTAGGGTAGCAATCTAAGAACAGTGGGAACACACTCGAGGTGAAGTGACAATGTCAAGTCAACGGACTAAGTTGTACTCATGTCACCTGGGAACTGATAACCGACGATAGGTATAGTACCAACCAACAGTTCCCGACGAGTCTTGTCCAGTGTACTCGTAACCTAACGAGCACCCGCATACTATCTCAAGTACGACGTACTAATGGCTGTGGGAAAGACCATCTCCCATGCTGGGATGAGAAGCGCATACGCTAGTCTACTCCTTAGTATTGTTGCCCCGTCTCGATAATCCTACGACTAGGTACCTGTATAAAGATGTGCTTGTAGATTACCCAGCCCCCACTAATGTGACTGCCATCACAACGCTGGTAATCAAGCAAAGATCCTAAGGGCTCCACTAATGTGTAAAAGCGATATGCTAAAAGAAAACACATGCACACATTAAAGTAGAAACAAACCAAGTAGCATACTACTATTTTGAGCAAGATTGTCTATACAACTGTGAATATCCCAAGCTTCCATTAAGTAATATACAAACTAGTATGATACAGTAATGGCCTCTAGGGCATATACACTAACAACAATAAAATCCATGGAGATCTGTTCCCATATCCACTCCGGAACGGGTAAAGGCTGCAACTCTCCTACCGGTCTCTGATGCTCAGCCTTGACTTGCTGATAAGTCAGACACCTCGAAACGAAGTCCGAAATATCAGTCTTCAACCCTACCCATCAGAAGATATCTCTCAAGTCACGATACATTTTGGTGGAACCTGGGTGAACACTATAAGCTGATTGATGTGCCTGCTCTAGGATCTCGCGTCTCAACCCATCGGTATCAAGTACAAACAAATGAGTCCCAAAATGTAGCACACCCTGGTCATCAATCAAGAACTCCGAACCTCTACCCTGCCGAACATGCTCAAGAATCTCATGCAAACCAGCATCGTCGGGCTGTGCCTCGCAAATTCGATCAAGTAGATATAGATGGGCACGGACATGAGTAAGCTGTCCCCCAGTGGAAGTGAACTCAAACTGTACTCTGCTGTCGTACAAGATCTGCGAATCTTCAGAAGACTGTCTTTGAACTGCGCTCAACTGTGACAAGCTACCCCCGGGTCTACGACTAAAAGCATCAGCTACCATATTCGCATTGCCCGGGTGATAAAGGATCTCGCAATCATAATCCTTCACAAGCTCCATCCAACGGCGTTGTCTCAAATTCAGATCCCGCTGCTGGAAGATGTTCTTTAAGCTCTGGTGGTCTATGAAAATCTGACATGACTCCACGTACAAGTAGTGTCTCCAAATCTTAAGTGCAAAGACCACCGCGGCCATCTTAAGATCATGAGTGGGGTAATTATGCTCGTGCTTCTTCAACTGCCGGGAAGCATAAGCGATAACACTATCATGCTGCATCAATACACAACCGAGCCCCACTCGAGAAGCATCACAGTAAACGACAAAGCCGCCCTATCCAGAAGGCAAAGATAAAACTGGTCCAGTCGTCAACCGAGTCATCAACTGCTGAAAACTCAGCTCGCATGCCCCAGTCCAAAGAAAAGGAACCCCCTTCCTGGTTAGTCCGGTCAGCGGTGCAGTGATACTCGAGAAGTCCTGCACGAAACGGAGGTAATAACCGGCTAAGCACAAAAAGCTGCGGACCTCTGTCACTGATACAGGTCTGGGCCAAAGCTGTACGGCTTCGATTTTCCTCGGGTCCATATGAATACCGTCTTCCGTAACCACATGACCCAGGAAGTCAACTCTATCAAGCCAGAAGGTACACTTCGAGAATTTAGCAAACAACTGGTGCTCCCTCAATGTCTGCAAAGCAATCCTCAAGTATTGCCCATGCTCCTCTCGACTCTTGGAATAAACTAGAATGTCATCAATAAACGCAATAATAAACTGGTCGATGAACGGAATGAAAATCCGGTGCATCAAATCCATGAACGCTGCTGGGACATTGGTGAGTCCGAACGGCATCACCAAAAACTCATAATGCCTGCAGCGTGTACGAAAAGCAGTTTTCGGAATGTCATCATTCCGAACCCGCAACTGATGATAACCCGATCTCAAATCAATCTTGGAAAAATGTCCAGCACCCTGGAGCGAATCAAATAAATCGTTAATGCGAGGTAATGGAAACATATTCCGCACCGTAACTCGGTTCAATTGACGATAATCAATGCACAACCTCAAACTGTCGTCCTTCTTCTTGACGAGCAGAACAGGAGCTCTCCAAGGCGAAACACTCGGACGTACAAGTCCCCTATCAAGCAACTCTTGCAGCTGGTCCTTAAGCTCCATCGGGGCCATCCGGTAAGGCGGTATAGAAATAGGCCCCGTGCCGGGGATCAACTCAATGCAAAACTCAATCTCACGCTCAGGCGGCAATCCAGGTAACTCATCGGGAAAAACTTCAGGAAACACTCTCACAATAGGAACCCGGTACAACAAATCTACCGTGGCTCCGGTATCACGAATGAAAGCTAAGAATCCCCGACATCCTCTCATCAAGAGCCTACTGGCGCATAGGGCTGAAATTAAATTGTGAGGGGTGGCACCACGTTCCCCCTGCACAACAAGAACTGACTCGCCCGGAAAACAAAACCTGACTGTCTTCTCGCGGCAGTCCACAGACTCGTAGCAAGTACCTAACCAGTCTATGCCCAGAAGAACGTCGAAGTCCAACATCTCAAGAACGATCATGTCGACGGACGAATCTTTATCTCCAATACGGAAGGCACACGACCGAAACACATGTGGCGCAACAAAAGACTCGCCAACAGGAGCAGTCACAACAAGCGGCTGGTCTAGCAAACACGACTCTCGGCCCAACCTTGGCATGAAGTGTGTAGAAACATATGAGTGCGTAGATCCCGGATCTAACAAAACGTGTGCATCGAAGGAATATACTGAAAGAGTACCTGAAACCACTGCATTGGACGCCTGCGCTTCCTGATGAGTCAAAGCGAATACTCGAGCCTGCCCTCTACCGGCGACTGGCTGTCCTCCGCCTCTGCCACCCCGTCCACTCTGAACAATCCTTCCGCGACCATGACCTCTCTGAGCATAAGTCTGACGCGGAGAAACAACAAGCGTAAGAGGCAACGCACTCTGAGGTGGAGAAGGTGGTAGGGTAACATGTGGTACGGCTGCCTCATCCTCACGTCGCTCAGTACAATCTCTAACGCGATGATAAAAACTCCCACACCGGAAACATCCAGACGATGACTGCTGACCCTCCTAGGGATAAGAGCTAAATAGCTGGCCTCGTCTTAAGCCTCTGCTACCCCCACGACCTGAACGAAATTTGTCGCGGCGTCTATACATCTGTCTCCGGTCGGATACACCAGTATGAACCCTCTTCGGTTCCGGAACGACCGATGTCTTGGAAAGACGCTCCTCAACCAGTAGGGCTGCGTCCACTATGGCTACATATGTGTCAAAATGCTGGGCGTTGATAGCGAGGAACAACTGGGTCATCAGGCCTCGCACAAATCTCTTGATCCGCATCACCTCAGTGTCCGGCAAATATAGAGCATACACAGATAGCTGGGTAAACTGAACATCGTACTATGTCACAGTCATAACCGGAGTCTGGCATAATGACTCAAAACTGCGAGCTCGAGCATCCCTGACGCTCTACGGAAGAAAACGGGCAAGAAAATGTTAGTTATATGTATGCCCTAGAGGCCATTACTATACATAGGATGTATATTGTGGTGGATGCTTGGACATATATAGGGAGGACTTTCTTGCTCGACATGATATTATGCTATCTGGTTGATCTTTACCTTAACGTGTACACCGATTGTCTCTCTGTTACATGTTGGTAAAGCCCTTAGGATGTGTACTTGACTACCTGGACTATGATGCGGATCATACTAGTGGGGACATGGTATTCCATAAGTACATCCTTCAAAGTCCCTAGTCGTGGGTGTATCGAGACGGGGCATCGATATACCATAGTAGACTAGCGTGTACCTTCTCGACCCATACAGATGGGCGATGGATGATCCCATATCCATTGGTGTTTGACATCAGAGATGATATACGGGTGCTCAGTAGAGACTGGGTACACTGGACGGACTCGCCGAGAACTCCCAGATGGTATTATACCTTACGTCAGATGGCAGTTCTCTGGTGACACTGGTACAGAGTAGTCTGTTGACTCGAGATCGTCATAGAGTCTTGTGTGGTTCCCACTGTGCTTTGATTTCCATCTTACCACGTCCAAGAGGGCGTGCAAAACGGTGGTTTTTGGGTACAGTCCCGAGTCACATGGAGGCAATGAGCGATAGGAGGGGATTCGTCTCTCCCGGTATAGGGAGTTGATGTTGCGCTGTGTTCAATTTGCTATAACCGGAAATCCCTGGCCAGGGTTGCTGAGATTTACTGGTAAGTGTTACCAGTAGTTTCTCGAACTGTTATAGACCTCATATCGACACGACTTATCGAGCTATTGGGATCTGACGTTTACCACCCCTAGGCGAGATATGCGACATATCAGACGATCAGACCGGACTGTACGGTAAGTGTTACTGGTTGGATTCACAGGAGTGTGAGCGGGCTTGCTCGTCGATCTTCTGATCGCTCAATACCTGGGTGGCCGTTACGTTTAGCAGACCGCTTGCGGCTTGTGGGTGTTTGATATGATCATCACCTGCTGCCGGCGTATTGACTAGTCTTTAGAGTCCTACACAGAGCTTTCCTGGCTCAAGCGAAACGAAATAGGAGCCCATATGAGATATGTGTGGGACCGAGAATGATATTAGTATGTGATACTGTATTCAATTCTCGCGATTTGTGACGCTGATCGGTTATATGCGATATAGCCGGGTTATCGGATCAAGTGTTGATTCGATAAGTTGTTACTATAGATATTAGTCGGTTGTATGCGATATGACCGGATCGTTAAATCAAGTGTTGATTTAATGATTTAATGTATAATTATATATTTGATATATTACTTTGCATTAACTAGTATCGGTTCACTTTAAATGGATTTTCTCACTTGAATTCTGCAAGTTGTATATGTGATATACTTTTGTGCACATGATTGTATCATGTTTGATGATACATGCTTATTTGGTTAAGTGTAAAGAATTAAACCTTGGTTAAGTATATGGTTAGGTTTTTATTTATTTATCCATTCATTTATCTATTTATTTTGGATTAATAAAGTGAGAAGAAAACAAAATGGTTGCTTTGATTCATGAAGTTTCTTGAAACTTCATGCAACTTTGACCATTTTGTCTTCATCTCCTTAACCTAACCATTCACTAACCCTAGTCTATTCTCTACACCTAACTATGGTTGGAATTATGATAAGGATTAATTTTTCTTTTCAATTCTAATTAACTTATCATAACATTATCTTCTTCTTCTTCTTCTTCTTCAAGATGAAGAAGCTTGACTTCATCAATGGTGGATTGATGAAATGAGTGAGAAATCCAATTCTAAAGTGTACCCATTTTCTATTTCTACCTCCTGTACCTCTTGCCAAGTAGTAGAGTGTGTTTTCTTCACAAGTTTCATGACTTGGTGAAGTGGGAGCTTGATCTAGTGATGCCTCGACGTAGATCATCTTCGGCATCGACATCGACGACCTAGCCCACCCATTTCTCCGACGAAGCCGACGCAAGAGTCCGGGATCCGATTTGGACAGCGGAGGGACATCATTGAGGAGCTATAGAGGTGGAGCACCGGATCTACAAAGGTTGTATTTCCGTTCTTGTAGTTAATTTGTTAACTAGTTTCATTTATCGCCTAAAATTCTAGTTAACGATCCGTAATCTAGGGTTTCTCGGCACCGTAAAATTTGAAATTGGCATGGTTGATGCCTTGTGAGACCTCTTGAGAGTGCCTATGAACCCTACAGTGGTATCAGAGCCTAGCTAGAGCCTTAGGCGATGTCTAGACGACGTTTGAAATCCGATCGACCCGAAACCCTAATCCGATTCATGCTCTCTGTACATTTTTGTAAAATATGGATTTTTCAATATTAAAAATATGCAGAAAAATAAGCTGGAGTTTATAAGAATTACTGTGAAGTTCGACAGGCTAATCCCATCATACCGCCGCGGTTCCGCGGCATGAGCTTGGCTCATGCGGCGGTTCCGCGGCCGTACTATCTCCATTTCCATTTTTTCCTGCACAGTAATTCTTAATTCTAAATGTTATATTTTCTGGGTATTTTTATTGTTACTATACAGTTGAGTTTTCTGGGGTTGTTTTGGGGATTCGAATGTTCGATCGGATTATCAAATTTTGTCTGTGTGGCTTTCCGGATAATTTTTGAATATGTTAAAAAGTTCGACCAGATACAAATACCCAATCTTTCCCCTGCCGGAAAATATCCAAGTGTTGGATTTTTCCGAGGTTTAAAGACGTTCTAAGTAGTGCAAGTAACGCGATGGACCCTCTAGAAGACAACAAACCTTAACTCGATTATGTGACCGTCTTGAACTGCCCTTTGAACCTTAGGGTTTGGGGCAGTACGACGTGCCACATGTGAGGCGTTGGCTTGACCCTTCTACGGCTGGACTGTTGGTACTGAGGCACGAACTGAATGTTTTTAGACTTGTTTCATGTGTTGATCTGTATCGGGAAAACTTAGGTGTTTGAATGTTCGATCGGAAAGTTTAACATTTTCTAATTATCTGGAATGGGATACAACAATTGGAATTCACAAGAAGTTATGAGATAACTGAATGAATGTTATAAACATAGCAGTTTAGTCTCACTTGATCGGTTGCCATGGAATTTTGATGTGATCAAAAGTCCGTCGCAATCACGTAGTGTACGCGGATACTCGCCGGGTAAACTTAATAGACAGCCTCACTCCATAGCCCCGACCAAGGGACTGTAGGAGAACCCCGTCGCCGAAAGCATCCGTTCGGGTGCTCGCGGCAGCGGTGTTCCACCTTGGTGCACTTCGTCGACGGTATCGGGGGTGCGGCCGTCTACTGAAGTTTTCGACGAGTATTCGATCAGGATGTCGGGAATCTTGTTGAATTGCCCGACTTGACATTGAAAAGTGTTTTCGATAATGAGACTAAAATGCGGGGTTTATAATTGTTAGGCATGTGATGTCTAAGGTGTTCATTTGATTAGGCATGCGATGTCTATGCAGATTGCGGATTCCAACTGTTGTAGTTTTACACTTTCTTTTCTGTGATCGTAAGTGTAATATGTGATATCGCCGGTTTCGTTGCTATATGTCAACGACAATTGGGATGCGCATATTTACTTACGTTGATGACATATGATGTTATGTGTTGCTGGATATGTTATATTGGATCGTCGTGTTTGAATAGCCGGGGGGTTTTATGTGAGATGAGTGTTTTTCATTTTCATTCATGTAAAAACTTGTATGTAATATTCTTTTATTGGGACACTTCCAGGTTGCGGAAGTTGTCACCGTTTGTATATTATTTACTTTTCCGCACTAGGATAGACCCAAGGAGGAAGGCACAAGTAACTGGGTTCTGGGGCACAGTGGGAGACCAACTCGAGGAGTCGAGTCCGGGTCTCCTAACCCTAGAATTGGTAGGGTTGCTTGCCGCTCTCGTAGGGCTCTAGGGGTGTGGGTTTGGCTATTCATCACGACCGTGGAATCCGTGTTTTATAATGGCTCGTATTGAAAACACGGACGTCCTAGTATATCCAATATTTCATATGATTCTTCTGCTGCGATATCTGTGATGTGATCATGTGATGTTCTGTGATAGATAGAGTATATAGTATATATGATATATTATATAGACGTTACTTATGTTTTACACCCGCGCTAGTCCTGCCCTGCTCTGCCGTTAGTCACCTAACCTAACGGTGCACGAGGGGACATCGAGGCGAATGCGGATGGCATAAGTGTACGTCGTATTTATCTGTAATGTTTAGGTACTTAAATGATGGGACTTCATTAATGTGATTAATGAAATAAAAGAAACCTAAGATGTTGTAGAATCGAATTTCAAAATAAAACAGGTAGCTACAGTTCTTGCTTTGCACAGAGGTATATATGTTATATCCTGCACCTTATTCGATAAGGAAAGGACCGAGATCCCTTCACCGGGAGTGACTCCTTTAGCAATAACTGGCAGATGCTACACACTCGGTTTGTCTGTTGATTGCTTTTAAGAGTTTTTGCTTTGCACAGTGATATATATGATATATCCCGCACCTCATTCGACGAGGAAAGGACCGACGATCCCTTCACCGGGAGTGACTCCTTTAGCAAAACTAGAAAAGCCTCAAGAACACTCCATTTTTAAAAATCATTTGATTGTACAACGATATAAAGTTCATTACGCAAAAGGTTTTCTTAAAAACCTGACGTAGCCCTCCGTCATTTCAGATATGTCCTAGTTAGTATTCGTGCTGCGTTTGTTGACTCAGTCAAGGCGTAGTGTGCGGTAGCTGATTAGTGCTTATCTGCAAAGCATATGATGCGATTGGATTAGGGTAGTCGTGCGGCCTTGTTGACTCAGTCAAGGGTCGTGCGGGTGGGTTTAATTCAATCGAGAAATGACGGGTTGAACTTTACTTGTGGTCTATGATTTGTTGACTCAGTCAAGGTCATAGATCGCTTGGGGCAAAATATTATCGGGAATTTCAAGTGTTGAAATTTGCAATGAGATTGCATACCTTCTATGAGATAGTTGGATCCCGATACCCGCTGTGAGTAATTGTTACTCCTGGGAGAGTTTTACACGTTACAATTAGCCGATCAAGTAGGTGTCTAGAAAGGTGTCAACGGGGTTACGCCTCTGGGAAAATGAGGTTTACTGTAATTAGGTTCGTGCGAAAGCACGGGGGACCTCCCTCAAAGTACCGACACTGGCCTGGCTGAAAGATTGGCGAACTTGTAGTGTGTAGTTAATCCCGGCTAGTCTTTCCTTTTAGGGTTTGAAGGAAGATTTGATAAAAAGCAGTGGGAGCCATCCTGATTAGATAAAACAATAACCAATCTGATCTTGCAAGAGCGCACGCTGAGTGTTTTCTTCTCTCTCTCTCCAGGTAGCGACCATGTCACGCCATAATCAAGATAATAATACGGATTATTGACCGAACCCGCTTGTTATACTGAGCTGGTGAACGTTGGTCCCGCTCCAACTTATAATTGTTATAAGACAGAGTAGGATATTGGGGATTACCAGAATTCCCGTGCCGCCCAAACGAAGAGAGTGCATGATGATGCATCATCTACGGGTGTGTTCATTGCAGAGAACTGTTTCTCAGTATCCTTTACGTCCTGGGTATGTGATACCAAATCAGGATTCCAGATATGTAATATGTTACATAGGGCTACAGAAAGGTAGAGAACTGAGAATGGGTGATAAGTTTCATGAGGCAGAAAACGGGGCAAGAGTTGCAGCCAAGTTGTTGGTCACTGTCACCCTGTATTACCAATACATTGATTCTGAACGAATGTTATTAGATACCGAACCTGATATACAAAATCATATCAGCCTCTTTATCAGTAAAGAAATGATAAAATTTTGTATTGTCGGATAATGTTTTGAACATTTCCTATATCAAAAGTTGATCGGTTCAGGCACGTTATCTAAAAGCATTGATGTTCTAAATCAAACTACAGTTCTTAGTATATGGAACACACACAAGAGGAAGAATTCAGAAATGAATGTATTCTTCTTGGGGCATTGTAGACTAGGTCATATCAATGCGACCCGACTAGCTGAAGTTACATGAAGATGCATATTTAAATCAGTTTGAATCTACATCTTGTGAAACTTGCCAGTCATGTCACAGAGATAAGATGACCACAGCTCTGTTTATTGGAAACGGAGAAAGAGTTAGTGAACTCTTGGGATGATACATGTTGATGTATGTAAGGCCCCTGTCTACATATGCCAGGAATGGTTCTTTGTACTTCGTTACATTCTCTGATGATCTCTCAAGATTCAGACATATGTTCCCGTTGAAACACAAGTCAGAACCTTTTGAGGTATTCACAGAATATAAGTTAGAAGTAGAGAACCAATAAGGGTATAAGTATTATGTCCTTTGATGAGATCAAGGAGGAGAATACTTGGGTGCGGAATTCCTGGACTATTCTAAAGGAGAATGAGATTCTCTCTCAGCATTACTCCTCCGTATACACCATAGCACGATGGTATATCGGGGCGGAGCATATGCACCCTATTCGATATGGTGCGCTCTATGATGAGTACTACTGAGTTACCTATTTCCTTTTGGGAGTTATGCACTTGAGAAGCTGCATACCAATTGAATTGGGTTCCAATCAAATCTATTGCCTACCGCTTCGTATGTGATATGGAAAGGGAAGAGCCCATATCTTAAGTTAGTTAAGATTTGGGGTTGATAGGCCTATGTCTAAAAGCATAATCCGGACAAATTCGAGGCAAGGTCTGTTATGTACAACTGGAAAGGTTCCAGCTATACAAACAACAGCAGATGATATGGTAGAACCAAAGGATTCAGTAGATACCAACGAACCTCAGCCTCTTCGCCGATCTAGTAGGGTTCCTCACCCACCTGAGAGATACTTCGGTTTCTCTATGACAGTGGGAGAGAGGATGGCATCATGAGATGATGACCCAACCAGTTTCTAGCTGGCCATCAGGAGTGGGACTCTGTAAGAATGGCTGGATGCTTAGTGATCAGAGATGGAATCCATGTACACCAACAAAATATGGACTTTGGTTGCTATATCTGAAGGGTTAAATCCCCATCAGGAGCAAGTATATCTTGAGAAGATTACTTGGTGTAGATGGAAAAGTTGAGACTTTCAAAGCTAGACTTGTTAAAGCTTTTCGTCATCGACCAGGCGTGGATAATGATGAAACTTTTTCAAAGTGGCTATGCTTAAGTCCATCCAGATCCTACTTGCCACGGCTACATACCATGACTACGATATCTGGCGGTTGGGTGCCATGACTGCTTTTCTAGATGGTGTTTTAGAAGAGTGCATCAATAAGTACACAGCCAGAGGGCTTCATAGACAGTGGAAGCAGCGGAAACGTGTACAAGATGCTTTATAGGATAAAGCAGACATCGTGGAGTTGGAACATCTGTTTTGATGTGTTAGTCAAAGAGTTTGACATCATCAAAATGGTAGATGAACCTTGTATAAACAAAACGGTAGTAGGGAGTATGGTGGTGATCCTCGTAGAGTACGTGGATGACATACTCTTTATAAGAAAGGAGTTTCCTATGCTACGCTCGGTCAATCTCCGCTTATCACAATGATTCTCCATATAGGATCTAAGTTATACCTCCTAAATCCTGGGTTTTGGATCTATGAGATAGATCTAATTGGATGTTAGGATTCTCACTAGTTGTAGTGAGATGGTATCAATCGATCCTGGGAAGAATCACTGGAAGTGTTCCAGGGTGATTAAGACGACTGAGTGTCAGTCACAGGCATTGTCTTTACCCTCAGTAAAGGGACGGTATGTTGGAAGAGTTCCAAGCTAGATACCGTGACATACTAGACGATAAAGGATGGATACATCGCTACTTAAGATGCTACCAAAGAGGCAGTCTGGGTATATATTGGTTCATGAGATGAACTTCGTTCCAACCATTGTGAGACAATGGAGTTGTGGCTTATGCCGAGGAACGACGGTCCCATCAGTGATCCAGACATATTCTAAGGCAGTGTCACCTGATCATGGAGATGGTTGATCTCCAGGGTGATCGAGGTTTGGAGAGAAGACTCAGAGGACAACACAGCGGATCCACTCACAAAGGCCTGTTCCCAGAGAGAGATTTTTATGGGATGGTCGAGTATGAGATATTACAACCACTGCTATCAGATGGCCCTAGTGCAAGTGGGAGATTGTTAGTTATATGTATGCCCTAGAGGCCATTACTATACATAGGATGTATATTGTAGTGGATGCTTGGACATATATAGGGAGGACTTTCTTGCTCGACATGATAGTATGCTATCTGGTTGATCTTTACCTTAACGTGTATACTGATTGTCTCTCTATTACATGTTGGTAAAGCCCTTAGGATGTGTACTTGACTACCTGGACTATGATGCGGATCATACTAGTGGGGACATGGTAGTCCATAAGTACATCCTTCAAAGTCCCTAGTCGTGGGTGTATCGAGACGGGGCATCGATATACCAGAGTAGACTAGCGTGTACCTTCTCGACCCATACAGATGGGCGATGGATGATCCCATATCCATTGGTGTTTGACATCAGAGATGATATACGGGTGCTCAGTAGAGACTGGGTACACTGGACGGACTCGCCGAGAACTCCCAGATGGTATTATACCTTACGTCAGATGGCAGTTCTCTGGTGACACTGGTACAGAGTAGTCTGTTGACCCGAGATCGTCATAGAGTCTTGTCTGGTTCCCACTGTGCTTTGATTTCCATCTTACCACGTCCAAGAGGGCGTGCAAAACGATGGTTTTTGGGTACAGTCCCGAGTCACATGGAGGCAATGAGCGATAGGAGGGGATTCGTCTCTCCCGGTATAGGGAGTTGATGTTGCGCTGTGTTCGATTGGCTATAACCGGAAATCTCTGGTCAGGGTTACTGAGATTTACTGGTAAGTGTTACCAGTAGTTTCTCGAACTGTTATAGACCTCATATCGACACGACTTATCGAGCTATTGGGGTCTGACGTTTACCACCCCTAGGCGAGATATGCGACTTATCAGATGATCAGACCGGACTGTACGGTAAGTGTTACTGGTTGGATTCACAGGAGTGTGAGCGGGCTTGCTCGTCGATCTTCTGATCGCTCAATACCCGGGTGGCCGTTACGTTTAGCAGACCGCTTGCGGCTTGTGGGTGTTTGATATGATCATCACCTGCTGCCGGCGTATTGACGAGTCTTTAGAGTCCTACACAGAGGTTTCCTGGCTCAAGCGAAACGAAATAGGAGCGCATATGAGATATGTGCGGGACCGAGAATGATATTAGTATGTGATACTGTATTCAATTCTCGCGATTTGTGACACTGATCGGTTATATGCGATATAGCCGGGTTATCGGATCAAGTGTTGATTCGATAAGTTGTTACTATAGATATTAGTCGGTTATATGCGATATGACCGGATCGTTAAATCAAGTGTTCATTTAATGATTTAATGTATAATTATATATTTGATATATTACTTTGCATTAACTAGTATCGGTTCACTTTAAATGGATTTTCTCACTTGAATTGTGCAAGTTGTATATGGGATATACTTTTGTGCACATGATTGTATCATGTTTGATGATACATGCTTATTTGGTTAAGTATAAAGAATTAAACCTTGGTTAAGTATATGGTTAGGTTTTTATTTATTTATCCATTCATTTATCTATTTATTTTGGATTAATAAAGTGAGAAGAAAACAAAATGGTTGCTTTGATTCATGAAGTTTCTTGAAGCTTCATTCAACTTTAACCATTTTGTCTTCATCTCCTTAACCTAACCATTCATTAACCCTAGTCTATTCTCTACACCTAACTATGGTTGGAATTATGATAAGGATTCATTTTTCTTTTCAATTCTAATTAACTTATCATAACATTATCTTCTTCTTCTTCTTCTTCAAGATGAAGAAGCTTGACTTCATCAATGGTGGATTGATGGAATGAGTGAGAAATCCAATTCTAAAGTGTACCCACTTCCTATTTCTTCATCCTCTACCTCTTTCCAAGTAGTAGAGTGTGTTTTCTTCACAAGTTTCATGACTTGGTGAAGTGGGAGCTTGATCTAGTGATGCCTCGACGTAGATCATCTTCGGCATCGACATCGACGACCTAGCCCACCCATTTCTCCGACGAAGCCGACGCAAGAGTCCGGGATCCAATTTGGACAGCGGAGGGACATCATTGCGGAGCTATGGAGGTAGAGCACCGGATCTACAAAGGTTGTATTTCCGTTCTTGTAGTTAATTTGTTAACTAGTTTCATTTATCGCCTAAAATTCTAGTTAACGATCCGTAGTCTAGGGTTTCTCGGCACCGTAAAATTTGAAATTGGCATGGTTGATGCCTTGTGAGACCTCTTGAGAGTGCCTAGGAACCCTACAGAAAAACCATCATGAACTCAGCCCAGGTCTTAAGAGAAGACCTGTGGCTCTGCCCCTCTCTAAAGACTCGCACCAGATCTGGGCAAGACCCTCCAGAGGAAAACTCGCGTACTCTACCCTTCTCGCGTCGGAGCATCTCACCGAACGACAGATCCTGGCCATCCGATCGTTAAACGACTGGGGATCCTCCGCTGCATCGGTGCCGGTGAAAACCGGAGGATTCATCCTTATGAACTCAGATAATGATAAGGTGATAACCACAGTAGCTGTAGGTACGACTGCCTGAATAGTAGGCACCATCGCAGTCCCCGTGACAGGTGGGACAACCTCCTGTCTCTGCGCTCGACTGGCCTCAACCAACGACCCCATCATCTGGCGCAAATCCTGCATACCGGCCTCTAGCCTAGTAATACGATCTATCCAAGGTGGATCAATCCAATCCAGTGGAATAGTTGTACTGCCCTGGTCAGTCCTCGTCTCTGACGAGCCTACCCTGACTTCGGCTCTCGCGGCCGCTCTCTGCGCCCTCGTATTCTTCGGCGGCATAATGGCTGGAAATGAAAACAGGATTCAATAAGAATATAGAAATCGAATCATAGTGATACATGGAAATCAAGGAAGGAATTATAAGCAATATGTCCTAAAGTCACTTAGGCGGAGTACCGTGTCATAAGTATGCAGCGGAACATACACACGCTACGTCACTCTGCTTAAGCTACCTACTCCATCATACCAAGGTCATCCTACACTCCGAAAGGTAAAACCTAGCGCTCTGATACCAACTTTGTCATGACCCAAATTTAGGCACGTGACCAGCACTTAAACCACGTGACGTCAACAGGCGTAACACAATTTAAGTAAGCCGAAAACCCTGAAATCTAAACGATAAAAAGAAGTAAGTGATAAAAACATTGTTAAAACATTTGGAAATCTTAAGTAAAAATCTTAAAGCTTAAGTTTATTTTCATAAAAATTTTGGCAGCACATCCATTGTAAAACTAGCCCTGAAACGGGTACAAACACAAGATATAAATAAAGCATTCCCAAACGGGAGCAAATCACGCCTAAGGGCGGAAACAACCACCACAAGTATGTATACGACACCATAGAGAAGAAATAGACAATATAAATGAAAACTGCATAAAGAGATAAAACTGCAAAAGAAAGGCCGGCTCATACGAGCACGACACCCAGAGTCACAAAATATACAATATCGGTCCTCACAAACTCGTCTCTAAGTCAATACATGAAAGTGGTAGAAGGAGAGTACTAGATACAATGAAATATACAATGGATATAATCGGATAACCGCAACCCACCTATAGAAACAAGGCCTCATAGCCAACCGTAGCGGTAACTGCTGAAATAGATACAATAAGGAGCCCTGCCGTGACTACTCTGACGGTCAATCCTGCAAAACACTGTGGCACAACGGTGGTGAGTTGCCAACTCGTGAATAGTAAGTAACATCGTACAGATAATCGCAGGTATGCACGAACAACAATAATCTAAAACATGCAATGAAATATAAACCATAGAAAGAAGTAAGTCTTAAAAACATTGTTAAAACATTTGGAAATCTCAAGTAAAAATCTTAAAGCTTAAGTTTATTTTCTTAAAGTTTTTGGTAGCACCTCTTCTGTAAAACAAGCCCCGAAATGGGTACAAACACAAGATATTAATAAAGCATCCCTAAACGGGAACAAATCACGCCCAAGGGCGGAAACAACCACCACAAGTATATATGCGACGCCATTGCGAAGAAATAGACAATATAAATGACAACTGCATAAAGAGATAAAACTGCATAAGAATGGCCGGCTCACACCAGCACGACACCCAGAGTCACAAAATATACAATATCGGTCCTCACAAACTCGTCTCTAAGTCAATACATGAAAGTGGTAGATGGAGGGTACTAGATACAATGAAATATACAATGGATATAATCGGATAACCGCAACCCACCTACAACAACAAGGCCTCACAGCCAACCATAGCGGTAACTGCTGAAATAGATACAATAAGGAGCCCTGTCGTGACTACTCTGAGGGTCAATCCTGCAAAACACTGTGGCATAACGGGGGTGAGTTGCCAACTCGTGACTAGTAAGTACCATCGTACAGATAATCGCAGGTATGTACGAACAACGATAATCTAAAACATGCAATCTGATAGCATAAGTATGGCAATATGGATATGCAACAATCATGATCAAGGTACACCATCAGGGTACTACAACTACATGAAACAATGCATATCTAATAAATCTTGAGTGTGGGATAACACATAACATCATCAATGATTCATCATCGTGGAAAACCCCGGTGTCCACCATCGACACCCTAAATCCCAATACCTCAGGTGCCATCACTCTGATCGGCCCTCATAACCATAAATCTCATGGAACCTAAGTGCCCAACATCGACACTCGAAACATCATGAAAACCCGTATCCAACATCGACACGTAAATCCACATAACTCGGGCTCCGTCAGTCCGGATCGGCCTACGGGCTCCGTCAGTCCGGATCGGCCCATATCCATCTCATGACTCTGTTCGGTATCCTCTGGATAACCGCCGGGTCCAAACTATCACCGGTAGGTAGTAGTCCCTCTTCCAGGCTCATCGTCTACTGCACAACATACCTTTCTTGTTAGTTATATGTATGCCCTTGAGGACATTATTGTAAATGTGATGTATATTATAGTGGATGCTTGGATATATATATAGAAAGAAAGGACTTTCTTGCCTGACATGATAGTATGCTACCTGGTTGCTCTTTGTCTTAACGTATTGACTTGTATAAGTGATGTTTTCTTGCTCTCACATGTTGATAATGCCCTTAGGATGTGTACTTGAGTACCATGACTATGATGGAGATCATACTAGTGGGGCCAATAGGAGTCCACAAGTACACTCTATAATTGTTCCTAGTCGAGGGTGTATCGTGATAGGGCATCGATATTCCCGAGTAGACTAGCGTATACGTATCTTGACCCATATGATGGGCGATGGATGATCACACATCCATTGATGTTTGACATCAAAGATGGTATACAGGTGCTCAGAGGAGACTGGGTACACTGAACGGACTCGCAGAGAACTCTAAGTTGGTATTATACCTATCGTCAGATAGCAGTTCTCTGGTGACACTGGTACATGTTAGTTTGTAGACCAGAGATCATCAGAGTCTTGTGCGATTCCCACTATGCTTTGATTTCCACCTTTTCACGTTCAATAGAACGTACAAAACGGTGGCTTTTAGGTACAATCCCGAATTACATGGAGGCAATGAGCGATAGGAGGGGATTCGTCTCTCCCGGTATTGGGGGTTGATGTTGCGCTGTGCTCGATTGGCCATAACGATAAGTCCCTGGCCAGGGCTGCTACGGAGATTTACTGATAAGTGTTATTAGTAGTTTCTCGACCCGTTATGAGCCTCACATCAGCATGACTTATCTGTTATTGGGGTCTGACGTTTACTACCCCTAGACTAGATATGCGACATATCAGACGGAAAGACTGGACTTTACAGTAGTGTTACTGACAAGATTTTCAGGAGTAGGAGCAGGCTTGCTTGTTGATCTTCTGATCGCTCAATATCCGGGTAGCCGTTACGTCCAGCTAGTACCGCTGAAGGCTTGTGAGTGCTTGATGTGATCATCACCTATTGCCGGCATATTGACGAGTCTTTAGAGTGCTACACTGAGGTTTCACTGGCTCAGGAAAAACGAAGTAGGAGCACATATGTGATATGTGCGGGATCGAGATTAATACGAGTATGTGATACCGTATTCTATTCTCGCAATATAAAGTATCGATCGGTTATATGAGATATAGCCGGGTTATCGAATCAAATGTTGATTCGATAAGTCGATACTGTATCGGTCGGTTATATGAGATATATATAACCGGGGTATCGAATCAAGTATTGATTCGATAAGTTGATACAAATAATATTAATCAGTCATATGAGGTATAACCGGATTATTAAATCAAGTGTTGATTTAATGATTTAATGTATAATTATATATTTGATATATAAATTTACATTAACTAATATTAGCTCATTTAATCTTTTCTTTTTCTCACATGTGCATACTTAATATATATGTGACATATGTTAATTGTGTTTTCTTTTTGTGTCTTGCTTGATGCCACATGCAACATGGATGTATGAGACTTACACCATGCCTATGATAACTGTGAGGATTATTTATTTTAAGTAAATCCAAATTAGATGGAAATTAGTCACATGCATGAAGCATGTGGAAGCTTGTAGATGCTTTGACTTAGTCCACTATTTTTGTTTTAACTAAGATATTTATTAACCTAACCATTTTCACTTAGCCATGGTTATGTCTCTACATGAATTAGTATATGATACAAACCCACCCATGGTTGCAATTCACTCTCTCATCCATTTTTTGTTTCATCTTCCTCATGCTCAAGAGAGAGCTCTCTAGGTTTTTTAGAGGAGAATAAAATTAGTGAGAAAAGTAATTCTAAATTGAGCAAAAATCCTACTTCATCATTCTCTACTAGATTAGCAATTTAGTTTAGGGTGTTAGCTTCACTAATTCCACATTAGTGAAGAGGTAGCTTGGGTTAGTGTCTCCTCGACGTAGATCATCTTCGGCCTCGAAGACTTCATGCAAGCTCGTTGCTTTCTTCTTGTGGAGCCACTCTAGAGTCCGTAAGATCACTACTTGGAGCGAAAGGACTACTACACGGAGATATTGAAGTTATGTACCGGTCTACAAAGGTTATATTTGTTGGATATATGTATGCCCTGTTCCCCGCCGAAAACCTGGAAGACATGCGTCTTGCCTGAATTTAGGGGCAGACGCTAATTGGTTCTATCCGTCCACCTCTCCGAAGATGCCTAGTTGACTTATGACACCATGTATCGAAGGTTTAAACGGATGCGGCCGATGTAGCAGACTTCATCAGATTCCCCCTCGTTGATGAGGGGTTTTTGATTGTGGGGACGCTCTTCCCTGCAGGCGCAAGCCCCTGTAGTTAATTACGCTACCGCATCGCGGTAACCACTTTCTCCTTCTCCAGATGGTCAATTCATGTCGTGGGTGTTTGTTTTGTTTTTCGTTGCCCGTGGATTGTATACGGAGACTAATTTATGTTGTCTCCCGTAGGGCGTGGATTAGTCCAAATCCGTATCTTCTTAGATTTGGGTTTGGGGGTTTGGTTTAAGGATACGTTAGTCTCATTTGAGACTAAGATCACCTTAAACGTTTGTTAAGGATACGTTAGTCTCATTTTAGACTAAGATCAACTTAACGGGATCATTTAGATCCAATAAAAGAGTATTTGGGCTCTGTTGTTTAGTTTAGGGACATTTCGATCGATAATTAGTTTAAGGACATTACGGTCCAATGTTAGTTTAAGGACATATCGGTCCAGGATAAGGACATCATAGTCCGTGAGTTTAAAGACCTCACAGCCAAGGTTAAAGACATCATAGTCCATGGGCTTAAGGACATCATATTCCATGGGCTTAAGGACCCCACGGTCCAGTTTAAAGACGTCATAGTCTGTGAAATGTATGGTTGTCGGGACCCGTCACCTCTCTGAAGACGTTGAAGGATTACAACGACATATAACAGAGGGGTTCGGAGATGCACCCTTGAACCAATTTTGATTAGTAGATCTGTAGTCTAATTTGGACCTAAGATCTGTTAAAAGATTTATGAGCATGTGGGCTCAATTAATCTGAATTTGAGGACTTATGGCGAATCTTGGGCTAAGTCCAATCAAGTTAAAATGTTTAACATTTTATTTTGGGCTGTTGAACCTTTATTTGGGCTTGACCCTTTTAACAATGCTTGAATTCTGACAATATTTTGTCTTTTATTGAATGCTGGGCAATCATCATAGCCTTGGGCTTATTAAAGAACAATTTATGTTCTATCGGCGCAACACGTGGCGCGCTTGGCGCCAGTAAAAGAGCGCAGTGCGCTTCTGCTAGGTAGCGCACACGTGAAGGACACTTGTTGCGCTTGGCGCTTTGCGTCAGATGATGGGCGCATAGCGCCAGTTTATGAGCGCAGAACGCTGGTTCATGAGCGCATTGAGCTTTCAGTTTAGTGGCGCACACGTGAGTGACACGTGGTACGCTTGGCGCTGAGCGTCAGCCCACGATCGCAGTGCGCTATTTCAAGAGCGCAAAGCGCTAATTGTTAATGGGCGCATACGTGATTGACACGTGGCGCATTTGGCGCTGAGCGCCAGTCCAAAGAGCGCAGAAGCGCAGTTCAAGAGCGCAAAGCGCATTTGATCAATTTTATGATCTGAGAAACAATTTATGTTCTTTTAAAAGAGATTTCGTCTCAAGATTTAAGAACAACCGTTCTTATTTTGTAAGAGATGTTTCAATCTCTTATATTGATGAAAGGCTTTGCCTTTATGGATCTATGATCCTTAAGAGAATTGAATTATTCTCCCCCCTTTGAGATGTTCATGATCTCTTTGAGAAAGACTTTAGTCTTATAGATCTATGATCTGTGACAAGTAAGTTCTTCTTTTATTCTTTGATGAGAACTTTTGATCTTTTTTGTGAAAGACTTTTTGTCTTTATAGATCTATGATCTTTTTAAAGAAATGAATTCTTCTTTCTTAATCATGAGATGATTTCATCTCTGTGTTCATCATCATTCATTCTTACCTTGAAGAAAAATCTTCTTGCATGAGCTTGCTCCTTGAATTTTCTCAAAGTTTTTGGGGAGGTTTCTCTCTCTTTCTGTATATCTCTCTATATTGAGACTTAGAGTCTTGGGGCCTTTTTATAGGGTAGGCTGATTTGTTGAATCAGTTAAAGAGATTTTTCTCTAAATGATTTGGGGATATTCCCCCACTATTGGATCTTTGATCCTAGGGCTTCTGTTTTACATAAGGCAATCTTCTTGTTTATAACAAGATTGGAAAATCTTTCCATATAGAATTTATTCTGTCTTTTGGTAATATTTATTTACCATTAGATCATTGATCTAAGTGTACTCTGATTTACAGAGCACAATCTTGTTATTTGGAAAGATATTTGAGGAATCTTTCCTTAACAGAATTTAACTCTGATTAATAAATGATTTATTATTATTATTAGATCTTTGAACTAACGGTGGGGAGATTTTAGTTCCAGTGTTAGCGCACCCGTGCTCTACACGTGGTGCGCTGCTTGAAGGGCAGCGCACCTGTGTTTGACACGTAGTGCGCTGCTCGGAGCGCAGCGCACCTAGCGCTAGCGCACACGCGGCGTGCTGCTTAGAGCGTAGCACACCCAGCGCTAGCATCCACGTGCTTTGCACGTGGTGCGTTGCTTAGGGCGCAGCGCACTTGGCGCTGCATCTGAAGTTTTGCTTCATTTAAAAAATTTGAATTTTAAACAAAGCTTTGCTCTGATTGGGGGAAACAAATGCGCCAGCACCGTTGCGCTCACGTGGCCCACATGTGAATGCCACGGTTGCAACATCTGTGCCTTTGGATCAACTGAGAAATTGAAATGGCACTCAGTGCCTATAAATAGGACATTTGGTCCTTAGGATGATTTCTGTTCATCTTCTTCCTTATTTTCTGAGAATTTTTATTCTCTCACAAAGCATAGCTCTCCATCTTAAGAATTTTCTTAAGGAAAAAAACTCTGTTAAAATTTAGGTAAGATTAAATCTTTTAATAAGCTAGGGTTTTACTCATTAACAGAGCCTTACTCTTCATTGATCTTTTATCTAAAGAAAACAATTTTAGGGTTTCATTAACAGAGCTTTTGCTCTCTTCAAATCATGAAGAACTCTTAAGATTTTCTTCAGGGATCTTGAAGATCTCAGAATTTTTTAATTCGTATATAAAAAAAATGTTTTTAATTTTCTTGATGGATTATTCCATCATTTTCTTCCAGAGCAAGGCTTTTAAGGAATTTTTATTCCTTCATGATCAGAGTTTAACAAGTGTCACTCGGTCACAGAGCACAACACTCAAAGGGAGATTTACTCCTCCGCCCGAGGGATCTCTCATTTAATAAGAATTTCTTGTGGATTTCCTCATTTAATTAACAGTATCATCAAATGATGAGGCTGTTTTATTAATTGATGAATTGTCATCTAGATTTTGTGGGTCCCCCTTTGGTCCCTTTTTTACTGTATCGCAGTGCGGTACAAATTTTAAAGTACCAAATGTCAGAATTTAAATTATAGCACTGACAATTGACTTTTGTCTTCTTTTTCGCGCAGGTGATGTTGGAGATTGTGCCCTCAGAGTCAATTATTAGGTCACAGGTACGTGATTGCAATAATTGAAGGAGGAACTATCCCGGTAGGACATTCTTACTCGAGATGATAGTATGCTATCTGGTTTATCTTTATCATCGTGTACTGCTTCAGGTGACCTGACAAGTCGCTATTACACGTTGGTAGAGCCCCTAGGATTCTTGCTTGACCACCAGCAGTATGAGGGAGATCATATAAGTGGGAGCTGGGGTCTATAAGCATATCCTTAAATGGTCCCTAGTCGTGTGAGTTTCGAGACAGGGCATCGATACTCCAGAGTAGACTATGTTGGAGATAGTGCCCTCAGAGTCAATTATTGGATCACAGGCACGTGATTGCAATGATTGAGGGATGACCTATCCCGGTAGGACAGTCTTACTCGAGATGATAGTATGCTATCTGGTTTATCTTTATCATCGTGTGCTGCTTTAGGTGACCTGACTTGTCGCTATTACAGGTTGATAGAGCCCCTAGGATTCTTGCTTGACTACCAGCAGTATGATGGCGATCATATACGTGGGAGCTGGTAGTCTATAAGCACATCCTTAAAAGGTCCCTAGTCGTAGGAGTTTCGAGACAGGGCATCGATACTCCATTAGTAGACTAGTGTATACAGTCGAGACCCCGACGAGGGGCGGTAGCCGGTCTCACAAGCCACTGGTGTCAGTTGGTTCACCTAAGATGTATACAGGTGCTCATTGGGTTATGAGTACACCGGACAGGACTCGCCGGGAACCTGCTAGTTGGTCTTATACCAGATGTCAGATAGCAGTTCCCTGGTGACATGTATACAGGTTAGTTCATCGACCTGAGATCGTCATTTGTCTCGTGTGAGTTCCCACTGTGCTTTGATTACTACCCTACCACGGCTCAAAGGAGTCGTGCAAACAGGTTTTAGTTGGGTACAGTCCCGAGCCACATGGAGGCAGTGAGCGGATCTTCAGGGGTTCGTCTCTCCCGGTATTGGGGGTGAGGTCGCGCTGTGTCTAGGAGAGCCATTACGCAAAGCCCTCGGCCGAGGCAGGAGATTTACTGGTAGGTATTCCAGTAGTATCTCAGGGCGTTCTGGGCTATACTCCGACACGACTTGTACCGCTTTTGGGGGTCTAACTTTTACCAACCCCCTAGGCCCGACATGCGATGCTCATAGACGAACGGACCGGACTGTACGGATATTGTCACTGACAGGCTCAGTAGGGTGTCAGGATGAGTTCGCTCATCGACGGCCCTTTTGGTCAATAGCTGGTGGCCCGTCACGTATTGGCTAAAACCTCTGACGTGCTAGTGGTTAAATCCACAGCCATAGTATTGACGAGTCTTTAGAGTCCACCACACCTTCAGTTACTCAAGCTTTCGGGCGAAACGCTGTAGAGGCCGTATGGAGATATGGCAGGGTCCGATCAGATACGTGTGGTATTGCACGGATCAGAATCGGACGGTTTGTACTAGTGGCCGTATGGATATATGGCAGGGTTCGATCAGATACGTGCGGTATTGCACGGATCAGGATCGGACGGATATTACTAGCCGGCTTTGGTTTATGCCGGATCCTAGTTTATTACAGTGTAGATTTTATCTCATTGCATTTGTATCCGGTCGGAATACGGATGCGGGTGTGTATGCACAGCATCGGGGTTTTCCTGTAATTTATTACGGGACCAGTTTTCTGGAGTTGCCAGTTCGCATTCCGTTCCGGCCGGTTTTTCTTTGTTCTTTCCCGGCCGGACTTTTCCGATGGAGGGTGTTATTTGCAAGTTTGCAAATAACATTTTGTGGAGGGTTTATTTGTAAGATGAGAGATTATGAAAGTATCTTTTGATACCATTCTTATCTATCATCATCACTTGCTTTTTGTTGATTTGAGGTGATTAGTAGTTGATGTGAGTAAGTTATGATGATGTTTGGATATGGTCACCCTCTCTCTTTTCCTACACTCACCTCCCTCTTGCTTATGTATTCTTTCCTCCACCATTCTAAGAGAAAAAAAGGGTTTTTCATTTGAGAGAGAAAAAGATGAGAGCTTCATCTTTGAGAGTGTGGCATTCTTGATCTCATTTTCATGCTAGAAAAATGCAAGCACCATTTTTCTTATCTTGATTCCTCTATCATCTTCAAAGGCAACAAACCCCAAATGAGACATAGCTTCAACCCTATATATTCTACAGCAAATCTTGGACGCGTCGGCCAGCCAACTTCGCGCCCGAGTTGCCTCGGTATTGAGGTGGGAGCCCGTAAAAGATGCAGATGATGTGGTACCCTTCCGGCAAGGATGCGACGACCGGAGTTTCCGCGGGAGATCGGGACGATGACGAGAAGACCGGAGGACTCGGATCACTCGGTATATATCTCACCCTTTCTCTTGATTGCTAGTATCGGTTAATGGTTACGATCCGGGTATATATTGTCCACGGTAGCGCCAGTTTAATGTTAAGAAAATTTTGATTCCGCATTTTGGCCTCGAATAGACAGCCGGGGCGCTGCCGTGGCGCAACATGGTATCAGAGCCACGCCATTAACCATGCCTAGCTTGTTCTAATGTGTTTTACTTATCCGATCGACCAAAATTCCAAAATCCGCGTTTTACATGCATCAGTTTTCTGTCGTTTTTTTTCCGGGCTCGAAAATTTTTTCAGGTTGTAGAAAATTGATGTACATGAAGTTCTAAGAAAACTGCAAAAATTTGGTAAGCTGATCCTTCCCGAGGACCGCGGAACCGCGGCAATGACCCCTATTTTGCCGCGGTTCCGCCGCAGGGTATTCGCTTCATTTTGCCAATTTTTTGTAGTGGGCTTTTGGGCTTAAGATAGGGGTTTTGGAATATTAAAATTGGGCCCAGAATTTCTGTGAGTGCTACAGTATTACTTTGGGGCCCACTTGTTAACTTTTGATCGATTGGATATTTTAAACACATTATTTCACAGTATTTGCATTATATCTGCGACCGTGAATGTCACTTGATCGGTAAATCCTGTCTAACTGCTATAGCCCGGTTAGACGGATTTGCGAACGTGATTTTCACGTTGATGTTCTATATATTGCTGTGTTGTTGCGGATCGGTCGTGGGGGATAGCCTGGATGCAATGCTAGTACAGTTTTGTTTTATATGTACATTTGATTTTGCGGGGCGAGCGTCCGACATGTGGACTGCCGTCACTGCCTGTTTGTATTATTCTTTTGGGGCACGGCCTGGTTGCGGTCGATGTACCCGGTGTATGTATATTTTACTTTCTGTACTAGGATTGCCCCGCGGTGGGGTCCACGGATAGCCGGGTTCTGGAGGGCAACAAGCCCGCATCTCATGGCATTGGGACGGAGGGGGCTTCACTCCAGGATTGGCGGGCTATTCGCCGCACTCGTAGGGGGTACAGGTTGACCCAGGAGGGGTGCCCGAGTTACCGGATTCCGTGAAGTGCTGGGTGGTCCATTCACGTTGCTGATGGGGGCTGCCTCGCTTCAGGTTTTGGCGGGTGACTTGCCGCACCCGTAGGGGTCTAGGTTTTCATTGCACAGGCTATCCACACGACCAGGGGAACGTCGGGTTTCAGCAGCGGCTCTGTGAAACCCGTGGATCCCAGATATCTGTATTGTTCTGTGATGCTGTACATTTCTGTGATGTTGCATTTTATCACGCCTTGAGCGAAATATAATATATTGGTATATATATTAGTAGATGTTGTATATGTTTTACATCCGCGCTAGTCCAGTCCCCGCTCTGTCGTTAGTTAGCTAACCTAACGGGTAATGACGGGACCCAGTGGCGAATGCGGATGGCATATACATACATCAGTATATTTTCGTTCTTTGTAGTGTGATCCATTGATGGGACTGCGTTGATTCGGATCAATGCAAGATAAACAAACCTATTCTGATGTTGTTGGAACACTTTTCAAAAAGCTGTTATTGCAAGGACGTTCACTTTTGTTTTGCATCGTGGTATTCATTTGGAATATCCTGCTCCTCAGTCGACGAGGCAAGGGCCGAGATCCCTTCACCGGGAGTGACCCCTTGGACAGAAGTTTGCGTCAGGGCATTAACTTCATTATAGCCGAATACTTTTACTTTGCATCGTGGTATTCAGTTGGAATATCCTGCACCTCATTCTATGGGGAAAGAGCCGAGATCCCTTCACCGGGAGTGACCTCTTTAGCAAAGGTTTTCGTCACTATATTTTTATAAATGGCTATGCAGTTCCTTCGACAATATCAAGTTCATTACGTTAAAGGTTTTTCGCCAAAAACCAGCCGTAGCCCTCCGTCATTTCCTACAGGTATTATTTGGTATTCGTGCTGCGTTTGTTGACCTAGTCAAGACGTAGTATTCGGTAGCTAAGTGGTACTTGTTTGTTGCATAAGTGGGATTGGTTAAGACAGTCGTGCGGCCTTGTTGACCTAGTCAAGGGCACGTACGGGTGGGTTTAATGCAATCCAGAATAATGACGGGTTGAACTTGACTGGCGGTATATGGTTTGTTGACCTAGTCAAGGTCATAAACCGCTTGGGGTAAAAATCACATCGGGAGTTTCAAAAGAACTGAAACTTGCCAGACATGCGCATACCTTCTGGAGTGTGGTGACGTGAGTGGATTCTGTCACGTTATCATGCGATGATAGTTGGATCCCGATTCCCACTGATGAGTTGGTTTACTCCTCGGGTGATCCCGACTAATTCTTCTTTCAGGTTTGGAGGAGAATTTGAGGTTACAGTGGGAGGTTTCCAGATTAGACAAAGTGATAAACATTCTGATCTAGGTTAGAGTGCATGCTGAGTGTTTCTTTTCTCTCTCTCTTTGGTAGCGACCATTGACCCGACCCTGGACTATGACTCAGTGACCAAGTTGACCGAACCTTCTTAACACTGGCTTTTGGATTGTCAGAGTTGCAGACCTCATTGCCACTCCTACTTTTACCCTTTTCTCCAGGACACCCCGTATTACTACGAACGTCCACTTCCATTAGACAAAACCATCGTATGGTTATATACGAACTCGAAGGAATTCGAGGATGGTTTCCGGTTCTGGAGAAAACGGATAGGATTATTCAGTTGTATTTTCCCTTTTACCTTCTCTTAAGTTGTGAGTACTCCTTGGTTTAGGAGATAGCACACCTATTACGCAAATTGGATAGTCTTCTTCCAAACCTTAGGCTGGTGCCGACCGGTAGGGAATGAAGAAAACCAATTAGCCTAAACGGTGTGCAGAAGGTATTAAGATTAAGGCAAAGCAAGGGATTAGTAAGAGGGCAAAGTAAATTGCGACTGCTATTCACGATCAAACCAAATATTTCTTCGCCAATCCTAAATCACCTTTGTATTTCTCCAGGACACTCCGTATCACTACGAAGATCCACAGTTTATTGGATACTCCATCGTATGGTTATATACGAACTCGAAAGGAACTTGTTCCAGTTCGGGGATGGATTCTGGTTCAGGAGAAATAGGAATAAGGTTTATTCGGTTGTCTTTTATCCTCACCTTCTCTCGCATTGCGAGTGCTCCTAGGATTAGGACAGTACACCCATTATGCTTACTGGATAGTCTTCTTCCAAACCATAGGCTGGTGCCGAACGGTAGGGAAGGAAGAAAACCATTTCGCCTAAGGGGTGTGCAGAAGGTAATGACTAAAGACATATAAAGGGATTTGGAGAGGTGGCAAAGAATTATACGGTTATAGTTGTGAATCTGGATAATGGTAGAGGCATTACTAGGAATACCAGGATACCCCATCGAAACATTTCAATGTTTCAGTTCACTGTGTAATGTTAAAAGAAAACTAATTTCCCGATTAGATACTTACTCCAGGGTATGTATTTACCAGGTATGATTCTCACATCTGTATGGTTTTACAGATGATGAGTGGGAGTAAGTTATTGGGAATTGGGTGATCATCCTCATTATATCGGGATTCGTTGTAATCGGTGATATTTGAGGAGATCACCTGGGCTGTTTGCCGGTCGGCAAATATTTGGTTTTGAATATCCGCTGTTGTGCACCAATTTCAAATTGATATATCTGTACGTCTATTTTCATAAAGTGAGATATACCTTTTGATATTATGTCGATGACATTTACCTATATCAGTAGATGGTTAGGTAAGGAGCATTAAACAGCGGTGTAATTCTTCTTAACCATAAGTACAGTTTTCAACCTACGACACACAGTGAAAGAGTTGTTAGACTCAGCGGACTTATACAGAGTATTGTATGTTGTCCAGTGTCCATTAGGACAGAGGGGTTGGTCCTCATACTATATTCTGTTTACTTTTAACTTCTCTAGTTCATAGACATGTGTTTCGAAGAAACACAGGGTCCAAGTTTTGAGGAGTTATAGGTATTTGAATAGAGTAGAGAACCAGGTGTAACAAGTATCGGGATTCTTCAAAGTGATCGAAGATGTAGATACTTATGTATGGTATTCAGTTGATAATAATGATAAAGAGAAATTGCTTCTCTTTCAGGTTACTCATAATTGGAAGCATTCCTAAGTTGAGTAACGCTGATCGGCCTCCTTCCATTTAGTTGACATGCACTGGAGACAGCTGCATGATTTGAATCTGGTTAAATTAAATCAGTGCCTCTGTTTCTATATTGGATATAGAACAGTTCGTATCTTGACATTGTTAAGGTATGGGGAGTTGTCCGTCTTATGCTTAAAACCAGACACTGGACAACTCAAGGCACGTTTCTGTAATGGCTGTTTGTGGGTTGACCCAGGCTATGACGAGGGTTGACTTTCTACCATCTGGAAGATCAATAGTGATATTGTTCTTGACTCGCCACAGTTTTAATAAAAATGGATTTTTTCAGAAAACAGTAGTGGGAGTATGGTAGAACTGGAAGTAATTCCAGAACCACAAACGATTACTGAAGATTTGATAAGGAACCTAAAGATTCAATCTGGATTGACATTCCATTAGCCACTCCGCAGATATGGTGGGTAACCTCAGGCACTCGAGAGGTACTTCGGTATGCTCAAGGACGGTGGCAGGGAGGTTCTTGTTTACCCAGACTTACCATTGCTGTTGTTCCAGACTATGAGACCCGGCAGGAGGATGAGTATAGCGTCGTTCTAAACTAGCTTTAGAAGTGTACGTCTATATGACTCTGCCAGAGGGTTGTCGTAGTCAGTGGGAGCAGCGGAAGCATTGGTGGACAGGTGGCTTATGTCTATTTATAGACTAAAGCAGATACAGCGGAGATAGATCATCTATTTCTGATGTGACAGTCATAGGTTTGACTTCATCAGAATAGGGGATGGATCTGTTGAGAAGGTAGTAGGGTATGATGTCATGGTATTTGGATGACATACACAGAGTAGGAAGTGATATTCCTATACTACGATCGGTTATACTTTGGTTGTCACACAGCAGTTTCTCCACACAGGACTTGGATATTATATCAGACATTCTGGTTACTAGATCTATGGTTTTAGATCTAGATTTGGGTAGTTTCCCAATCTGGGTACCTTGACAGCATTCTATGAGTATTTAGAATGGACGACTCCTGGCACGGTAGTGTACCTGCAGTTGATGGAGTCACCCTCTCTAAAGGTGTCTTACAGACTAAAGGGGAGAGGGATACGCATGATTGACAGATCACTTGCTTAGGGAATTGAGTCAATCATGAGATGTCAAGTACCACACCAGATGTTGTTCTTGCAGTAGGTGCAATAAGTTGATATTGATCCAATCCTGGAGAAACAGTCGGAAGCAGTTTTAGAACATAAGTGGATGTTCTAAGGATATGATAACGACAGCCTCATTAGGGAGGCAGTTATCATTCCAGGCTTCCAAGGTGACATGGACGACAGGGTGATCGTCAGAGTTATAGTTATCCTTCTGACGAGGGGCAGTATTTTGGACAGGTGGTCCAAGGGAATACTGAGGGTGGCATGGCGTAGGATACTGATTAAGTTCAGTTGACGATACAGTCTAAGAAGTTTGGATTTGGAGTTCATTTATGAGCTAGGTCCCATCAGACATCCAGACATTCTAAGACAGGTATTGCTCATTTCGGGAGATGGCTTTCTCCGCGAACTTGAGATAGAGAGAGACATAGAAAGAAACATCAAGGCGGATCCACTCACTGAGGCTATTCCTCGAACGCAATAGTTTCACAAATGGGTTTTGTGAGACTGGCTAGTAGAGGAGTTGGGTGTTCGGTATCACACGGGCTGTGAGTATGCGACATCGCAATAATTAGCCTTGAGTGCAAGTGGGAGATTGTTGGAGATAGTGCCCTCAGAGCCAATTATTGGATCACAGGCATGTGATTGCAATGATTGAGGGAGGACCTATCCCGGTAGGACAGTCTTACTCGAGATGATAGTATGCTATCTGGTTTATCTTTATCATCGTGTACTGCTTTAGGTTACCTGACATGTCGCTATTACACGTTGATAGAGCCCCTAGGATTCTTGCTTGACTACCAGCAGTATGATGGCGATCATATACGTGGGAGCTGGTAGTCTATAAGCACAACCTTAAATGGTCCCTAGTCGTAGGAGTTTCGAGACAGGGCATCGATACTCCATTAGTAGACTAGTGTATACAGTCGAGACCCCGACGAGGGGCGGTAGCCGGTCTCACAAGCCACTGGTGTCAGTTGGTTCACTTAAGATGTATACAGGTGCTCATTGGGTTATGATTACACCGGACAGGACTCGCCGGGAACCTGCTAGTTGGTCTTATACCAGATGTCAGATAGCAGTTCCCTGGTGACATATGTACAGGTTAGTTCATCGACTTGAGATCGTCATTTGTCTCGTGTGAGTTCCCACTGTGCTTTGATTACTACCCTACCACGGCTCAAAGGAGTCGTGCAAACAGGTTTTAGTTGGGTACAGTCCCGAGCCACATGGAGGCAGTGAGCGGATCTTCAGGGGTTCGTCTCTCCCGGTATTGGTGGTGAGGTCGCGCTGTGTCTAGGAGAGCCATTACGCAAAGCCCTCGGCCGAGGCAGGAGATTTACTGGTAGGTATTCCAGTAGTATCTCAGGGCGTTCTGGGCTACACTCCGACACGACTTGTACCACTTTTGGGGGTCTGACTTTTACCAACCCCCTAGGCCCGACATGCGATGCTCATAGACGAACGGACCGGACTATACGGATATTGTCACTGACAGGCTCAGTAGGGTGTCAGGATGAATTCGCTCATCGACGACCCTTTTGGTCAATAGCTGGTGGCCCGTCACGTATTGGCTAATACCTTTGACGTGCTAGTGGTTAAATCCACAGCCATAGTATTGACGAGTCTTTAGAGTCCACCACACTTTCAGTTACTCAAGCTTTCGGGCGAAACGCTGTAGAGGCCGTATGGAGATATGGCAGGGTCCGATCAGATACGTGCGGTATTGCACGGATCAGGATCGGACGGTTTGTACTAGTGGCCGTATGGATATATGGCAGGGTTCGATCAGATACGTGCGGTATTGCACGGATCAGGATCGGACGGATATTACTAGCCGGCTTTGGTTTAAGCCGGATCCTAGTTTAGTACAGTGTAGATTTTGTCTCATTGCATTTGTATCCGGTCGGAATACAGATGCGAGTGTGTATGCACAGCATCGGGGTTTTCCTGTAATTTATTACGGGACCAGTTTTCTGGAGTTGCCAATTCGCATTCCGTTCCGGCCGGTTTTTCTTTGTTCTTTCCCGGCCGGACTTTTCCGATGGAGGGTGTTATTTGCAAGTTTGCAAATAACATTTTATGGAGGGTTTATTTGTAAGATGAGAGATTATGAAAGCATCTTTTGATACCATTCTTATCTATCATCATCACTTGCTTTTTGTTGATTTGAGGTGATTAGTAGTTGAGGTGAGTATGTTATGATGATGTTTGGATATGGTCACCCTCTCTCTTATCCTACACTCACCTCCCACTTGCTTATGTATTCTTTCCTCCACCATTCTAAGAGAAAAAAAGGGTTTTTCATTTGAGAGAGAAAAAGATGAGAGCTTCATCTTTGAGAGTGTGGCATTCTTGATCTCATTTTCATGCTAGAAAAATGCAAGCACCATTTTTCTTATCTTGATTCCTCCATCCTCTTCAAAGGCAACAAACCCCAAATGAGACATAGCTTCAACCCTACACATTCAACAGCAAATCTTGGACGCGTCGGCCAGCCAACTTCACGCCCGAGTTGCCTCGGTATTGAGGTGGGAGCCCGTAAAAGATGCAGACGATGTGGTGCCCTTCCGGCAAGGATGCGACGACCGGAGTTTCCGCGGGAGATCGGGACGATGACGAGAAGACTGGAGGACTCGGATCACTCGGTATATATCACACCCTTTCTCTTGATTGCTAGTATCGGTTAATGGTTATGATCCGGGTATATATTGTCCGCGGTAGCGCCAGTTTAAAGTTAAGAAAATTTTGATTCCGCATTTTGGCCTCGAATAGACAGCCGGGGCGCTGCCGTGGCGCAACAGACTAGTGTGTACATTCGAGAGCCCGATGAGGGGCGGTGGCCGGTCTCACAAGCCACTGGTGTCAGTTGGATCACCTAAGATGTATACAGGTGCTCATTAGGTTAAGAGTACACCGGACAGGACTCGCCGGGAACATGCTAGTTGGTCATATACCAGACGTCAGATGGCAGTTCCCTGGTGACATGTGTGCAGGTTAGTTCATCGACCTGGGGATCGTCATTTGTCTCGTGTGAGTTCCCACTGTACTTTGATTACTACCCTACCACGGCTCAAAGGAGTCGTGCAAACAGGTTTTAGTTGGGTACAGTCCCGAGCCACATGGAGGCAGTGAGCGTATCATCAGGGGTTCGTCTCTCCCGGTATTGGGAGTGAGGTCGCGCTGTGTCTAGGAGAGCCATTACACGAAGTCCTTGGCCAAGGCAGGGGATTTACTGGTAAGTATTCCAGTAGTATCTCAGGGTGTTCTGGGCTACACTCCGACACGACTTGTACCGCTTTTGGGGGTCTGACTTTTACCAACCCCCTAGGCCCGCCATGCGATACTCATAGACGAACGGACCGGACTGTACGGATATTGTCACTGACAGGCTCAGTAGGGTTGTCAGGCTGAGTTCGCTCACAGACGTCCCTTTTAGTCAATACCTGGTAGCCCGTTACGTATTGGCTTATACCTCTGACGTGCTAGTGGTTAAATCCACAACCAAGGTGTTGACGAGTCTTTAGAGTCCCCCACATTCTGTTACTCATCTTTCGGGCGAAAGGTTGTAGAGGCCGTATGGTGATATGGCAAGGTCCGATCAGATACGTGCGGTATTGCACGGATCAGGATCGGACAGTTTGTACTAGAGGCCGTATGGTTATATGGCAGGGTTCGATCAGATACGTGCGGTATTGCACGGATCAGGATCGAACGGATATTACTAGCCGGCTTTGGTATAAGCCAGATCCTAGTATAGTACAGTGTAGATTTTGTCTCATTGCATTTGTATTTCGGTCGGAATACAAATGCGGGTGTGTATGCACAGTATCGGGGTTTTTCCTGTAATTTATTACGGGACCAGTTTTCTGGAATTGCCAGTTTGCTTTCCGTTTCGGCTAATTTCCTTTGTATCGTTCATTGGCCGAAGTTTGGTGGAGGAGGGCTTATTTGCATTGTTGCAAATAAGTGGTAGTGGAGGGGGTCTTTGCATTTTTGTTGCATCATGATTATAGCACCATACCTTGACTTTCTTTAGTTGATCTTGGCTTGACTTTTGGCTCATCATGGTTGTTGATGATGAGGTTGGTGGTAGGTGGTTGAGTGTGGGTTTTGATTTGGTGATGATTCTTTTTGCATGATAGCCTTCTCTCTCTCTCCATTGGATTATTGGATGGCTCTCTCATTTTTTCAAACACACTACACTCTCATTCTCCTCTCTCCAATTGTCATGGCCGGCCACTCCCATAGTGGGCTGTCCCAAATTCTTGGTGTGGGATTTTGCTTCATTTCATGTTGCAAAAATCCCACAAGATCAATCCAAAAAGCTCCAAGTTCAATCCCTCCACCAAAAGGCAATTCCTACAACCCCAAATGAGACTTCCTCACTACACATTCTACAGCGAATCTTGGGCACGTCGACTAGCCAGCTTCGTGCCCGAGTTGCCTCGGCATTGAGGTGGGAGCCCGTAAAAGACGTAGGCGATGTGGTGCACTTCCGGCGACGAGGTGGAGACCGGAGCATTCCGCAGGAGATCGGGACGACGACGAGAAGACCGGAGGACTTGGATCAGTCGGTATATCTCTATTCCCTATCTTGTAGTTAGCTAGGACTAATTAATGGTTCGATCCGGGTATTAGTGCGCGGCGGCTTGCCAGTTCAAGAAAAATTTAAAGTTTATCACCGCTTCCGCATTTGGCCGTCGGATTGACGGCCGGGGCGCCGCCGTGCACTTACAGTGGTATGAGAGCCTCGCCATTAACTTAGTCTAGCTTGGTATAATGTGTTTTGCATTTCCGATCGACCAAAATTCCAAAATCTACATTTTCACTAGCATCAGTTTCTGTTGAAAATTTTTGGTCTCGAAAAATTTTTCAGGTTGTAAAACATTGATGTACTGGAAAATCTAAGAGCTCTGTAAAAATTCGATGAAGTGACTCCACTGTGGGAGCGCGTAACCGCCGCAAATACCCCCTCCTCGCCGCGGTTCCGCCGCTTTACTTTGGATTCGCTGCACCAATTTTTTACAGAGGCTTTCTGGGATTAAAATTGGGGTTTTGGAATAATTACATTGGGCCCAGAATTTCTTGATCTGCTACAGTATTGTTTGGGGGCCCACTTGTTAAAATTTGATTGATCGGATATTTTAAACACATTATTTCACAGTATTTACATTATATCTGCGACCGTGAATGTCACTTGATCGGTAAATCCGGTCTAACTGCTATAGCCCGGTTAGACGGATTTGCGAACGTGATTTTCACGTTGATGTTCTGTTTTTGCTGTGATGTTGCGGATCGGTCGTGGGGATAGCCTGGATGCAATGCTAGTACAGTTGTGGTTGTATTATGTACATTTGATATTGCGGAACGAGCGTCCGACATGTGGACTGCCGTCGCTGCCTGTTTGTATTATTATTTTGGGGCACGGCCAGGTTGCGGTCGATGTACCCGTTGTATGTATATTTTACTTTCTGTACTAGGATTACCCCGCGGAGGGGTGCACGGATAGCCGGGTTCTAGAGGGAAGAAAGCCCGCATCTCATGGCATTGGGACGGAGGGGGCTTCACTCTAGAATTGGCAGGCTATTTGCCGCACTCGTGGGAGGTACAGGTTGACCCAGGAGGGGTGCCCAAGTTACCGGATTCCATGAAGTGCTGGGTGGTCCATTCACGGTGCTGAAGGGGGCTGCCTCGCTTCAGGTTTTGGCGGGTAACTTGCCGCGCCCGTAGGGGTCTAGGATTTCATTGCACAGGCTATCCACACGACCAGGGGAACGTCGGGTTTCAGTAGTGGCTCTGTGAAACCCGGGGATCCCAGATATCTGTATTGTTTCTGTGATGCTGTTCATTCTCTGTGATGTTGCATTTTTATCACGCCTTGAGCGAATATAATATATTGGTATATATATTAGTAGATGTTGTATATGTTTTGCATCCGCGCTAGTCCAGTCCCCGCTCTGTCGTTAGTTAGCTAACCTAACGGGTAATGACGGGACCCAGTGGCGAATGCGGATGGCATATACGTACGACATTTTATTTTCGTTCTTTGTGGTGTGATCAATTGATGGGACTGCGTTGATTCGGATCAATGCAAGTTAAAAACAAACCTAATCTGATGTTGTTGGAACACTTTTCAAAAAGCTGTTATTGCAAGGACGTTCACTTTTGTTTTGCATCGCGGTATTCATTTAGAATATCCTGCTCCTCAGTCGACGAGGCAAGGGCCGAGATCCCTTCACCGGGAGTGACCCCTTGGACAAAAAGTTTGCGTCAGGGCAATGACTTCACTATAGCCGATTACTTTTGCTTTGCATCGCGGTATTCAGTTGGAATATCCTGCACCTCATTCTACGGGGAAAGAGCCGAGATCCCTATACCGGGAGTGACCTCTTTAGCAACGGTTTTCGTCACTATATTTTTAAAAAGCTATCCGTTCCTTCAACGATATCAAGTTCATTACGTTAAAAGTTTTCGCCAGAAACCATTCGTAGCCCTCCGTCGTTTCATATGGGTAGTCAATAGTATTCAAGCTGTGTTTGTTGGCCAAAGTCAAGGCACAGTATTTGGTAGCTGTTGGTTATTCATATGCAGCATAGATAGATGCGTTGGTTTGGAACAGTCGTATAGCCTTGTTGGCCAAAGTCAAGGGCTTGTGCGGGTGGATTCGAATCAACCTGGAGAATGACGGGTAGAACTTGACATGTGACTTATGATTTGTTGGCCAAAGTCAAGGTCATAAGAGCATGGGGCAGAAATCACATCGGGAGTTTCAAAAGAACTGAAACTTGCCAGATATGCGCATACCTTCTGGAGTGTGATGACGTGAGCGGATTCCGTCACGTTATCATGCGATGATAGTTGGATCCCGATTCCCACTGATGAGTTCGTTTACTCCTCGGGTGACCCCGACTAATTCTTCTTTCAGGTTTGGAGGAGAATTTGACGGTACAGTGGGAGGTTTCCAGATTAGATAAATTAGTAACCATTCTGATCTAGGTTAGAGTGCACGCTGAGTGTTTCTTTTCTCTCTCTCTTTGGCAGCGACCATTGACCCGACCCTAAGACTATGACTCAGTGACCAAGTTGACCGAACCTTCTTAACACTGGCTTTTGGATTGTCAGAGTTGCGAACCTCATTGCCACTCCTACTTTTACCCTTTTCTCCAGGACACCCCGTGTTACTACGAACGTCCACTTGCATTGGACAAAACCATCGTATGGTTAGATACGAACTCGAAGGAATTTATTCGAGGATGGTTTTAGGTTCTGGAGAAAACGGATAGGATTATCCAGTTGTCTTTTCCTTTTACCTTCTCTCAAGTTGTGAGTACTCCTTGGTTTAGGAGACAGTACACCTATTGCGCGAATTGGATAGTCTTCTTCCAAACCTTAGGCTGGTGTCGAACGGTAGGGAATGAAGAAAACCAATTAGCGTAACGATGGTGTGCAGAAGGTATTAAGTTCAGACAAAGCAAGGGATTAGTAAGAGGGCAAAGTAAATTGCAACAGATATTCACGACCAAACCAGGTATTTCGTTACCACTGCCACATCACCTTTGTATTTCTCCAGGACACTCCGTATCACTACGAAGATCCACAGTTTATTTGGATACTCCATCGTATGGTTTTATACGAACTCGAAAGGAACTTGTTCCAGTTCGGGGATGGATTCTGGTCCAGGAGAAATAGGAATAAGGTTTATTCGGTTGTCTTTTATCTTCACCTTCTCTCGCATTATGAGTGTTCCTAGGATTAGGACAGTACACCCATTATGCTTATTGGATAGTCTTCTTCCAAACCATAGGCTGGTGCCGAACAGTAGGGATGGAAGAAAACCATTTGGCCTAAAGGGGTGTGCAGAAGGTAATGACTAAAGACATATAAAGGGATTTGGAGAGGTGGCAAAGAATTATACGGTTATAGTTGTGAATCTGGATAATGGTAGAGGCATTACTAGGAATACCGGGATACCCCATCGAAACATTTCAATGTTTCAGTCTCACTGTGTACTGTTAAAGGAAAACTGATTTCCCGATTAGATACTTACTCCAGGGTATGTATTTACCTGGTACGATTCTCACATCTGTATGGTTTTACAGATGATGAGTGGGAGTAAGTTATTGGGAATTGGATGATCATCCTCATTATATCGGGATTCGTTGTAATCGGTGATATTTGAGGAAGTCACCTGGGTTGTTTGCCGGTCGGCAAATATTTGGTTTTGAATATCCGCTTTTATGCACCAATTTCAAATTGAAATATCTGTACGTCTATTTTCATAGAGTGAGATATACCTTTCTGAAATTATGTCTACGACACTTACCTATATCAGTGGATGGTTAGGTAAGGAGTATTAAACAGCGGTGTAATTCTTCTTAACCATAAGTACAGTTTTCAACCTACGACACACAGTGAATGGGTTATCAGACTCAAGGGACTTATACAGAGTATTGTATGTTGTCCAGGGTCCATCAGGACAGAGGGGTTGGTCCTCGCACTATATTCGGTTTACTTATGACTTCTCTAGTTTTTAGACAGGTGCTTCGTGGAAACACAGGGTCCGAATTTTGAGAAGTTATAGGTATTTGAATAGAGTAGAGAACCAGGTGTAGCAAGTATCGGGATTCTTCAAAGCGATCGAAGATGTAGATACTTGTGAATGGTATTCAGTTGATAGTAATGATAAAGAGATCTTGCTTCTCTTTCAGGTTACTCATAATTGGAAGCATTCCTAAGTTGAGTAACGCTGATCGGCCTCTCTCCATTTAGTTGACATGCACTGGAGATAGCTGCATGAATTGAATCTGGTTCAATTAAATCAGTGCCTCTGGTTCTATATTGGATATAGTACAGTTCATATCTTAACATTGTTAAGGTACGGGGAGTTGTCCGGCTTATGATTAAAACCAGACTCTGGATAACTCAAGGCACGTTTCTGTAATGGCTGTTTGTGGGTTGACCCAGGCTATGACGAGGGTTGACTTTCTACCATCTGGCAGATCAATAGAAGTATTGTTCTAGACTCGCCACAATTTTATTAAAAATGGATTTTTTCAAAAACAGTAGTGGGAGTATGGTAGAACTGGAAGTGATTCCAGAACCGCAAACAATTACTAAAAATTTGATAAGGAACCTAAAGATTCAATCTGATTTGACATTCCATTGGCCACTCCGCAGATAAGGTGGGTAACTTCAGGCACCCGAGAGGTACTCCGGTAGCCTCAAGGACGGTGACAGGGAAGTTCTTGTTTACCCACACTTGCCATTGTTGTTGTTCCAGGATGCGAAACCCGGCAGGAGGATGAGTATAGCGTCGTTCTAAACTAGCTTTAGAAGTGCACGTCTATATGACTCTGCCAGAGGGTTGTCGTAGTCAGTGGGAGCAGCGGAAGCATTGGTGGATATCAGGCTTATGTCTATTTATAGACTAAAGCAGATATAGCGGAGATAGATCATCTATTTCTGATGTGACAGTCATAGGTTTGACTTCATCAGAATAGGGGATGGATCTGTTGAGTAGGTAGTAGGGTGTGATATCCGGGTTTTGGATGACATACACAAAGTAGGAAAAGAAACTCCTATACTACAATCGGTTATACTTTGGTCGTCACACAGTGGTTTCTCCATAAAGGAAATGGATTTTATATCAGACATACTGGTTACTAGATCTATGGTTTTAGATCTAGATTTGGGTGGTTTCCCAATCTGGATACTTAGACAGCATTCTATGAGTATTTAGAATGGACGACTCCTGGCACGGTAGTGTACCTGCAGGTAATGGAGTCACCCTCTCTAAAGGTGTCTTATAGACTAAAGTACAGAGGGATGTGCATGGGTGGCAGATCACTTGCTCAGGCAATTGAGTCAATCATGAGATGTCAAGTACCACACCAGATGTTGTTCTTGGACTAGATGCAATAAGTTGACATTAGTCCAATCCTGGAGAAACAGTCGGAAGCAGTTTTAGAACATAAGTTGCTGTTCTTGGGATATGATAACGATAGCCTCATGCAGGAGACAGTTATCAATACAGGCTTCCATGGTGACATGGACGACAAGGAGGTTGTCAGAGTTATAGTTTTCCTTCTAACGAAGGGCAGTATTTTAGACAGGTGATCCAAGGAAATACTGAGGGAGGCATGGCGCAGGATACTGATTAAGTTCAGTTGACGATACAGTCTAAGAAGTTTGGATTTGGAGTTCATTTATGAGCTAAGTCCCATCAGACATCCAGACATATTCTAAGACAGGTATTGCTCATTTCGGGAGATGGCTTTCTCCGCGAACTTGAGATATAGAGAGACATAGAAAGAAACATCAAGGCGGATCCACTCACTGAGGCTATTCCTCGAACGCAATAGTTTCGCAAACGAGCTTTGTGAGACTGACTAGTAGAGGAGTTGGGTGTTCGGTATCACACGGGCTGTGAGTATGCGACATCGCAATAATTGGCCTTGAGTGCAAGTGGGAGATTGTTGGAGATAGTGCCCTCAGAGTCAATTATTATGTCACAGGTACGTGATTGCAATGATTGATGGAGGACCTATCCCGGTAGGACAGTCTTACTTGAGATGATAGTATGCTATCTGGTTTACCTTTATCACCGTGTACTGCTTCAGGTGACCTGATAAGTCGCTATTACACATTGGTAGAGCCCCTAGGATTCTTGCTTGACCACCAGCAGTATGAGGGCGATCATATAAGTGGGAGCTGGGGTCTATAAGCATATCCTTAAATGGTCCCTAGTCGTGTGAGTTTCGAGACAGGGCATCGATACTCCAGAGTAGACTAGTGTGTACATTTGAGACCCCGACGAGGGGCGGTGGCCGGTCTCACAAGCCACTGGTGTCAGTTGGATCACCTAAGATGTATACAGGTGCTCATTAGGTTATGAGTACACCGGACAGGACTCGCCGGGAACATGCTAGTTGGTCATATACCAGACGTCAGATGTCAGTTCCCTGGTGACATGTGTGCAGGTTAGTTCATCGACCTGGGGATCGTCATTTGTCTCGTGTGAGTTCCCACTGTACTTTGATTACTACCCTACCGCGGCTCAAAGGAGTCGTGCAAACAGGTTTTAGTTGGGTACAGTCCCGAGCCACATGGAGGCAGTGAGCGTATCTTCAGGGGTTCGTCTCTTCCGGTATTGGGGGTGAGGTCGCGCTGTGTCTAGGAGAGCTATTACACGAAGTCCTTGGCCAAGGCAGGAGATTTACTGGTGGGTATTCCAGTAGTATCTCAGGGTGTTCTGGGTTACACTCCGACATGACTTGTACCGCTTTTGGGGGTCTGACTTTTACCAACCCCCTAGGCCCGCCATGCGATACTCATAGACGAATGGACCGGACTGTACGGATATTGTCACTGACAGGCTCAGTAGGGTTGTCAGGCTGAGTTCGCTCACAGACGTCCCTTTTAGTCAATACCTGGTAGCCCGTTACGTATTGGCTTATACCTCTGACGTGCTAGTGGTTAAATCTACAACCAAGGTGTTGACGAGTCTTTAGAGTCCCCCACATTCTGTTACTCAGCTTTCGGGCGAAAGGTTGTAGAGGCCGTATGGAGATATGGCAAGGTCCGATCAGATACGTGTGGTATTGCACGGATCAGGATCGGACAGTTTGTACTAGAGGCCGTATGGTTATATGGCAGGGTTCGATCAGATACGTGCGGTATTGCACGGATCAGGATCGAACGGATATTACTAGCCGGCTTTGGTATAAGCCGGATCCTAGTATAGTACAGTGTAGATTTTGTCTCATTGCATTTGTATTTCGGTCGGAATACAAATGCGGGTGTGTATGCTGTTGGAGATAGTGCCCTCAGAGTCAATTATTAGGTCACAGGTACGTGATTGTAATGATTGAGGGAGGACCTATCCCGGTAGGACAGTCTTACTCGAGATGATAGTATGCTATCTGGTTTACCTTTATCATCGTGTACTGCTTTAGGTGACATGACACGTCGCTATTACACGTTGATAGAGCCCCTAGGATTCTTGCTTGACCACCAGCAGTATGAGGGCGATCATATAAGTGGGAGCTGGGGGTCTACAAGCATATCCTTAAAAGGTCCCTAGTCGTGGGAGTTTCGAGACCGGGCATCGATACTCCATTAGTAGACTAGTGTATACAGTCGAGACCCCGACGAGGGGCGGTGGCCGGTCTCACAAGCCACTGGTGTCAGTTGGATCACCTAAGATGTATACAGGTGCTCATTGGGTTATGAGTACACCGGACAGGACTCGCCGGGAACATGCTAGTTGGTCATATACCAGACGTCAGATGGCAGTTCCCTGGTGACATGTGTGCAGGTTAGTTCATCGACCTGGGGATCGTCATTTGTCTCGTGTGAGTTCCCACTGTACTTTGATTACTACCCTACCACGGCTCAAAGGAGTCGTGCAAACAGGTTTTAGTTGGGTACAGTCCCGAGCCACATGGAGGCAGTGAGCGTATCTTCAGGGGTTCGTCTCTCCCGGTATTGGGGGTGAGGTCGTGCTGTGTCTAGGAGAGCCATTACACAAAGTCCTTGGCCAAGGCAAGGAGATTTACTGGTAGGTATTCCAGTAGTATCTCAGGGTGTTCTGGGCTACACTCCGACACGACTTGTACCGCTTTTGGGGGTCTGACTTTTACCAACCCCCTAGGCTCGCCATGCGATACTCATAGACGAACGGACCGGACTGCACGGATATTGTCACTGACAGGCTCAGTAGGGTGTCAGGATGAGTTCGCTCATCGACGTCCCTTTTGGTCAATAGCTGGTGGCCCGTTACGTATTGGCTTATACCTCTGACGTGCTAGTGGTTAAATCCACAGCCATAGTATTGACGAGACTTTAGAGTCCACCACACTTTCAGTTACTCAGCTTTCGGGCGAAACGCTGTAGAGGCCGTATGGAGATATGGCAGGGTCCGATCAGATACGTGCGGTATTGCACGGATCAGGATCGGACGGTTTGTACTAGTAGCCGTATAGGTATATGGCAGGGTTCGATCAGATACGTGCGGTATTGCACGGATCAGGATCGAACGGATATTACTAGCCGGCTTTGGTTTAAGCCGGTCCTAGTTTAGTACAGTGTAGATTTTGTCTCTTTGCATTTGTATCCGGACGGAATACAGATGCGGGTGTGTATGCACAGTATCGGGGTTTTCCTGTAATTTATTACGGGACCAGTTTTCTGGAGTTGCCAGTTTGCATTCCGTTCCGGCCGGTTTTCGTTTGTTCTTTCCCGGCCGGACTTTTCCGATGGAGGGGGTAATTTGCAGTTTTGCAAATTACTTTTGTGGAGGGGTTTTATTGCATATATATTGATTATGATAGCTTTCTTTTCTTTGCACCATGCTTTCTTTGACTTGTGATTTGATGAGGGTATGGTTTGATTAAAGTGAAGCATGCTTGCATGTTTTTATGTCCCTTGATGTGGTCACCCCTTCTTCACTCCTACACTCACCTCCCTTCATCATATATATCCATTCTTTCCCTCCACCATTTCCACCTTGACATGGCCGGCCACTATGATGAGGAGAGGAAAAATGAGAGATTCATTTTGTGCTTCACTTTGTTCATCTCATTTGGCTTGCAAAATTGAGAGCTTCATTTCCCTCCAAAGTTCAATCTTCATTCCTCCATCCAAAGGCAACAAACCCCAAAGAGACAAGTAGCCTCTACACTACACTTCCTACAGCAAATCTTGGACGCGTCGATTCGCCAGCTTCGCGCCCGAGTTGCCTCGGTATTGAGGTGGGAGCCCGTAAAAGCTACAGGCGATGTGGTGCCCTTTCCGACGAGGAGGAGACGGACGGAGATCTCGCGAGGAGATCGGAGTGGAGATGAAGACCGGAGGACTCGGATCAGTCGGTACTACATCTCTAACCCGTATTCTAGTTAGCTTAGACTTGTTAATGGTTACGATCCGGAGTTTAGTGCGCGGTGGTGCCGGTTTGCAAAGTCCGCAAAAATTTAAGTTGTTCACCGCTTCCGCATTCCGGCGTCGGATTGACGGCCGGGGCGCCGCCGTGCACTTACAGTGGTATCAGAGCCTCACCATTTTGCTATGCTAACTTGTGCTAACGCGTTTAAAACTTCGATCCGACCGGAAATCGAAAACTGCAAAAATCCAAGCCGACAGTTTCTGTTGTTTTTAAACGGTCTCAAAAATGATTTCTGGATGTCTTAAAAATCAGAGCAGGAACTTCTAAGAGTGACGACAGAATTTGGGTTCGTGATCCCTCGAAGTCGCCGCGGAAGCGCGGCCAAACCCATGTTTTGGCTGCGCAACCGCGGCCACGTGGGGAGCACGTGCTCCCAAATTTTGTCAGGTTGTTCTCACTGGGATTTTGGGGTTTTTGATATATATCGTTTTTGCCCAGATTTTGTTACTGTTCACCAGTAAGTCGTGGGGCCCACTTCTTGATATTTTGTCGATCGAAATTTAAACACGTTAGTTTTCACAGTATTTACATTATATCTGCGACCGTGAATGTCACTCGATCGGTAAATCCGGTCTAACTGCTATAGCCCGGTTAGACGGATTTGCGAACGTGATTTTCACGTTGATGTTCTATGTATTTGCTGTGATGTTGCGGATCGGTCGTGGGGGATAGCCTGGATGCAATGCTAGTACAGTGTTGTTGTATTATGTACATTTGATATTGCGGGGAGAGCGTCCGACATGTGGACTGCCGTCACTGCCTGTTTGTATTATTCTTTTGGGGCACGACCTGGTTGCGGTCGATGTACCCGGTGTATGTATATTTTACTTTCTGTACTAGGGTTACCCCGCGGAGGGGTGCACGGATAGCCGGGTTCTGGAGGGCAACAAGCCCGCATCTCATGGCATTGAGACGGAGGGGGCTTCAGTTTGGAATTGGCGGGCTATTCGCCGCACTCGTAGGGGGTACAGGTTGACCCAGGAGGGGTGCCCAAGTTACCGGATTCCGTGAAGTGCTGGGTGGTCCATTCACGGCGCTGAAGGGGGCTGCCTCGCTTCAGGTTTTGGAGGGTGACTTGCCGCGCCCGTAGGGGTCTAGGTTTTCATTGCACAGGCTATCCACACGACCAGGGGAACGTCGGGTTTCAGTAGTGGCTCTGTGAAACCCGGGGATCCCAGATATCTGTATTGTTCTGTGATGTTGTACATTTCTGTGATGTTGCATTTCTATTCACGCCTTGAGCGAAATACTATATATTGGTATATATATTAGTAGATGTTGTATATGTTTTTCATCCGCGCTAGTCCAGTCCCCGCTCTGCCGTTAGTAAGCTAACCTAACGGGTGATGACGGGACCCAGTGGCGAATGCGGATGGCATATACGTACGTCAGTATATTTTCGTTCTTTGTGGTGTGATCAATTGATGGGACTGCATTGATTCGGATCACTGCAAGTTAAACAAACCTATTCTGATGTTGTTGGAACACTTTTCAAAAAGCTGTTATTGCAAGGACGTTCACTTTTGTTTTGCATCGTGGTATTCATTTGGAATATCCTGCTCCTCAGTCGACGAGGCAAGGGCCGAGATCCCTTCACCGGGAGTGACCCCTTGGACAGAAGTTTGCGTCAGGGAATTAACTTAACTATAGCCGATTACTTTTGCTTTGCACCGTGGTATTCAGTTGGAATATCCTGCACCCCATTCTACGGGGAAAGAGCCGAGATCCCTTCACCGGGAGTGACCTCTTTAGCGGAAGTTGTCGTCACTATATTTCTAAAAAGCTATCCGTTCCTTCAACGATATCAAGTTCATTACGTTAAAGGTTTTCGCCAGAAACCATTCGTAGCCCTCCGTCGTTTCATATGGGTAGTCAATAGTATTCAAGCTGTGTTTGTTGGCCAAAGTCAAGGCACAGTGTTTGGTAGCTGTTGGTTATTCATATGCAGCATAGATAGATGCGTTGGTTTGGAACAGTCGTACTGCCTTGTTGGCCAAAGTCAAGGGTATGTACGGGTAGATTCAAATTAACCTGGAGAATGACGGGCAGAACTTGACATGTGACTTATGATTTGTTGGCCAAAGTCAAGGTCATAAGAGCATGGGGCAGAAATCACATCGGGAGTTTCAAAAGTACTGAAACTTGCCAGATATGCGCATACCTTCTGGAGTGTGATACCGTGAGCGGATTCCGTCACGTTGTCATGCGATGAGAGTTGGATCCCGATTCCCACTGATGAGTTGGTTTACTCCTCGGGTGACCCCGACTGATTCTTCTTTCAGGTTTGGAGGAGAATTTGAGGTACAGTGGGAGGTTTCCAGATTAGATAAATTGGTAACCATTCTGATCTAGGTTAGAGTGCACGCTGAGTGTTTCTTTTCTCTCTCTCTTTGGCAGCGACCATTGACCCGACCCTAAGACTTTGACTCAGTGACCAAGTTGACCGAACCTTCTTAACACTGGCTTTTGGATTGTCAGAGTTGCAGACCTCATTGCCACTCCTACTTTTACCCTTTTCTCCAGGACACCCTGTATTACTGCGAACGTCCACTTCCATTGGACAAAACCATCGTATGATTAGATACGAACTCGAAGGAATTCGAGGATGGTTTCTGGTTCTGGAGAAAACGGATAGGATTATTCAGTTGTCTTTTCCTTTTTACCCTCTCTCAGGTTACGAGTACTCCTTGGTTTAGGGGTAGTACACCTATTACGCAAATTGGATTGTCTTCTTCCAAACCTTAGGCTGGTGCCGACCGGTAGGGAATGAAGAAAACCAATTAGCATAACGATGGTGTGCAGAAGGTATTAAGTTCAGACAAAGCAAGGGATTAGTAAGAGGGCAAAGTAAATTGCAACAGATATTCACGACCAAACCAAATATTTCGTTACCACTCCCACATCACCTTTGTATTTCTCCAGGACACTCCGTATCACTACGAAGATCCACAGTTTATTTGGATACTCCATCGTATGGTTATATACGAACTCGAATGGAACTTGTTCCAGTTCGGGGATGGATTCTGGTCCAGGAGAAATAGGAATAAAGTACATTCAGGTGTCTTTTATCTTCACCTTCTCTCGCGTTGCGAGTGCTCCTAGGATTAGGACAGTACACCCTTTATGCTTATTGGATAGTCTTCTTCCAAACCATAGGCTGGTGCCGAACGGTAGGGAAGGAAGAAAACCATTTGGCCTAAAGGGGTGTGCAGAAGGTAAAGACTAAAGACATATGAAGGGATTTGGAGAGGTGGCAAAGAATTATACGGTTATAGTTGTGAATCTGGATAATGGTAGAGGCATTACTAAGAATACCAGGATACCCCATCGAAACTTTTCAATATTTCAGTTCACTGTGTACTGTTAAATGAAAACTGATTTCCCGATTAGACACTTGCTCCAGGGTATGTATTTACCAGGTATGATTCTCACATCTGTATGGTTTTACAGATGATGAGTGGGAGTAAGTTATTGGGAATAGGGTGATCATCCTCATTATATCGGGATTCGTTGTAATCGGTGATATTTGAGGAGATCACCTGGGCTGTTTGCCGGTCGGCAAATATTTGGTTTTGAATATCCGCTGTTGTGCACCAATTTCAAATTGATATATCTGTACGTCTATATTTATAGAGTGAGATATACCTTTTGATATTATGTCGATGACATTTACCTATATCAGTGGATGGTTAGGTAAGGAGCATTAAACAGCGGTGTAATTCTTCTTAACCATAAGTACAGTTTTCAACCTACGACACACAGTGAAAGAGTTGTTAGACTCAGCGGACTTATACAGAGTGTTGTATGTTGTCCAGTGTCCATTAGGACAGAGGGGTTGGTTCTCGTACTATATTCGGTTTACTTTTGACTTCTCTAGTTCTTAGACATGTGTTTCGTAGAAACACAGGGTCTAAGTTTTGAGGAGTTATAGGTATTTGAATAGAGTAGAGAACCAGGTATAGCAAGTATCGGGATTCTTCAAGGTAATCGAAGATGTAGATACTTGTGTATGGTATTCAGTTGATAGTAATGATAAAGAGAAATTGCTTCTCTTTCAGGTTACTCATAATTGGAAGTATTCCTAAGTTGAGTAACGCTGATCGGCCTCTCTCCATTTAGTTGACATGCACTGGAGATAGCTGCATGATTTGAATCTGGTTCAATTAAATCAGTGCCTCTGGTTCTATATTGGATATAGTACAGTTCATATCTTAACATTGTTAAGGTACGGGGAGTTGTCCGGCTTATGATTAAAACCAGACTCTGGATAACTCAAGGCACGTTTCTGTAATGGCTGTTTGTGGGTTGACCCAGGCTATGACGAGGGTTGACTATCTACCATCTGGAAGATCAATAGTGATATTGTTCTTCACTCGCCACAATTTTAAAGGAAATAGATTTTTTTTTTTTTTCAAAAACAGTAGTGGGAGTATGGTAGAACTGGAAGTGATTCCAGAACCGCAAACGATTACTGATGATTTGATAAGGAACCTAAAGATTCAATCTGATTTGACATTCCATTGGCCACTCCGCAGATAAGGTGGGTAACTTCAGGCACCCGAGAGGTACTCCGGTAGCCTCAAGGACGGTGACAGGGAAGTTCTTGTTTACCCACACTTGCCATTGTTGTTGTTCCAGGCTGCGAGACCCGGCAGGAGGATGAGTATAGCGTCGTTCTAAACTAGTTTTAGAAGTGCACGTCTATATGACTCTGCCAGAGGGTTGTCGTAGTCAGTGGGAGCAGCGGAAGCATTGGTGGACATCAGGCTTATGTCTATTCATAGACTAAAGCAGATATAGCGGAGATAGATCATCTATTTCTGATGTGACAGTCATCGGTTTGACGTCGTCAGAATAGGGGATGGATCTGTTGAGAAGGTAGTAGGGTGTGATATCCTGGTATTTGGATGATATACACAGAGTAGGAAAAGAAACTCCTACACTACGATCGGTTATACTTTGGTCGTCACACAGTGGTTTCTCCACAAAGGACTTGGACATTATATCAGACATACTGGTTACTAGATCTATGGTTTTAGATCTAGATTTGGTTGGTTTCTCAATCAGGGTACCTTGACAGCATTCTAAGAATATTTAGAATGGACGACTCCTAGCACGGTAGTATACCTGCAGGTGATGGAGTCACCCTCTCCAAAGGTGTCTTACAGACTAAAGGGGAGAGGGACGTGCATGATTGGCAGATCACTTGCTTAGGCAATTGAGTCAATCATGAGATGTCAAGTACCACACCAGATGTTGTTCTTGCACTAGATGCAATAAGTTGACATTAATCCAATCCTGGAGAAACAGTCGGAAGCAGTTTTAGAACATAAGTGGATGTTCTAGGGATATGATAACGACAGCCTCATTCGGGAAACAGTTATCATTCCAGGCTTCCAAGGTGACATGGACGACAAGGAGGTTGTCAGAGTTATAGTTTTCCCTCTGACGAGGGGCAGTATTTTGGACAGGTGATCCAAGGCAATACTGAGGGAGGCATGGCGCGCAGGATACTGATTAAGTTCAGTTGACGATACAGTCTAAGAAGTTTGGATTTGGAGTTCATTTATGAGCTATGTCCCATCAGACATCCAGGCACATTCTAAGACAGGTATTGCTCATTTCGGGAGATGGGTTTCTCCGCGAACTTGAGATATAGAGAGACATAGAAAGAAACAACTAAGCGGATCCACTCACTGAGGCTATTCCTCGAACGCAATAGTTCCGCAAACGAACTTTGTGAGACTGACTAGTAGAGGAGTTGGATGTTCGGTATCACACGGGCTGTGAGTATGCGACATCGCAATAATTAGCCTTGAGTGCAAGTGGGAGATTGTTGGAGATAGTGCCCTCAGAGTCAATTATTAGGTCACAGGTACGTGATTGTAATGATTGAGGGAGGACCTATCCCGGTAGGACAGTCTTACTCGAGATGATAGTATGCTATCTGGTTTACCATTATCATCGTGTACTGCTTTAGGTGACATGACACGTCGCTATTACACGTTGATAGAGCCCCTAGGATTCTTGCTTGACCACCAGCAGTATGAGGGCGATCATATAAGTGGGAGCTGGGGGTCTACAAGCATATCCTTAAAAGGTCCCTAGTCGTGGGAGTTTCGAGACCGGGCATCGATACTCCATTAGTAGACTAGTGTATACAGTCGAGACCCCGACGAGGGGCGGTGGCCGGTCTCACAAGCCACTGGTGTCAGTTGGATCACCTAAGATGTATACAGGTGCTCATTGGGTTATGAGTACACCGGACAGGACTCGCCGGGAACATGCTAGTTGGTCATATACCAGACGTCAGATGGCAGTTCCCTGGTGACATGTGTGCAGGTTAGTTCATCGACCTGGGGATCGTCATTTGTCTCGTGTGAGTTCCCACTGTACTTTGATTACTACCCTACCACGGCTCAAAGGAGTCGTGCAAACAGGTTTTAGTTGGGTACAGTCCCGAGCCACATGGAGGCAGTGAGCGTATCTTCAGGGGTTCGTCTCTCCCGGTATTGGGGGTGAGGTCGTGCTGTGTCTAGGAGAGCCATTACACAAAGTCCTTGGCCAAGGCAAGGAGATTTACTGGTAGGTATTCCAGTAGTATCTCAGGGTGTTCTGGGCTACACTCCGACACGACTTGTACCGCTTTTGGGGGTCTGACTTTTACCAACCCCCTAGGCCCGCCATGCGATACTCATAGACGAACGGACCGGACTGCACGGATATTGTCACTGACAGGCTCAGTAGGGTGTCAGGATGAGTTCGCTCATCGACGTCCCTTTTGGTCAATAGCTGGTGGCCCGTTACGTATTGGCTTATACCTCTGACGTGCTAGTGGTTAAATCCACAGCCATAGTATTGACGAGTCTTTAGAGTCCACCACACTTTCAGTTACTCAGCTTTCGGGCGAAACGCTGTAGAGGCCGTATGGAGATATGGCAGGGTCCGATCAGATACGTGCGGTATTGCACGGATCAGGATCGGACGGTTTGTACTAGTAGCCGTATAGGTATATGGCAGGGTTCGATCAGATACGTGCGGTATTGCACGGATCAGGATCGAACGGATATTACTAGCCGGCTTTGGTTTAAGCCGGTCCTAGTTTAGTACAGTGTAGATTTTGTCTCTTTGCATTTGTATCCGGACGGAATACAGATGCGGGTGTGTATGCACAGTGTCGGGGTTTTCCTGTAATTTATTACGGGACCAGTTTTCTGGAGTTGCCAGTTTGCATTCCGTTCCGGCCGGTTTTCGTTTGTTCTTTCCCGGCCGGACTTTTCCGATGGAGGGGGTAATTTGCAGTTTTGCAAATTACTTTTGTGGAGGGGTTTTATTGCATATATATTGATTATGATAGCTTTCTTTTCTTTGCACCATGCTTGCTTTGACTTGTGATTTGATGAGGGTATGGTTTGATTAAAGTGAAGCATGCTTGCATGTTTTTATGTCCCTTGATGTGGTCACCCCTTCTTCACTCCTACACTCACCTCCCTTCATCATATATATCCATTCTTTCCCTCCACCATTTCCACCTTGACATGGCCGGCCACTATGATGAGGAGAGGAAAAATGAGAGATTCATTTTGTGCTTCACTTTGTTCATCTCATTTGGCTTGCAAAATTGAGAGCTTCATTTCCCTCCAAAGTTCAATCTTCATTCCTCCATCCAAAGGCAACAAACCCCAAAGAGACAAGTAGCCTCTACACTACACTTCCTACAGCAAATCTTGGACGCGTCGATTCGCCAGCTTCGCGCCCGAGTTGCCTCGGTATTGAGGTGGGAGCCCGTAAAAGCTACAGGCGATGTGGTGCCCTTTCCGACGAGGAGGAGACGGACGGAGATCTCGCGAGGAGATCGGAGTGGAGATGAAGACCGGAGGACTCGGATCAGTCGGTACTACATCTCTAACCCGTATTCTAGTTAGCTTAGACTTGTTAATGGTTACGATCCGGAGTTTAGTGCGCGGTGGTGCCGGTTTGCAAAGTCCGCAAAAATTTAAGTTGTTCACCGCTTCCGCATTCCGGCGTCGGATTGACGGCCGGGGCGCCGCCGTGCACTTACATATGCACAGTATCGGGGTTTTTCCTGTAATTTATTACGGGACCAGTTTTCTGGAATTTCCAGTTTGCTTTCTGTTTCGGCCAATTTCCTTTGTATCGTTCATTGGCCGAAGTTTGGTGGAGGAGGGCTTATTTGCATTGTTGCAAATAAGTGGTAGTGGAGGGGGTCTTTGCATTTTTGTTGCATCATGATTATAGCACCATACCTTGACTTTCTTTAGTTGATCTTGGCTTGACTTTTGGCTCATCATGGTTGTTGATGATGAGGTTGGTGGTAGGTGGTTGAGTGTGGGTTTTGATTTGGTGATGATTCTTTTTGCATGATAGCCTTCTCTCTCTCTCTCCATTGGATTATTGGATGGCTCTCTCATTTTTTCAAACACACTACACTCTCATTCTCCTCTCTCCAATTGTCATGGCCGGCCACTCCCATAGTGGGCTGTCCCAAATTCTTGGTGTGGGATTTTGCTTCATTTCATGTTGCAAAAATCCCACAAGATCAATCCAAAAAGCTCCAAGTTCAATCCCTCCACCAAAAGGCAATTCCTACAACCCCAAATGAGACTTCTTCACTACACATTCTACAGCGAATCTTGGGCACGTCGACTAGCCAGCTTCGTTCCCGAGTTGCCTCGGCATTGAGGTGGGAGCCCGTAAAAGACGTAGGCGATGTGGTGCACTTCCGGCGACGAGGTGGAGACCGGAGCATTCCGCAGGAGATCGGGACGACGACGAGAAGACCGGAGGACTTGGATCAGTCGATATATCTCTATTCCCTATCTTGTAGTTAGCTAGTACTAATTAATGGTTCGATCCAGGTATTAGTGCGCGGCGGTTTGCCAGTTCAAGAAAAATTTAAAGTTTATCACCGCTTCCGCATTTGGCCGTCGGATTGACGGCCGGGGCGCCGCCGTACACATACAGGTGACATGTCTTTCGACCGTTTTTTCCCATTCATTCGTTCAGAGGGGGGATTCCCTGGAGCGCCTGTGGACCGAGAAGTCTTAGGATTGAGCAGAGATCATGACCCGGAACATAAGAATCTTCAACTTTGGGGGACGTGGTACAATCAAATTATTAAGGGTCGGCAGAGCTTTTTGTGCGCGGTACCCTCAGAGCCCATCTTGGAGTTCCATTACGCCGACCCACCACCGGTGAACTATAGCGTGGAAGAAGTCAATTGGACTTCGGGAGGTCTTCTTCAGCCTGCTATGGTTTCGATACCTGTTCAGCTTCCAATGGCCTTAGATACCCTCGGGCGACGTATTTATCAAGGCGAGGCGCGACTGTGGGGACAACCATATATGATTAGCCTAATTCCTTGTCATCCAGCTGGCTATCTGCAATGGGCCCATTATATTCTGTCAGCGATGAAGTCGGGGTTGCTGAGGCTTGGGTTGTATCCCGCAATTTATGCTTCTCTCTTCCAGTATCCTACGCTTCCCTCCTGGTGGGTTAAGGCCTTTCTGGAGCAGTGGAATATTCCTACCCACACCTTCCTTTCGCTGGACCGAGAAGTATCAATCTCATTAGAGGAATTTGCAGAAGTTTCTGGCTTACCGGTTATGGGGGAGCATTATGAGGAAATGCTTCCTATAGATGAATACGTTTTTGGTGCCAAGCCAGTGATGACCGGCCTTACCCCGGAGAGCGCCATTCAACACCAATTTCCGAGTTTGATCAAAGTGTTGAATATTTATGAGGGCCTTTTCCTCGAATCTTGGAGCCGCGGGGTTAATTTCGAGGATTTCATCGCTCGTTTTCTCCATCCAGATGTCCTTTAGAAGGAGGCTGCTAAACTCGCCACGCTTGACGACCCTTTCGGCTCAAGTTTAAACAACCTGTCAACGGCGGAGGCAGATCAAAAAAGTTTTTTCCTTCCCAATACCCCTGTCGTTTCTTTTGCGAAGGTTGCAGTCCCTGGGATTGATGAGGAAATGTTCTTTTTAGGATTTCGTGGGTTATGGCAGAGCTAGTTTGCACTCCCAATGCACCTTCGCCGTATTAGGCCGTCTATCTTCTACCCAGCTCACCGAATGGTTATTGGGGTGAAAGTGGCTATCGAGGTTGCCGGGTTAGCTCATTTGTATTACGGCCTCAGTCAAGCGGCGGAAACTACTGAACCCGGAGTGCAGCATATGAACTTCTCGATGCATTACTTCATGTCATGGCTCGAGCTACATGCACTTAGCGTTTTCGGTATCCATAAAAGGCGTTCCTTCTATGACAGGTGCGGCTTCCCCTGGATTATGCGATTAGTCGGCGCATCTATTGTAAATCCGTCACCACGAGAAGCTAGAGCTTTTCGTCTAGAGGTTTGCTCCTTCGTCCTCGCACAGTTGGAGATGGCATGACCTTCACCGAAAAGATTCTGACCATCGGCAAAGAGTCCGCAACAACGGTGAAGCCATTGCGAAACATTTTTAAAGATGGAGCCTTCGTTTTGAAAGCTCGGGAAATCCTTCATTTATATTCTATCAGACCAGGCTTTCTATTGTTTAGGAAAAATGATGCGGCGTTATTCATGAGATACAATCCGCATCGTTTCGCTCAGAAGCTGAGCTACAATTAGGGAGTCCCGCTGGAGGCCTTCTTGTTAGAACCTGCTGCCACCGAAGAGGGAATGCGAAACACGCTGCATCATTTCATGCGCATGAACACGGGGTCCAACTTCTTTATCAGCGAACCGAGCTGTGTCCCGAAGGCCCTTAGTTTGTACGTGGCGTGGTACCAGCATTCAATGGGCACCGTCATAAGGGAGGAGAAGCCACTGTTTCTCGATCGCAAAGGTACACCCTCTGCCGGTGATCGAAACGTCCCTCTGAAGCGACGGACCATTGTTCTTCCTCCCTTAAGGGAAGCTGCCGTGATCGAAGTCCCGCATGATAGGCCCGAGCTACCGATACCCCGTGCTCCCGTGGAGACGGTGAATGTAGCTTCCCCCAAGTCTGGCATGGGTTCAGATATCGGGACCCGTCGTCCCAAAGTGCCCACCAAGCGTAAGCTTGTTCTAGCTGCGACTGGAGCTCGCTAGCAGAAGAGGAAGAAGAAGTCGATCCTTTCTGTAGATGTTGTACTCGGCCAGGAGCCTCATGCTCCTTATAGCGAGGGCCTGAGTGAATATAGGACAAACGAGGGTCTGTTCATAGCACCGGACGATACTGATTTGGCGGCTGCCATTGCCGCTTCTGAGCGACCAGCAAGCCATAAAGCGGGACGGGCCACCCTCACACAATTAAGTAAGCTTCAATCGTACCCCTTCTTTTTTATGTTTTTGTTATGATGTTTTCACTGACACTCGTTCTCCACCAGGCATTTCCACTAAAGAGGCTCTAGCGGCTTCCCTGAAGACTTTCGAGGAGGAGGAGAGGATTCGCGCTTCGCTAGGCGTTGGTATATTTCGGCTGGTTGCGCCTTCATTCGCCTTTCTTATGGACAATCTGACCCCCTTCTTATCTTATCGCAGGGACTACAATGCCAATCCCGCAGGGTGATGCGGAGATGCTTCCAGGGCCAGCCATCGAAGTCCCGGCTTCCTCAGCACTGCCGAAAGAGGCCTTACTGAAACGACCAATGACGGATGCCATAACGGCCCCAGAGGTAACTATTGGCACGAACGATGACGTTCTGTTGACGGAGGTCTTGAGACGATCTGCCCTCACGGCCCGGGCAGAAAGGAAGCGTAGAATGCGCGTGTCAAGGGAGCATAGTGCCGCCTTGGACGCGGGTGCAGGTTCGAGTGCTGCTACCTTTGCCCCTACTCCTTCAGAGGATGGTTCGGCCGCCTTTTCTACCGCTCACAGACAGGCGGCATGTGCGGCTCGGGAAGCAATCGAAAAATCGACCCAAGGTAACGTGACATTGGGTTCTTTTTTGTCAAAGTTTTAATTTTCAGGTTCTCATATATCCTATCTTGCAGGGCCGAGTCTTGCCGAGGAAGTGGTGGGTGACGTGGCTGCAACCACCGAGCCTAAGGTTGCGGTACGTGAGATGGCTACAATCTCCGAGCTCGACGTAGCGGTAGGTGAGATGGCCACAATCGCTGAGCCCGAGGTAGCCACTCTTTCCTAAGAGTCGGGCACTGCTCCAATCATCACTCTTTCCGCCTGCGGTTTTCTTCCATCTCCTGGCGTCACGAGCGTTACGACGGCTCTCGTAGAGTCAGGGGATGAGGCGACAGGAGGCGAGACCATTCTGTTGGAGGAGGGTGAGGCAGTCGCTACATCCGATGATACCCCTGTTGCGGTCTCGACCGACGACTTACCAGGTAGAATTGGGGTCATTTCTTTCCTTTTCGTTCTGCAATACCTTTCGATCTCTCCTAAAAGTATTTCTTTCGCTTCTAATGCAGGCGTGGCGAACGCTGAGATTGTGCCAGCCATGGTAGTATCGCCAGTTGCTACTTTGACGGTGGCCGCCCCTTTGCCTTCTCTCGTATCCTCTCAAATGCTGGAAGGTACGGATTTGTGACCCAACGGTTTCATTGTAGGAAATATACTTTGTGTACTGACATTGCATTATAACATCCTTGCAGGAGTCCTTTTTGATCACATGTATCAGGTGTTACACCCACACTTCTCTTTTCAGTCGGAGATTGCCTCTTCTAGCGAAGCTGGTGAGTACAGCCTTTAGCTAACATCTCTTATTTTCTTTTACGGGCAGTCGAATCATTCATAATTCTTCTTTGTTTTAATTGCAGCCCTACAGATCGAAGGGGGAGACGAAAGAACAGTTACGCCACCAGTGCTCCCAGCCTTGCATCCTGCTGCAGCCGGTATAGTAAACTCCATTGTTCATGAGCCTCCTTTATTTCTTGAACCGTCACTTGACTGTGATTTGTTTCGCAGCGGTGATACCGACTTCAACTCCGCTCGAATCTCGAATCATAATGCCAACAGGCCCCTTTTCCAGGCGTTCATCTTCAAAAGGCGCAGCGAATAGTCTGCGCATGTTGAGCGATCACCTCGAGGAGCTTGACGCGGAGACTCCTGCCCTTGCTACAGATTTTGCTGCTGAGGTTAATCCTATGCTGGCGACGCTCGTACACTTTCACAGCGAGGGCGTCATTGAGTCTTGGGTTAATCACTGTAGGAAAATTGAGGCTTGTCAGCATGAGCTTGAGTTTAGACGTCCTGCCCCCGAGGCCTTGGCTGTGAACTCCTAGCGGGCTGCATGGGTCGAGGAGAGCACCCCTTACTTCCGCCATCATGAACAAAAAGCAGCTTTGAGGCGTAATGAGCGCGAGGAGACTTTAAGTGAATCTGCTCGTTTGCATGCCCAAGTTGATGCAAACGCTGCACAGCTGAAAGTCATCTTTGAAAGCCTTCTACGATGTATTTCTGACGGGCTAACGCTGAGGAAGAAACTCGATCTCATTGAACGAGATGCATAAGGTCGTGAGGTGGCTCAGCGGTTCGTTGACGAGCAGCTTTCATCTTATCTGCAGCAACGAGCTCAGGTTGAAGCAGAGTTGGCCATGGCGGCTGACCATGAAAAGGGGCTGAGGAAAGTGCGCGAGCGGTTAATTGGTCTATTTAAAATGCTTCCCTCTCAATAATTGTTTTTGTACCATTTGTAATTTCAAATAAAATGTAACATTTTTTTCTTTCATAAGATGTATTTTGTACCCAATTGAATTTATGAATAAAAGATACATTTCTTTCGTAATATCTTGTGTCATCTCTTGCTTTCTTCTCTTTTCTTTGTTGCCGGCGTGTTACCTTGTAAGCATAGCCTGTAAATGATAGAGAGAGCATTTTGTTTTGAATTCTTCGAGAGGTAGCGATGGCTTAGGAAAGCAGGTTCAGATCTGCTGCCTAAGGCTTTTCAACTTCATGAGCCGTGTGGGTCTCATAAAGATTTTTTCCCTACGGGTCGAGAGGATCTCGTAGGTGTATTTTCTCCTCTGAAATCGTTAGGATTCCTAAGTGCGTTTTCTCTTATAAGTCGTAAGGATCTTACAAGAGAGTTTTCTTCCTTACGGGTCGAGAGAACTCGTAAGTGATTGATGGTGTTGCCATTATCCGCATTTCATGGAGTCAGGAGTTGCTCTGGGCGTTTTCCACGGGGTCAAGATTGATTTTAGCCGTGTTCCACGGGACCAGGATTTTGCTCTGGATGCTTCCCATGGGGTCGGATTGACATAGCCGTGTTCTGCGAGGACCAGGCTCCGCTCTGGATACTTCCCACGGGGTCAGGATTGACATAGGCCGTGTTCAGCGAGGACCAGGATCCGCTCTGGACGTTTCCCATAGGGTCAGGATTGACATAGGCCGTGTTTCTCGTCACCAGAAATTTGCTCTGGACGCTTCCCACGGGGTCTAATTGACATAGCCGTGTTCTGCGAGGACCAGGCTCCGCTCTGGACGTTTCCGAAGTGGTCAGGATTGACATAGGCCATATTCCACGTGACCAAGAATTCGCTCTGGATGATTCCCACGGGGTCATAGCCGTGTTCTACGAGGACCAGGATCCGCTGAGGATGTTTCCTACGGGGTCAGAATTGACATAAACCGCGTTCCACGTGACCAGGAATTTGCTCTGGATGCTTCCCACGGGGTCTGATTAACATAGTCGTGTTCTACGAGGACCACGCTCCGCTCTGGACGTTTCCTATGGGGTCAGGATTGACATAAGCCACGTTCCACGTGACCAGGAATTTGCTCTGGATGCTTCCCACGGGGTTTGATTGACATAGCCATGTTCTGCGAGGACCAGGCTCCGCTCTGGACGTATCCCGCGGGGTCAGGATTGACATAGGCCATGTTCCACGTGACCAGGAATTTTCTCTAGATGCTTCCCACGGGGTCATACCCGTGTTCGGCGAGGACCAGGCTCCGCTCTGGTCGTTTCCCATGGGGTTAGGATTGACATAAGCCGCATTCCACATGACCAGGAATTTGCTCTGGATGCTTCCCATGGCGTCATAGCCGTGTTCTGCGAGGACCAGGCTCCGCTCTGGACGTTTCCCATGGGGTCAGGATTGACATAAGCCGCGTTCTACGTGACTAGGAATTTGCTCTGGATGCTTCCCACGGGGTCATAGCCATGTTCTGCGAGGACCAAGCTCCGCTCTGGACGTTTCCCACAGGGTCAGGATTGACATAAGCCGTGTTCCACGTGACCAGGAATTTTCTCTGGATGCTTCCCATGGGGTCATAGCTATGTTCTGTGAGGATCAGGATCCGCTCTTGACGTTTCCCACTGGGTCAGGATTGACATAAGCCGCGTTCCACATGACCAGGAATTTCCCTGGATGCTTCCCACGGGGTCTGATTGACATAGCCCTGTTCTGGGAGGACCAGGATCCGCTCTGGACGTTTCCCATGGGGTCAGGATTGACATAAGCCGCGTCCCACATGAATAGGAATTTGCTCTGGATGCTTCCCACGGGGTCTGATTGACATAGCCACGTTCTGCGAGGACCAGGCTCCGCTCTGGATGTTTCCCACGGGGTCAGGATTGACATAAGCCGCGTTCCACGTGACAATAAATGGTTGACTTTATCCGCATTTCACGAGTCGGGGTTTGACTCTCGGTCATCTGTGCACCGCCGAGTCATGGAACTGGGAATTGCCTCGGTTCCGCATTGCTTGATGTTGCGTCTGTTGTAATGAGACGCATGTTGAGATGATCTCCAGGCTGTCTGTGAACCGTTGAGATTTGGCTTCTTCTTCTGATGGAGCCTGGGGAGGGAAGGTATGATTCCTTCTTTGTTTGCGCCCTTGGATTGTATACAGGGATTGATGTGATATCATCTGTAAGGCCTAAATTTCATTTTTTTTATTTCTTTCCGCGATGCTCTATCATTTCAGCTTTTACATCGCGAAGGTCGCGATTGCCCATTCATTTCGGCTATTTTTCGCGGTGCCCAATCATTTCGGATATTTGTTTTATTTTTACTCGCTTCCTTTTATTGCGAGTTACCTAATCATTTCGGCTATTTTGTATGCATATGTGGCTCGTTGGCTTTTCGCTGCAAGCTTGGAATTAGACACCGATTTCAGCATCAGCACCGCTACAACTGGGATATTGCCAAGAGCGAATCATCATTTGCCTCTGTCGATGTCGAACAAAGGTGGCTTAGCAAACAGCGTTAAGATCCTGTCGACTAAGGCTTGTGACTTCATGAGCCGTAAGGGTCTCATAAAGGTATTTCTCCCTACATGTCGTGGGGATCTCGTAGGTGCGTTTTCTCTTTAGGAATCATGAGGATTCCTAAGTGTGTGGTCTCTTATAAGTCGTAAGGACCTTACAAGAGTGCTTTCTCCTTATAAGTCGAGAGAACTTACAAGGGCTGTTCACTGTACAAACATATCCCTAGTCAGGGATGGGACTTTGTTAGGGAAATGTTTATTCGCGCCCGTGGATTGTATACAAGGTTCAATATTGAACCACTTGTATGGCAAAATTGGAGGTTGTGATGGCTTAAGAACAGGTTCAGATCCCTGTAGCTTAAGACTTTTGAATCTTATGAGCCGTGAGGGTCTCAAAGAAGGGTTCTCCTTACGAGTCGTGAGGATCTCGCAAGTGTTGTTTCTCCTTAGGAATCGTGGGGATCCGTAAGTGTGTTACTCCCTTGTGAGTCGTAAGAATCTCACGCAGGTGGTTTTTCAACACAAGGTCGAGAGGACCATGCAAGTGTATTTTCATGAGAATGAACCCTTTCGGGTTTTCACGAAACTCGCCGGTAGCTCTGCTGTTTTTACTCACGGAGTCCTTTCAGGTTTTCATCCGTGCCCATTTTTGTAACCTTTCGAAAATCGTTTAGGCAGTTTTTCGGTAATCGGTTAAAATGTCAGTTTTTTCCGTAAAAAGTCAAAATAGGTATTTTTCATTGTAGACCTAATTATAAAAAATTTAGATAAGATATTACTATAAATTGGTCACTAAAATGTTACTTAAAATTTTCTAGTTAAATAAAAAAAATTTCGTAATTAATTATTATTTTTTTTTATTTTAAGCTTTTAAAAATACATTAAATTAGTGATAAATACAAATTTAATTAGGTAAATTTCATAATTAGGAATCTTTATAAGCTAAAATATAATGTTAATAAATTGTGTCATGACTTGCAAGATTTTAGTTTTATGGTGTGAAATTTATGAAGAAAATGAAGTAAAATGGGCTTTTTCGTAAAAAGCTTGATGTGAAATTCATTAAATGAGAACTTAAGGGGTTTTTTGACCTAGAAACCTCCACACAAAACCCCCCATCACCTTCCCTTGCTGCTGGCCGAGCCTAACCTGCAGAAATTCCCCATTTTTCTCACTGCTTTCTTGCTTCATTTTCATGCCAAAATCCATTAAAAATTCACAAATTCATTCTCCAATTCAAAACAAAACCCTAATCCACTCTCTCCTCAAGCCAATTTAGTTCAAAAGTTGAAGAAAGGAGGCATATTTGGTGGCTTGAGCAAACTAGGGTTCAACTTGTGAGGTGAAAATTCTAAACTAGTTGTTAAATTGTAATTTAAATGTGCTAAAATTGAAATTTGAAGTGTTAATTTAGTAGTAATTGTTTGTTTAGGTAATTCAAGAAAGGGATTTGATTTTTAATTAGGGTTTGTAGCATGGTTGAGGGAGTTAAGTTATGGTTTGGTTATCTAATTGGTTAGAGTGGTTAATTGTGCAATGTTACGCTCGCTAAATCGATAAATTGCGATATTTGCATCGAATCGGTATGCTTTTTGCTTACTAGTTTTTTATTAAAATTAGGATGTGATCTAATTGCGTTATATTAGCGATATAATTAGCTTCATATACGACTTTTAGTGTGCGCAAATGCGGGGTTTTGTCCAGTCGGGTTTTGGTTTTGTTGATTGCCCCGAAATAACGATTCTAGTTAAGATTGAGCGATTTTCGTGTGTTTTTCCGCGCACCGAGTGCACGTTATGTTTAATTCGAGAGCGTTGATATTTGTATATTATGACTTGCATCATTTTAGGATATGTAATCTTATGCTTGGTGTTGTACAAATATAGGATCGGTCGGGGAAACATCGGACACGGCGCGTAAAGGCAAGGCGGTGGTCGGATCGGATTAGCGAGGCATTCAGGTGAGTAGATGTATTCATCTATGGGGGAATCGTATGGATGGCGCGAGGCGCCCCCTAGTTAGGATTACCTTATTTCTTGCAAGACTTGTATTGCTAGTTAGCTTACCCCTTCAGTTACATTGCATACCTTACAGCTAACCGTATACTAGATTGCATGGACATTCATATACACATATGGGATATCACTTCGTAGGACACGAACACCATTACCATTGGTATCTGTTGCACATGCACTATTCATGTGACACGCACGGCTTTGGTAATTGCCATGCCACGTACACTATAGAACCTGTTTAGCTTAGTATCGCCACTTGCATCGTACATGAGATATGAAATTGCATAGCATGTATATATTTCGCATCATCATCATACTTACATAGATTTCTAGCCACAATTCACATTTCATACCTTATTATCATAGACATTTATCATATATAACATGTGGACATTATGATTTTCTTGAGGATTTCAGTATTGCTGCGATTTCTGGATTTTGGGGGAAAACCGCAAGAATTTAACAAAAGCTTATATTTATCATTTTTTAAAACAAAGTTGCGGTTTTCTCGTGATGTATGTGTCGTCCACCATGATTTTTCATGTTTTCTGTTGGATTTCGAGACCCGATTCGAGGTGTGGATGAACCGTCTCGGGTACATGGTGGGCCCCGTATGGTACCCCGGGGCAAGAAGATCGAGTTGTAGACGATGAGCCTGGCAGGGGAAGACTACCTACCGGTGATGTCTGGCGCGGTGGATATCCGGAGGATACCGACCGTTGTCGTGAGATTTGATGACATGGGCCGATCCGGACTGACGGAGCCCGATATTTTGAGACATTGATACAGTAAGACATTGAGACAGAGGTGATTTCATATTTGGTGTCGATGCTTGACACGGGTTTTTAGATGATTTCTTGATGGTATTTAGCTATTATACAGATATTCCTTTTTCTAAAGTTAAGAATGCAGAACTCTCAATATTTAAAACACTTAAGATTTTGTAGTGACATTGCATACATGTGCATGCATACTAGAGGTATTATATCACATCTGAACATACATGTTGTAACGCATTTGCGTGCATTCTTACGATTGCCTTGTTAGATGTTATATTCTACTCACGAGCTAGCAACTCACCCCCGTTGTGCCACAGTGTCTTGCAGGTCGGACCCGTCATCCTTGTAGTGGCGGGCTACCTTATCATCAGCTCATTTTGCTCAGACTTGCGACATCGCCCGTCGGTGGGTTGCGAGCACACTTTATTTCTTTTTGCTCCATCATTGTATCTAGTATTCTCCATCTACCACTTTCTATTTGTATATGCGACCTAGTGATGAGATTGAGAGATTTGTATATATGTGGTTTCTTTTGGGTCGAGCTCACTTGAGCCGACGTTGTGTTTTCTGATATTTTGCATTTCTTTTATGCTCTTTTTATTGATATTACTTATATATTGCGTGTAGTTGTGATCCGCCTTGGGCGAAGAGCTAGCTCTCGCTTGGGGATGCCATTTTATGATTACAGGTTATATATATATCTTGTTGTACCCATTTTGGGGGATAGAAAATACAGGGGAGACTCTGCCGAAATTTTCGGGAATTTTTGATGTTTTTTTAAAAGGGGTTCTATGCAACTTAATTGATTTAAAAATCGTTTTCATGTAAGGTTTTCCTTCACTCTCTTTTGATTTTGGTTTAGATTTTTCGGGGCTTTGGCTGACTTAGGTTACGGCACGCCTTTAGACATCTCGTAATCTAAGTGCCAGTCACGTTCCGTACTTTCGGGTCGTGACAAAGTTGGTATTAGAGCCTAGGTTTTACCTTTCTGAGTGTAGGACGACCTTGGTAGATGGAGTAGGTGCATTAAGCAGAGTAGCGTAGCGTGGATATGATCCGCGGCATACTTACGATACGGTACTCCGCCTAAGTGACCTTAAGACATAATTGCTTGTATTTCCTTTCTTGATTCCTTGAATTCCTTGATTCAATTGTAATGTTCTTATCAGTCCTGTTTCTTATTCCAGTTCGATGCCGCCAAAGACTACGGGTGCTCAGCGGGCTGCCGCTAGGGATGAGATTCGAGCGGGCTCGTCTGAGGCGAGGATCGAGCGGGAGGATACGCCTACCCCTCAGGGTCATACTGATCCGCCTTATGCAGACCATATTGCCAGATTATAGGCCGGTATGCAGGAGTTGCAACAGATGATGGGATCTTTAGTTGAGTCCAGCCGGGCACAGAGATCCGAGGACGTTCCTTCCACCGCACAGACCATGATTGTACCTGCTGCACAGATGGTCACTCCTGCTGCTGCTACGGAGACTATCCCTGTTTCACTACAGGAGTTCATGAGATTGAGACCTCCGGCTTTTACCGGTACAGATGCGACAGAGGACCCACAGGCATTTCTTGATAGGATGGCTCGGATTTGCCGTTCGTTGAGGTGTTTTGATGATAGATTGGTGAAGTTCACGAGTTTTCGTCTGGAGGGTCTTGCCCAGACATGGTACGATTCAGTAGAGAGAGGCCGAGCTGCAGGTCTACCTTCTATGACCTGGGATGAGTTTACATCTGCATTTCTTGCCCGTTTTCTTCCGGAGAGTGTCCGAGATGCACGAGCCCGTAGTTTCGAGTCTCTGCGCAAGACTCCTGGGATGACAGTGTCGGAGTATGATATACAGTTTACCCAGTTGTCTCGATATGCTCCGTACCTAGTAGACACAGAAGAGAAGAGAATAAAGAGGTTTGTGCGAGGGCTTGATACACAGCTATTCCTTGCCATCGGCACCCAGCACTTTGATACATGCGCAGCCGTGATGGATGCAGCCTTACTTTTGCAGGAGCGTATTTCTGAGACTCCGGTCGTTTCTGGGCCGAAGAGGATGCGTACTGATACGCCAGCTCAGCGGCAGATGGGTAGACATCGTGATAAATTATTTCCGGGAGATGGTGGAGGCAGAGGATTGAGACGAGGTCAGTTATTTGGTTCATATCCACAGACCCAGCAGTCGTCTTCAGGATGTTTTCGGTGTGGGAGTCAGTACCACCGTGTCAGAGACTGTACCATGGGATGCCAGGGCATGGCAACAGTCCCGCATGTAACCTTACCACCCTCACCACCATCTCAGAAAGCTCTATTACCTACTCCTGATGATGCTCCACGCCAGCCAGATGCTTCTAGAGGCCGTGGGCGTGGCGGTCCGGTTCAGAGAGACGGGGCGACAGAGGCAGAGGTAGAGGCCGAGGTAGAGGACAGCCAGCTATTAGAGGTGGACAGGCCTGAGTGTTCGCGTTGACTCCTCAGGATGCACAGGCATCCAATGCCGTTGTGACAGGTACTCTGCCAGTTTGTTCTTTTGATGCATGGGTATTATTTAATCCAGGCTCCACACATTCCTATGTATCCACGTACTTTGCACCGAGGCTGGGCCGAGAGTCTGCTACGTTAGATCAGCCGCTTGTCTTTATTACACCGGTAGGCGATTCTTTTGTTGCCCGTTTTGTGTACCGATCATGTTCCGTTCGTATCGGGGAGAGAGATTCTTCAGTTGATTTGATTCTCCTCGATATGCTAGACATTGACGTTCTTATTGGTATGGACTGGTTAGCCACCTGTTATGCATCCGTGGACTGCCGTGAGAAAGCTGTCAGATTCAGTTTTCCTGGTGAGCCGATTCTTGTTATTCAGGGAGATCGTAGCGCTACCCTTCCCAGCTTGATTTCTTCTCTTCGCGCTGGTCAGCTCTTAAGGAAAGGGTGTCAGGGATTCTTAGCCTATGTTTGTGATACTAGCTCCTCAGAGGTTCCGTTGGACCAGGTTCCTGTTGTGAGAGAGTTTCCTGATGTATTCCCTGACGAGCTGCCTGGTCTGCCACCAGAGCGCGAGATTGAGTTCTGCATCGACCTGATCCCCGGCACGAGGCTTATCTCTATACCGCCTTATCGGATGGCCCCGGTGGAGCTGAGAGAGTTGAAGGATCAGTTACAGGACTTGCTGGACAAAGGGCTTATCAGACCGAGTGTGTCACCTTGGGGTGCTCCCGTCCTATTTGTTAAGAAGAAGGACAGAAGTATGCATTTATGCATTGATTATCGTCAGCTGAACCGGGTTACTGTACAGAACAGGTATCCCCTACCCCGCATTGATGACTTATTCGATCAGCTCCAGGGTGCAAGGTTCTTCTCGAAGGTTGATTTACGGTCAGGTTATCACCAGTTGCGGGTTTGGAAGGAGGATATTCCGAAGACCGCCTTCCGTACTCGATATGGTCATTTTGAGTTCTTGGTGATGTCGTTCGGGCTCACCAATGCCCCGGCAGCATTTATAGATTTGATGAACCGTGTATTCAGGCTGTATCTCGATCAGTTCATTATTGTGTTCATTGACGACATCTTGGTTTATTCTCGGAGCTGGGAGGAGCATGAGCAGCACTTACGTATCACATTGCAGACTTTGAGGGAGCATCAGCTGTTCGCCAAATTCTCCAAGTGCGCATTTTGGTTAGACAATGTCGACTTCTTAGGTCATGTGGTGACGAGAGATGGTATTTGTGTGGACCCGAAGAAGATCGAGGCTGTTCAGCATTGGCCTAGACCAGTATCAGTTATAGAGGTTCGCAGTTTTCTAGGTCTGACCAGCTACTATCGACGTTTTGTCCAGGATTTCTCCCGCATTGCTGCACCGTTGACCGGATTGACCCGGAAGGGGGTTCCTTTTGATTGGACCCAGGCATGTGAGGAGAGTTTCCAGCAGTTGAAGACTCGTCTGACTACTGCACCAGTGTTAGCATTGCCTTCAGGATCAGGCGGGTTCGTGGTATATTGTGATGCTTATCGAGTGGGGTTGGGCTGTGTATTGATGCAGCACGACAGAGTGATCGCGTATGCTTCTCGGCAGTTGAGGAAACACGAACAGAACTACCCCACCCATGATTTAGAGATGGCTGCAGTGGTATTTGCACTTAAGATCTGGAGACATTACCTATACGGTGAGTCGTGCCAGATATTCACTGACCACAAAAGTTTGAAGTATATCTTCCAGCAGCGATATCTGAACCTAAGACAGCGCCGTTGGATGGAGTTGGTGAAGGATTAAGACTGGGAGATTCTATACCATCCGGGCAAGGCGAATGTGGTGGCAGATTCTTTGAGTAGGAGGCCCGGAGGTAGCTTATCTTGTTTGAGCGCAGTACAGATGCAGTCGACGGCGGATTGGCAGGTTTTATGTGATAGCAGAGTGCAGTTCGAGTTTACTCCTACAGGGGGACAGCTGGCCCATTTCAGAGCACGCCCACAGTTACTTGACCGTATCCGCGAGGGACAGACCGGTGATGCTCGTATTTTAGAGATTATTGAGCAGATACGGCAGGGCAGAGTTTCTGAGTTCGTGATTGATGATCTGGGGATACTTCGATTTGGGACTCGACTGTGCGTGCCAGATTCAGAGGGACTGAGGCATGATATTCTCGAGGAGGCACATAGATCAGTATACAGTGTTCATCCAGGTTCCACCAAGATGTACCATGATTTGAGAGAGGTTTACTGGTGGGACGAGATGAAGAAGGATATTACAGACTTTGTGTCGAGATGCCTGACTTGTCAGCAGGTCAAGGCCGAGCACCAGAGGCCAGCCGGCGAGTTACAGCCTTTGCCCATCCCTGAGTGGAAGTGGGAGCAGGTCTCCATGGACTTCATTGTGGGTCTACCAAGGACCGGTCGAGGGTATGACTCTATTTGGGTGATTGTGGATCGACTGACGAAAGCGGCTGACTTCCTGCCAGTGAAGACCACTTTTGGATTTTCTCAGTACGCCCAGGTTTATATTGATGAGATAGTGCGACTGCATGGTGTTCCGACTTGCATCGTGTCCGACCGGGGTACCCAGTTTACCAGCCGATTGTGGCAGAAACTTCAGGAAGCTTTGGGCACCCGATTGAGTTTTAGCACAGCCTTTCATCCACAGACTGACGGTCAGTCGGAGCATACTATTCAGACTCTTGAGGACATGCTCAAAGCTTGTGTTTTAGATTTCGGTGGTAGCTGGGATCGTCATTTTCCTTTGATCGAGTTTTCCTACAATAATAGCTTCTTGGAGACGATTCAGATGGCACCTTTTGAGGCTCTATATGGGAGGAGATGTCGATCGCCTGTATGTTGGACAGAGCTCAGGGAGAGCAGTCTTTTGGGGCCGCAGATTGTACAGCAGACGACCGAGAAGATACAGCTGATTCGGGATAGGATGAGAGCGGCACAGTGCAGGCAGAAATCATATGCTGACAGGCGCGGTCGCCGACTGGAGTTCGCTGTTGGCGATCATGTTTTCCTGAAGGTCTCTCCGATGAAAGGCGTGATGAGATTTGGGCGGAAAGGGAAGCTGAGTCCTAGATATGTTGGTCCTTTCGAGATCTTAGAGCGTGTTGGTCCGGTCGCTTATCGGTTAGCTCTTCCGCCCAGCTTCCCCGATGTTCACCCCGTATTCCATATCTCGATGCTCCGCAAGTACCTTCATGATCCTTCCCATGCGATTCAGCACCAGACAATCCAGCTAGAGCGTGATCTTTCTTTCACCTGGCAGCCGGTGGTCATTTTGGATCGGCAGGTGAAGAAATTGAGGTCGAAGGTTATACCGTCCGTCAAGGTCCTTTGGCGTGGCCCGAACAGCGAGGAGGTCACATAGGAGACCGAGGTCGAGATGAGGAAGAGATATCCCCATCTTTTTGAAGGTACGCGTAGTTAAATTTTAAATTCGGGGACCGAATTTCTTTAAGGGGGAAAATTATAACCCTTCGAAAATCGTTTAGGCAGTTTTTCGGTAATCGGTTAAAATGTCAGCTTTTTCCGTAAAAAGTCAAAATAGGTATTTTTCGTTGTAGACCTAATTATACAAAATTTAGATAATATATTACTATAAATTGGTCACTAAAATGATACTTAAAATTTTCTAGTTAAATAATTTTTTTTTCGTAATTAATTATTTTTTTATTATTTTAAGCTTTTAAAAATACATTAAATTAGTGATAAATACAAATTTAATTAGGTAAATTTCATAATTAGAAATCTTTATAAGCTAAAATAAAGTGTTAATAAATTGTGTCATGACTTGCAAGATTTTAGTTTTATGGTGTGAAATTTATGAAGAAAATGAAGTAAAATGGGCTTTTCTGTAAAAAGCTTGATGTGAAATGCATTAAATGAGAATCTAAGGGGTTTTTTGACCTAGAAACCTCTACACAAAACCCCCCATCACCTTCCCTTGCTGCTCGCCGAGCCTAACCTGCAGAAATTCCCCATTTTTCTCACTTCTTTCTTGCTTCATTTTCATGCCAAAATCCATTAAAAATTCACAAATTCATTCTCCAATTCAAAACAAAACCCTAATCCACTCTCTCCTCAAGCCAATTTAGTTCAAAACTTGAAGAAAAGGAGGCATCTTTGGTGGCTTGAGAAAACTAGGGTTCAACTTGTGAGGTGAAAATTCTAAACTAGTTTTTAAATTGTAGTTTAAATGTGCTAAAATTGAAATTTGAAGTGTTAATTTAGTTGTAATTGTTTGTTTAGGAAATTCAAGAAAGGGATTTGATTTTGAATTGGGTTTGTAGCATGGTTGATGGAGTTAAGTTAGGGTTTGGTTATCTAATTGGTTAGAGTGGTTAATTGTGCAATGTTACGCTCGCTAAATCGATAAATTGCGATATTTGCATCGAATCGGTATGCATTTTGCTTACTAGTTTTTTATTAAAATTAGGATGTGATCTAATTGCGTTATATTAGCGATATAATTAGCTTCATTTACGACTTTTAGTGTGCGCGAATGCGGGGTTTTGTCTAGTCGGGTTTTGGTTTTGTCGATTGCCCCGAAATAACGATTCTAGTTAAGATTTAGCGATTTTCGTGTGTTTTTCCGCGCACCGAGTGCACGTTATGTTTAATTCGAGAGCGTCGATATTTGTATATTATAGGATCGTTTTAGGATATGTAATCTTATGCATCGTTTTAGGATATGTAATCTTATGTTTGTTGTTGTGCAAATATAGGATCGGTCGGGGAAACATCGGACACGGCGCGTAAAGGTAAGGCGGTGGTCGGATCGGATTAGCAAGGCATTCAGGTGAGTAGATGTATTCATCTATGGAGGAATCATCTGGATGGCGCGAGGCGCCCCCTAGTTAGGATTATCTTATTTCTTGCAAGACTTGTATTGCTAGTTAGCTTACCCCTTCAGTTGCATTGCATACCTTACAGCTAACCGTATACTAGATTGCATGGACATTCATATACACATATGCGATATCACTTCGTAGGACACGAACACCATTACCATTGGCATCTGTTGCACGCGCACTATTCGTGTGACACACACGCCTTTGGTAATTGCCATGCAACGTACACTATAGAACCTGTTTAGCTTAGTATCGCCACTTGCATCGTACATGAGATATGAAATTGCATAGCATGTATATACTTCGCATCATCATCATACTTACATAGATTTCTAGCCACAATTCACATTTCATACCTTATTATCATAGACATTTATCATATATAACATGTGGACATTATGATTTTCTTGAGGATTTCAGTATTGCTGCGATTTCGGGATTTTGGGGGAAAACCGCAAGAATTTAACAAAAGCTTATATTTATCATTTTTTAAAACAATGTTGCAGTTTTCTCGTGATGTGTGTGTCGTCCACCATGAATTTTCATGTTTTCTGTTGGATTTCGAGACCCGATTCGAGGAGTGGATGAACCGTCTCGGGTACATGGTGGGCCCGGTATGGTACCCGGGGCAAGAAGATCGAGTTGTAGACGATGAGCCTGGCAGGGGAAGATTACCTACCGGTGATGTCCGGCGCGGCGGATATCCGGAGGATACCGACCGTTGTCATGAGATTTGATGACATGGGCCGATCCGGACAGACGGAGCCCGATATTTTGAGACATTGATACGGTGAGACATTGAGACAGAGGTGATTTCATATTTGGTGTCGATGCTTGACACAGGTTTTCAGATGTTTTCTTGATGGTATTTAGCTATTATACAGATATTCCTTTTTCTAAAGTTAAGAATGCAGAACTCTCAATATTTAAAACACTTAAGATTTAGTAGTGACATTGCATACATGTGCATGCATACTAGAGGTATTATATCACATCTGAACATACATGTTGTAACGCATTTGCGTGCATTCTTACGATTGCCTTATTAGATATTATATTCTACTCACGAGCTGGCAACTCACCCCCGTTGTGCCACAGTGTCTTGCAGGTCGGACCCGTCATCCTTGTAGCGGCGGGCTACCTTATCATCAGCTCCTTTTGCTCAGACTCGCGACATCGCCCGTAGTTGGGCTGCGAGCACACTTTATTTCTTTTTGCTCCATCATTGTATCTAGTATTCTCCATCTACCACTTTCTATTTGTATATGCGACCTAGTGATGAGATTGAGAGATTTGTATATATGTGGTTTCTTTTGGGTCGAGCTCATTTGAGCCGACGTTGTGTTTTCTGATATTTTGCATTTCTTTTATGCTCTTTTTATTGATATTACTTATATATTGCGTGTGGTTATGATCCGCCTTGGGCGAAGAGCTAGCTCTCTCTTGGGGATGCCATTTTATGATTACAGGTTATATATATCTTGTTGTACCCATTTTGGGGGATAGAAAATACATGGGAGACTCTGCCGAAATTTTCGGGAATTTTTGATGTTTTTTTAAAAGGGATTCTATGCAACTTAATTGATTTAAAAATCGTTTTCATGTAAGGTTTTCCTTCACTCTCTTTTGATTTTGGTTTAGATTTTTCTGGGCTTTGGCTGACTTAGGTTACGGCACGCCTTTAGACGTCTCGTAATCTAAGTGCCAGTCACGTTCCGTACTTTCGGGTCGTGACAATTTTGCTTATGGACAAACCGTTTTCTTTTTTTTATATATATATTTTATATTTTTTTGTGTCAGCCTTGGGTTGCTGCGGTCCACTGTAGTTTATCGATGTCTCAGTCAACAGCCAGTTTTTGGACATAGTGGTCCATTGTTAGTTGATTGTTTCGAAAGAGTTGTGTGTTTAATAACCACAATCAATAACGGTGTCGCACGTACCTAGACCGAGATGAGTACGGGTCGTCCTCAGGGGAACGTTGAATCTTTTACTCTTACTTTAGACGTGTTGAAAAAGAGAGGAGGGATAAAGAATGTTGATGAATGGTTTCTAGATCTACGTTAAGCACTAATGCAAAATATAGATCTAGATTATTTATGGATGTAAGTTAATATAAGAAGGGGCTTGTAGGGTTCATTAGGATTTAGTAGTTATGGATGATTAATTAAAAATTACTCTTTTTATCGTTTAATATGTTAAAATCTAGAACGACGGTGATGCATGTAGATTAGGGTTTCTGGAGGGAAAAGGAATCCCACTCTTAACCCTTATCTCGACACGGAACTCCGTTCATATCTAGCCTTTACCAAAACAATTATTAATCTAATCTCTAATCGCGGTCGAGACTAACATTGAATTGGTAGCGCACCCGATTAGGATGTTAATGATTCTTTTGATAAAGTTTATAAACTTTATAGGACGTAAAAAGAGTTTAAGAGTCTTCATCATCCATTAACCTACCCTAATCCTACGAACCCTAACAAGCGGAGAATTACTCGCCCATGTTGGGAGAAAAAGAGATGGAGAGAAAATGCATAATTAAACTACAAAGAAATAGAATAGGAAAAAGTGCTACTTTATTAATCAACAATATTCATTACACTTTGATTCCTTAGAAAATGATTACAAATCCTAGTTTTTCTTCTCGATCTCTTCTAAGGAGGTAGATGAACCGTCGATGATCAGCCTGGATGCGTGAGCCGTCTTGGACTTCGTGATCGCGTTGAATTGATGAATTTTCCAAGAGGCTCTCGGTCCATATTTATAGTCCAAAGCCAGAAACCTTTGCTTCCAAATTAGGTAAATAAAAGCAGAGATTCACCCAAAAATTTTGCAACCTCTATCTCCTAAATCTTGCCCCGGATCCGCGGCCCTAGGTGGGTATGGCCGCGGATCCGCGGCCATATGTTCTCGGCCGTTCATCATTTTCTTGGGGCTCTTTCTTTGTGACATTTGGTGTTCTCTGGAATCTTTGAATCTTTGAAATCTTCTCGTAGTTGCTGCCAGACTTGATCTCCAAGTTTTGCTTTCTTAATTAGGCAAGTTTTCTTTAACAACTTGATTTCTTGAAAAATTCTGCACAAAAACTTGGAAAATTTTTGCACAACAACTTAAATAATATTTACTAGACTTTGTTCTACTGGGATTTGGTCAATGATATTATTTGCATACATTTTCTTACAAAATGCTAATTATAATATATCAACACATGGAAAATAGAATTTTTACAAATAAACCCTCATATGTATGATATATTATAATAAAGACCTTTTTAAATATGGAAATGGTAGGAAAAATGTAATAACAAATGTGCAGTTTTATCAACTGAACAAATACCCCCAAACTTATCTTTGATCGTCCCGAGCAAACTAGTTTATTCAAGAGTAGGAGAAAAAGAAAGGAGAAAACTAAGCATACTTTCGTAGGCAAACACGATTGCACTGAGCACGTGCAACAAGCCGTTAAACCTCTAGGTGTCCCTAGTAGGAGGAGTGTTGTCTCCTGAGGGTTTTCAGCGGATTACACCCACAAAATCCTATAACGAAAGAGATAGTGAAATTTACATATAAAGATAAGAACCATAAAAGAAATACTTTGAAAATTTAGAGTTTCCAACTACACTAGCTTTTCAGTTGTCATGAGCCCTATCTTAATAGTCATGAAAAAATGTTAGAAATCACATCATCCCTCAATAAAACATCATCTTTATTTTTCGTTCCTACCTTTTATCCAAACATCGATCATATACCCCTACGTGTGTAAATAGAACATCCCTACACTCGGAGAATTCAATTCAAGCTATCATACTCTTGTCCATCTGCCATAGTACTTTTTAATTTAATTAATACTTAGATTTGCTCACACATTTTCATGCGACCGTTAATACTTCTTGAGGTACTAACCAACCGATTACTCATGTGCTTGCTGATTAGGTGATAGTATTTTCTTCGTCTTGCACCACCTAAGGCTTAGCAGTGACTCCCAGACCAGTTGGCCTTAGGGCACTAGGTGAAGAGGCACCCTCGCTATATTTTTTTATTGCTGCCTTGGCGATAACAAAACCAGTGTTCATTTTTCTTCTCACCATTTTTGTATTTTCTTCATTTTTTTACTTCCTTCATACTTTGGCTTTTAGAGAAGAGCATTTCAAGGTATCCTCTACTATCCCGAGTTTCAAGACGTGTGTAAGTGCATATAGTAGGGTATCAACATTCAAATGTTTGGCTTCCAGAATAGAAACTATTTTTCAGACTTATTTTTATCCTCAGATTAGTGACTACATTCATCTTACCAACCCTTGGGACAACAGCTCATAACTACTTATTACCAGTTTGTTTAAGAAAACTTCTAATTTTCTTGGTTTTCTTAAACTATTCCTATCTTTTGGATGTAATTTTTCACTTTTTACTCTTTTGTTATAAAAGAAAATTTTAATTTTTTTTTAAAATGTTGTGCTTATGCAAAGTATGATGCAAATTGATGTGTAAATAAGCACAAACCTCCCCTAAACTTGTTTTCAACAGTGTCCTCACTATTGCTATCTGCTGGATCACAAAAACCTGTAAGCTTGGGAGGACATTATTAATGGGGGCAAGAATATATGAAAGTTAAAATCCTCTCCCGAACTTATTTTTGGCTCATAAATTTGAGGACAAAAGTTATGTTCAAGAGCCAAAAATATACCCCCCCTCAAACATCAGTTAGACAATACGAAGCATTTTAAGAGGGGGTGAGTCATTTGGTCAAAGTAAGACTTTACAAAGACCAAAAGTTAACACCAACCATTCAAATTTTTTATCAGTATAGCGTATAGGTTGGTGGAAGAATGTGTTGTATCGAGTTAAGAAAAAATGTGGAGGGGATAAGAGGTGGTCTGGAAAGGGTTTGAAATTAGAGAAAAGAAAGAACGAGGATGAATGTGAATGATTAGGAAGAAGGAATGATGACGGTTCAACATCTATAGGTGGAGATTGAACAAACACAAAATCCATATTGTTTAAAAATTCAAATTCGTCAGCAAAAAGTTCTTCGAAACTTTTATCAATGGTGTAATTGAACATTTCGCTGTCAAAGAGTTTTCTGCCAGAATTTATCCTACTTGATTCATCAAAAATCATTGAGGTAGAGGACTCGAAAAACTCATCTATCTCATTTTCAAAAATATCCAAATCAAGTTGTATTTCTGGTATTATTGAACTTGAATTAACGGATTGTGATTTATCAAAACTCACTGAAACTATAGGAACAGAAGAAGAACCGGAGAAAATAGAAGGTGAAATGGGTAAACAAATTGGTCTGTCGAGTGTTGCTGTACCAAATGTGGAAGATGGAGGCTGTATTTCTTCGGGTATACCTTTATCATCAACTTCAAGACATATTTGGGGTTCGGGAAGAATTAAAGGCTCAAGATGATGACCACTAGGAAGTGAAAGGATTTGATGAATTTGTGGGACAAAATCATCCAAAATTTCGGGTTCATCAATCAATATATCCCTAACGTCAATCACCTCATTCAAGTGAAGGTTAAAATTCTCAAACACCTCATCAAAAGTATGGTTTTCAATCAGTTTTGGTTCAAGAGTGGAGGTGTAGAGATCACATGGGTTGGGTATGGTTTCACTTGAAATGGACCCTTAACAATTGGGTAAATCAAACACTACAAAGTTATACAACTTATCAGACATTCTATTTGGTGTACTTGATGAATCTATAAAACTGGAGTTGTGGATTTCAGTTTGGAATGGGGAGGTTTGATTAGAAAGGGTGTACAGTTCTGTCTCACTACCCAAATTCTCATTTTTTCCTATGCCCGAATCATATACTGAAAAATTTTGGGCAGGTTTGAAATTCCGTGCTTGCATCCACTCTGTTGTTTCCTTCCTAATTTGGTTCGACAATTCCAGAAATTTTTCTAATGTCTGCTCCAGACTAGTCTTGGGTTGATAAGGGGTTTCTGTATAAAATTGAAATTCCTGTGGATAATTAAAACTCCCAAATAACTGATTAGAAGAACTGTCTAGAGAAGGTGGAAAAGTCGGATTGGATTGATAGGAATAGAATGGTTGCGAAAATTGGGTGGGAATAGGATCAACATTATAATAAGAAGAATATTAATATTGGTCAGGGTTGAAACTTTGGCCTCTAGACCTAGCTATATGCTCAGCAATGGACATTCTTCTAGGTGCTTCCTCACTCTGGGTATGAACTGAAACAGGTGTAGGATTGGGATACGGTTGATGAGACCTAGACTGAGGTGGCCAACTGTTTCTTCCTGCTTGTTCTATATGATCTCTTAAGGGCATGAAAGAGCCGGACGGTATACCGAAGGGATTACGAAAACAAGAGATATCTGGTTGTGGACAGCAAAACTCGGCAAGTGTTCTTCTGTTTAGGTCACCCATTATAAGAAGAGAAGAAGAGGGAAGGGGTAAAAAGGGGAGAAAATAATTGGTTTGTTTTGAAAAATGACGGATTTAGACAAATCACACAAAAATACACAAACAACCCTAGAACTATGGTTACCTAGGTCCAGTCTCTAGACCGCTCCTAGACTTCCAAAGGACAAGCCGTAGGATCAATCCTCTACCTCCTCTTTACTACCCTTATAGCCAGGTAAGTTCCAGGTGAGTGGGAGGCTCCCCACTACGAAAGTAGTGGTCCTAATTAAGTAACCACTCGCCTTAGACACACTTGTCTAGACACCACAAAAGTAATGCGGATAAGCGATAGATTACCCACGACCTTCCTCTGTCCTTATTGAGCGCGACAGTCCTTAGAGTCCGGTCTAGATATTTTTTAAATTAATGTAGGGTTGATGCAGATGCTCGGTTTGTGATTTGTGGGGCTTAGGAAGTGTGATGAAATCCCCACCTAATCTGGATTTGGTCTTTGCCCCTTAAAAATCCATATTAAAATATGCAAAAACAAACCGCAAAACAGAACTTGCAAAAAGATTTTTGAGTGGCGAAATTTTGCAATGAATCCTGCAGAAAAGATATTTTATTGGATTTCAGAAGAGAGAGAAAGATATAGAAAATATACAAGAGAAGTTTGCAGCCCTAAATCCCCTAACTGGCTGCGCTTCCGCCGCCGATGTGCACTTCCGGTCGCTTTTCCGCCGCAAGGAAGAGGGATCAGGTGTTGATTTTTGCTACGTGGCCTCCTGCACTCCTCTGGATCTTGATGAATGTCCCTGTCACTCTGTATCCTCAAGTCTGTTACTCCAGATTCCCCCGCAAAATTCACACAATAATCGTTAAATATACAATTTGCAGTTTTGATTTATTTATGATATAGATCGTATAAGAATTCAACACAGATAGTAAGACTAAAAAATTACGCACGTCTCCCCGGCAACGGCGCCATTTGATGATTCGAAAAAGTGTTTGTAGTGTTACCGCAATCAAAACGGTGTCGCGCGTAGCTAGACCGAGGTGAGTACGGGTCATCCTCAGGGAAACGTTGAATATTTTAATCTTACTTTAGATGTGTTGAAAAAGAGAGGAGGGATAAGAATGTTGAGGAATGGTTTCTAGATCTATGTTAAACACTAATGCAAAATATAGATCTAGATTATTTATAGATGTAAGTTTATATAAGAGGAGGGCTTGTAGGGTTCATTAGGATTCAGTAGTTATGGATGATTAATTAAAGATTACCCTTTCTATCCTCTAATAGATTTAAAACTAGAACGACAGTGATGCGTGTAGATTAGGGTTTCTGGAGGGAAAAGGAATCCCACCCTTAACCCTTATCTCGACACGGAACTCCGTTCATATCTAGCCCTTACCAAAACAATCATTAATCTAATCTCTAATCGCGGTCGAGGCTAACAATGAATTGGTAGCTTGCCTGATTAGGATGTTAATAATTCTTTTGATAAAGTTTATAAACTTTATAGGACGTAAAAAGAGTTTAGGAATTTTCATCATCCATTAACCAACCCTAATCCTACGAACCATAACAAGCGGAGAATTACTCGTGCATGTTGGGATAAGAAGAGATAGAAATCATGAAGAAAATAAAATGCAATAAAATAAACTACATTTATTAATCAACAAGATCAAGTACATTTTGATTCCTTAGAAAATGATTACAAAAACCTAGTTTGCTTCTCGATCTCTTCTAAGGAGGTAGATGAACCGTTGATGATCAGCCTGGATGCGTGAGCCGTCTTGGACTTCGTGATCTCGTCGGCTTGATGATTTTTTCAAGAGGCTCTCGGTCTTTATTTATATCCCCAAAGCCAGAACTCTTGCTTCCAAATTAGGAAAATAACTGTAAAGATTCACCCCACAAAATTACATCCGCTAACTCCTCAATCTTGCCGTGGATTCGCGGCCAACATGGGGGTTTGGCTGCGGATCCGCGGCCAATGGTGGAGATCTCCTCATCATCTTTCTGTGGGTAGATCCTTATGACATGTGGCAATCTTTCGAAGCTTTGGAACTTGGAAATCTTCTCGTAGTTGCTGCCAGACTTGATTTCTATGTTTTGATTTCTTAATTAGGCAAGTTTGTTTTAACAACTTGATTTCCTTGATTTTAGACCTGCAATTTCTGCACAACAACTCAAATAATATTTACTAGAGTTATGATTTGGTCAATGATATTATTTGCATACATTTTCCCACCAAATGCTAATTATAATATATCAATACATGAAAAATAGTATTTTTACAGATAAACCCTCATATGTATCATATATTATAATAAACACCTTTTCTAGTATAGAAATAGTAGGAAAAATGTAATAACAAATGTGCAGTTTTATCAACTGAACATTAGTTTAACGACGTTTCGGCCCATCGCCATTTTTAGGGCATAGTGTTCCATTGTTAGTTTAAGGACGTTTCGGTCCAAGAAAAGGAAGCCGGCTATTACTTACAGAGTTTAGGCTTAGGAAGATAGCGAGTGGACATAGGCGTCGTCATCTATCATTGACCTAGGCCATGACTTGTCAGGCAAGGCATTTTTTTAGGAAGCGTCCGTTTATTGGCCTGAAAGGTCTTTCACCATGCATGTCCATGAGTAGATATGCTCCACCCTGGTAAACATTGTCTATGATATACGGACCTTCATAGTTCGGCTCGAATTTCCCCCGCTTGGCATGATTGGAGATCATAGGCCTTTTGACCACTAGCACGAGTTCGCCTTGGCGGAATGTTCTCGGCCTAGTGAATCTCTCATATGAGCACGTCATCTTTGCTTTATAAGCCTCCAGGTTTTGTTGCGCTATGAGCCGGGTTTCATCTAGGGCATCGAGCTCCTCAAGCCGAAGGTGAGCATTTTCCTCATCTGTTAGCTCGTAGCGACCCGCCACTAGTAGAGAGGGTAACTCTATCTCAAGGGGGAGTACCGCTTCCGTACTGAATACCAAAGCGTATGGCGTTGTGTTCGTGGCCGTTTTGAACGTAGTTCGATACGCCTAGAGAGCTTCATTTAGTCTCTCGTGCCAGTCCTTCTTATTTTGAGACACCGTCTTTTTCACGATCTTTGTCAATGTCTTGATGAAAGCCTCAGCTAGACCGTTAGCTCAAGTATTATAGATTGAAGAGTATCTCCAGTTTATGTTACGCCGTTGTGCGAAGCGGCTGATCTTGTGGCTTCTGTAGGCTGGCCCGTTATCGGAAATGATCCGTCGCGCAGTGCCGAACCGATAAATGACGTGTGTCTTGAAGAAATGGAGTATATTTTCCATCTTCACTTCCCTCAGTGGTACTGCTTCTGCCCATTTGGAGAAGTAATCAGTTGTCGCCAAAATGAACCGATGTCCTTTGGACGATGCTGGTTCAATGGGGCCGATTATGTCAGTCCCCCACATTTCGAACGGCCAGCTAGCCACCGTTGGATGTAGTGGATTCGGATGTTGATGGATAAAATCTCCGTGAATTTGGCACGAGTTGCACTGCTTTGCGTATTCTACGCAATCTTGGATCATCGTGGGCCAATAATAACCCATCCATTTGATCTTCAGCTTTATCTTCGGCCCGGTTTGGTGAGAACCGCAGAGTCCGTTGTGAGTTTCTTGGATGACTCTTTTTGCTTCTTAAAGTCTCAGGCATCTTAACCACAGAGAATCAAATGACCTCTTGTACAGAGTATCATTGACGAAGGCAAAAAAAAGAGCTCTTTTCATTAGCTGATGTCTTGAGGATGTATCTTTAGGTGTTCGACGGGATTTGAAGTAGTCTATAAAGACTTCTCTCCAATCCTCAGCCTTTTCCTGGTCTTTTATTTTCATAGCCATTTGCTCGGTCACTCCCTTTTCTTCGGACGACTCTGGAGATATTTCTGCCGACGCAAAAACCCGACGGCTTTGCACAATAATCCTCACGTCATTGAGGCTCTCGTCAGCCAGTTCTTTAGCAAGCTTGGCTAACGCATCCGCCTTGCTATTTTCGGCATGCGGTATGCTTTCCAGGGCATAGGAAGGAATTTGAGTCAGCAGTTGCTGCACACTCTCGCCGTATTTCGCTAACTCTGGATTGCACATTTGATAGTCGCCGTTTACTTAACTAACGAGCAGCTGGGAGTCTCCGTATATGAGGAGGTTTTCAATTCCCATGTCGGTAGCGATTTCGAGACCTGCTATCAAAGCTTCGTATTAGGCTTCATTGTTCGTTCTTGGCTCTGTTAAGGAGAAGGCAAATCGCATTATCCCTCCTTATGGAGTCATGAAGATGAGGCCTACCCCTGATTTGATTATAGGGGTGCTTTGTTTGCGCTTCTTCATGGAAGATGCTCCATCAAAAATATAGTTCCCACCGGGTATCATCCCCATCGATCGTGTCAAACGCATGTTCGTCTGGCAATTCGCAGTTCAAAGGAGAATCGGTTGGTATCGGGTGCTCAGCGAGGATGTCGGCGATGGCCTGGCCTTTCACTGCCTTAAGAGGCCGATAAGTTATCGAGAATTCCATCAAGAGTAGGGCCCATTTAGCGAGACGCCCCGTTAATATGGCTTTTGACATCAAATACTTGAGAGGATCCACTTTTGATATGAGATGGACCTCATGTGCCAACGCGTAGTGTCTGAGCTTCATTACAGCGAAGATCAACGCTAGGCAGTGTTTTTCTATAGGGGAGTAGTTGCTTTCTGCCCCCAAGAGAACTCGACTCAGACAGTAGAGAGATCTTTCTTTCCCTTAATCGTTCTCTTGTGCCCACAGCGCGCCTAAAGAACCTTCGAGGGCTGTCGCATACAGGACGAAAGGTTTTCGTTTAACGGGAGCGTCCAGCACTGGCGAATTCTGCAGGTATTTCTTGATTTCGTCCAGTGCGCTTTGGCATTACTGATCCCAGACGAACGGGGTTCCCTTTTTCATCAAGTGATTGTAGGGGCGACACTTGCCGGAAAGATTGGCTATGAATCGCCGGATATATGCGATCTTTCCTTGGAGAGACCGCAATTGTTTTATAGTCCTTGGCGGAGGCATTTCCATGATCGCCTTGATCATCGACGAGTCTATCTCGATGCCTCGGTGGCGGACGACGAATCCTTGGAATTTTCCTGAGGAAACTCCGAACGCGCATTTGAGAGGGTTCATCTTCAAATTGTATTTCCAAAGGCGCTGAAACACGATCCTCTGATGCTCTAAATGTTCCTCGTATGATTTGCTTTTAACTACGAAGTCGTCGATATAGCATTCGACGATTTCGTGTATGGGGTTATCGAAGATCTTCGCCATGGCCCTCTGATAGGTGGCACCGGCGTTCTTTAGACCAAAGGGCATCACCTTGTAGCAGAATATGCCCAAATGCGTCCGAAAAGCGGTATGCTTTTGGTCCTCGGGATGCATCTTTATCTGATTGTATCCTGACGAGCCGTCCATGAAGGAGAAAACTTCGTGAGTTGACGTGTTATCTATCATCAGCTCAGTGACCGGTACTGGAAAGTCGTTCTTTGGACAAGCTTTGTTGAGATCCCGAAAGTCCACACATATGCACACCGTCCCATTTTTCTTCATCACCGGGACGATGTTGGAGATCCAATCAGGATACTGAACTTCTTGGATGAAGCCAGAGTCGATTAGCTTCTTGACCTCGGAGTTGATGCCCATCTCAACCTCGAGCCACATTCTTCTCGGTGCTTGTTTGATTGGCTTGACGTTCGGAGATATTTCCAATTTGTGTACAACAATCTCTGTATCTAGTCCTGGCATCTCGGAATAGTTCCATGCGAAGCAATCTTTTTGCTGCATGAGCACGTTCTTTAGCGTAGCCACCCTTTCTTCAGACAACAGCTCACTAACGAATGTCGGTCGCGGGTCACTTGCCGTCCCCAAATCAATTTTCTTGAGGTTATCCGCAGTAGTATGTATCCCATCTTCCATCTCTTTTGGCGCCGGTGGATACTCTGATATCATTTTGTCATCATTGTTTTTAAAGCACCAGGGGAGGTCATCCGTATTCTCGGGTTCTTCTTCTGACAACATTATCATATGACAAGTACGAGATCGCTTCCAAGACCGATGTTGATCTTGCTCTACTCTCGCTGTGGGCGTGGCTTTCGGCTCATGCTTCTGTGGCGGAGTTACCCTCCAGCTGCTGGATATAGCGAACCTGCCTTGCTGATACTAGTCTTCTACCCAGTATTTGAATATGAAGCAGTCTTCGAGATGATGTCCTATTGCTCGGTGATAGGAGCAATAATCTGGGTGATTAATGTCACCTGCTTGCTCTGGGTGCTTGGACTCCGGGAGGGTAATCATTTGATGTTTTATGGCAAGATCAAGTATCTTCTGTGTCTTGTCCTGGGGAAAAGAGTATGCTCAACCCATCTTCTTTATAAGAGATGAATCCGGATTGCTCGATACTGTTGGAGATAGTGCCCTCAAAGTCAATTATTGGATCGCATGTACGTGATTGCAATGATTAAGGCAGGACCTATACCGATATGACAGTCTCGCTCGAGATGATAGTTTGCTATCTGGTTTGTCTTTATCATCGTATACATGCTTTAGTTCACTATTGCATGATGACAGAGCCCATAGGATTCTTGCTTGACTACCGGCAGTATGATGGCGGTCATATACGTAGGAGCTGGGGTCTCTAAGCACATCCTTAAAGTGTCCCTAGTCGTGGGAGTTTCGAGACAGGGCATCGATACTCCAGAGTAGACTAGTGTATACAGTCGAGACCCCGACGAAGGGCGGTGGCCGGTCTCACAAGCCACTGGTGTCAGTTGGATCACCTAAGATGTATACAGGTGCTCATTGGGTTATGAGTACACCGGACAGGACTCGCCGGGAACATGCTAGTTGGTATTATACATATCGTCAGATAGCAGTTCCCTGGTGACATGTGTACAGGTTAGTTCATCGACCTGAGGTTGTCGTTTGTCTCGTGTGAGTTCCCACTGTGCTTTGATTTCTACCCTACCACGGCTCAAAGGAGTCGTGCAAACAGGACTTTTTTGGGTACAGTCCCGAGCCACATGGAGGCAAGTGAGCGGATCGGCAGGGGATTCGTCTCTCTCGGTATTGGGGGTAAGATCGCGCTGTGTCCAGGAGAGCCATTACACAAAGCCCTCGGCCGAGGCAGGAGATTTACTGGTAGGTACTCCAGTAGTATCTCAGGGTGTTCTGGGCCACTCTCTGACACGACTTATACTGCTATTGAGGGTCTGACGTTACCAGCCCCTAGGCCGATATGCGATACTCATAGACGAACGGACCGGACTGTATGTATATTGTCACTGTTAGGCTCAGTAGGGTTTATTGATGAGTTCGCTCGTCAGCTTCCCTTCCAATCAATACATAGGCAACCGTTACGTACAGCCAGTACCTCTGACGTGCTAGTGGTTATACCCAGTGCCAGTGTGTTGATGAGTCATTAGAGTCCCCCACAGACACTTTCCCAAGTTCGGGCGAAACGTTGTAGAGGCCGTATGGTTTTATGGCCGGGTTCGGAAAATGCACGTGCGTTTTCGCACGTGTCATATTTCGGGCGGATAATACTGGTCGGCTTTGGTTTAAGCCGGATCCGAGTATTATGCTGTGTAGATATAATATCTTTGTCTCAGTTGCATTTGTGTTCGGTCGCAATACAAATGCAGGTATGTTTATGTAAGTCCACGTTGCTCATCCCGGTTCTTACGGGGAGGCGGAAACGACGAAAAACAATGATTTGGCGCAAGGCAACATGGACTTAAAGCACGGATCTTTGCTAAACTAGAAACTAGTAAACTACAAGAGGCTATAAATACTATGCTGTTGAAAGTATACCTCACGAAACCGGTCCTTCGGGTCTTCATTCCGCTGTCCCGCTCGTCCATCCAAGCTCCAAGTGTCGATCCGGACCTTGGGCACCTCCGCGGCCTTCTTGAGTCGAAGACGATCCACCCGAGAGATATACACCGAGCTCCACCTCGAGCCGAGGCAACTAGGGCAAAGAGATTTCTAGTCCAGAAGCCCTAGGATGTGTAGAGGAGATGTATGGATGTGTTTGTCAAATGGAATCCTTTTTCTCTCAACACATGAGATCAAAGGAAGAATCAAGAGGAGGAAGAAGGAGGAGCAACCATGGAAATGTTTCTCATTTCTTTTCTATGAGAGAGAATGAGAATGAACAATTGAAAAGCTTAACCAAGAGAAAACACAACCATGGTTGCAATAATACTCATTTTCATCATTACTAATCCTATCATTATAAAGTTGATGGCACAAATGACATGACCATTTTCATAACAAAAAGGAAAAAGAAAACCAAAGAATACTTTAAACCTTTCAAGAAGATCCTAGTCAACTTTGGTCAAACGGTCAACAAAGTCAAGATGGTCAAATGGTCAATGTAATTAGCCATAACATAATTATCAATAAAAGGATTAGTAAATAATGTTTCCGGCTCATAATTGTTTTGACTGAACGAACTGTCAAAAACCCTAATGAGGCACCTCCTCCATCTCCACTCCGCAAATCTGTGCATACACACCTGCATCCGCATTCCGTAGAATGCGAATGCACAGAAGACAAAACAAATCCATCTGTGCAATACTAGAATCCGGCTTAAACCAAAGCCCACTAGTATTGCCTGCCCGAACACCATACGCACACAAGTGTACGCAAGTGATCGCAGCCCTGCCGTAAAACCATACGGCCTCTACACGTTTCGCTCAGTGCAGGGAAACTCTCTGTGTGGGACTCTAAAGACTCGACACTATGCCGGCAGTGGGTTTAACCACAGACCGCAAGCGGCACTAGCTGTACGTAACGGTCCCCAGGTAGATGTCGATAAGAAGGCCGATGAGGTAAACCCATCCGAACTCATACTGAGCCTGTATGTGACAATCTCCGTACTCTCCGGTCAGTTCGTCTGATACATCGCTTGGCGGGCCTAGGGAGCGGTGAACGTCAGTCCCCTAATAGCGGTACAAGTCGTGTCGGAGTGTAGCCCAGAACACCCCGAGATAACACTAGAAATCTAGCAGTATATCTCGCTTGCCCTGGCCAGGGACTACTTGTGTAATGGCTCTCCAAGACACAGCGCGATGTCAACGCCCAATACCGGGAGAGACGAATCCTGTCTAACCGTCACTGCCTCCAAGTGCTTCGGGACTGTACCCAACTACTACCTGTTTGCACGACTCCTTTGAGCCGTGGTAGGGTAGTAATCTAAGTACAGTGGGAACACACTCGAGGCGAAGTGACAGTATCAAGTCGGCGGACTAAGCTGTACTCATGTCACCTGGGAACGGATAACTGACGATAGGTATAATACCAACCAACAGTTCCCGACGAGTCCTGTCCAGTGTACTCATAACCTAACGAGCACCCGCATACTATCTCAAGTACGACATACTGACGGCTGTTGGACAGACCGTCTCCCCCGCTGGGATGAGAAGCGCATACTCTAGTCTACTCCGGAGTATCTATGCCTTGTCTCGATAGTCCTACGACTAGGGACCTGTATAAGGATGTGCTTATGGATTACCCAGCCCCCATGAGTGTGAGCCCCATCACAACGCTGGTAATCAAGCAAAGATCCTAAGGGCTCTACTAATATGTATATAAGCGATATGTAAAAGAAACACATGCACATATTGAAGTAGAGACAAACCAAGTAGCATACTACCATTTGGAGCAAGATTGTCTATACAACTGTGAATATCCCAAGCTTCCATCAAGTAATATACAAGCTAGTATGATACAGTAATGGCCTCTAGGGCATATACACTAACAATCTCCCACTTGCACTAAGGCCATGTACTGGCGTATCGAAGACCTATCATCTCGACCAGCCGCTCGAACTGAGTCTGGGGTAGGGCCTTCGTGAGTGGATCTGCAGTGTTGTTCTCCGTATTTACTCTCTTCACCTCGATCTCTCGGCGATCTACGATCTCCCTGATCAGGTGGTACCGCCTCAAAATGTGCCTGGACTTCTGATGGGACCTGGGTTCCTTCGCTAAAGCTATAGCTCCGTTGTTGTCGCAATACAGCGGTATTGGATAAACAATGGTAGGAACCACCTGAAGCTCCGTGAGGAACTTCTTCATCCAGACCGCTTCCTTTGCGGCATCGCAAGCAGCTATGTACTCCGCTTCCATAGTTGAGTCAGCAACGGTCTCCTGCTTGGAACTCTTCCAGCAAACCGCCCCTCCATTGAGGGTAAAGACATAACCCGACATGGACTTGGAGTCATCCTTGTCACTCTAGAAGCTGGAGTCAGCAAAGGCCTCGAGCTGGAGGTCTTTTCCGCCATACACCAAGAACATCTCCTTAGTCCTTCTCAGGTACTTGAGAATATTCTTTACCGCTATCCAGTGTTTCTCCCCTGGGTTTGACTGATACCGGCTTACAACGCTCAATGCGTAGGCTACATCTGGTCTGGTACATAACATCGCATGCATTATAGAGCCTACCGTAGAAGCGTAGGGTATAATAGACATGCGATCCCTCTCCAAATCAGTCTTGGGAGACATCTCTTTGGAGAGGGTGATCCCGCGACAAGCCGGTAAATTACCGCGCTTGGAATCTTCCATACTGAATCTTCTAAGTATGGTGTCGATGTACCTTGACTGTGAAAGTCCCAACATCCTCTTAGATCTATCACGATAGATCTGGATCCCCAGAATGTAGTTGGCATCGCCCAGGTCCTTCATGGAGAACCTCTGCGATAAGAATCCTTTGACTGACTGTAGCATAGGAATATCATTTCCTATTAGGAGAATGTCATCCATGTACAAGACGAGGAATACCACAGTTCTCCTTACAATCTTACTGTAAATGCATGGTTCATCTGGGTTTTTGATAAAGTCGAATTCTTTGACAGTATCATCAAAGCAGATGTTCCAACTCCGAGATGTCTACTTAAGTCCATAAATGGACTTAAGCAACTTGCACACTCTACCGCTGCTCCCACTTTGAATGAATCCCTCCGGCTGATCCATATAGACGCACTCTTCCAAATTACCATTTAGGAAAGACGTCTTTACGTCCATCTGCCAGATTTCATAATCGTAGAAGGCAGCAATGGCAAGAAGGATCCGAATGGATTTCAGCATAGCCACTGGAGAAAAGGTCTCGTCATAGTCCAAACCAGGTCTTTGACTAAAACCCTTTGCAACAAGTCTAGCTTTATAGGTCTCAACCTGCCCATCTACACCAATCTTCTTTCTGAAGATCCATTTGCAGCCTACTGGTTTTACCCCTTCTGGAGCAAAGTCCAAAGTCCAAACTTTGTTGGTGTACATAGACTCCATCTCGGCCCCCATTGCATCCAGCCATTTTACCGAGTCACCGCTCTGAAGGGCTTGCTGGAAGCTAGTAGGCTCACCATAATCCATAGTGCAATCCTCTCTATCCCCGTCAATGAGAAAACCGTAGTATCTCTCGGGCGGATGAGACTACCTACTACTCCTGCGGAGTGGCGCTGGGATGTCCTGTTCTTTCGAACCCTCTGGTTCTACTAAGCTTTCAGTAATAGCTTGTGGTTCTGGAATTTCTTCCAGTTCTATTCCGCTCCCACTTATCTAGTTTTCCAAAAACTAAGTTTCCAAGAAGCGGGCATGACGAGAAACAAAAATCTTTTGTTCCTCTGCGCAATAGAAAAGATACCCCTTGGAGCTTTTTGAGTATCCCACAAACTTACACTGTACTGAACGTACCTCGAGCTTGTCCGCATGCTGCTTTTTTACAAAAGCTGGACATCCCCATGTCTTAATATGATTAAGATAGGGTTTCTTCCCACACCACATCTGATATGGTGTAGTAGGCACAGTCTTAGTTGGAACTCGGTTCAAAAGGTATGCAGCTGATTCTAGTGCATAACCCCAGAAGGATCGCGGCAACCCAGCCTTACTCATCATGGAACGAACCATATCCAATAGGGTTCAATTCCTCCTTTCCGATACACCGTTGTGTTATGGTGTGTATGGAGGAGAAAGCTGAGAGAGAATTCCATTCTCTTTTAAAAAGCCCAGAAACTCGGCACTCAAGTATTCACCACCTCGATCAGATCTCAGTGTCTTGATACCTTTGCCTGTTTGTTTTTCAACTTCATTCTTGTATTCCTGAAATTTCTCAAAGGCCTCGGATTTGTGCTTCATCAAGAAGACATATCCATACCTAGAGAAATCGTCTGTGAAAGTAACGAAGTATGAATAACCACTTCGCGCATGTGTAGACATTGGACCATACACGTCACTTTGTATGAGTCCCAAGAGCTCGCTCGCTCTTTCTCCGTGTCCAGTGAACGGAGTCTTTGTCATCTTTCCCATGAGACAAGATTCACAAGTGGCATAAGACTGGTACTCGAACAGATCCATGTATCCTTTTTTATGTAACTTTGTCAACCGTGTCTCATTAATGTGACCCAGTCTACAATACCATAAGAAAGCCTAATTTATTTCCGGAGACTTTCTTTTAAGTGTGTTCTGGACACTGAAGACCTGAGCTTGATTTAAAACGTATATACCGTATTTCAATGTACCTGACCCAACCAGTACTTGATTTAGGTGGATGTTTACTACATCGCTTACAAAAGTAAAATCATATCCTTCCTTAGAAAGTAAGGATACAGATATGATGTTACAAGTCGCACCTGGTACATAAAAACAGTCAAGCAGAATCAATATCTGCCCAGTTGTCAGTCCTAGATGATATTCCCCTACGGATTCAGCATACATGCTCATTCCGTTAGCAACCCTGAGAGTCATATCACCTTTCCTGATAACCCTACGGTTTCTCAGAGCCTGTAACGAATTACAGATATGAGATCCTGATCCGGTATCCAATACCCAGGAAGTAGGGTTAACTGACATACAGTTCTCTATTACAAACACACCCGAAGCCGAAGCCATAACATGCTTCGAATTCTGGCTACTGGCCCTGCAATCCTTCTGCCCATGTTCATTCCCGTAACAATAGGAACATCCCTCTTTTACTGCATCCATTCCCGAAACTTCTGCCCTTCTCTTTCTTTCTACTTCCCTGGTTTCCTTCAGGGTAGTAGGTAGAGACTGTTGAACTAAGTCAGTATCTGACCCGTTCTTCAACGTGGTCTTCAGGTCCGAGAGCTCAAAAGAGATGGTCTCTGTAAGGACGTTGCCCCCTACAGATGACCCGATAGCCAACCTCGCTGGGTAATTCGTTCGAGGTCTTATATCTTGCGATACGAGATTGTTCTCCATATAAAACTTTGTTATGGAGGAAGATAGAAACTGAGTCCATCTTCTCGTGCTGCCTCTGGTTTGCACCATCAACTGAGGCTAACATGAGGTACTTGGCTTTCGCAGAGTTCCTTTCCGATGTCTCGCGGATATGAATATCCATGATAGGGGAAACTGGACCTGAGACGGCAGGGGTTGGATCAGTCAAGAGGTGTCCCAGCTTGTCATGGGCAACGGACATCTGGACAGACCTTTGCCAGTCATAACAGTCAGATTCAGTCATTTTATTATCTAGATGTAACCTAGGTGCGGTCACTGGGTCGCTGCAATTAAGAGAGAGAGAAGAAAACACTCAGCATGATGCTCTTGCAAGTTTAGATTGGTTTTTATTTTATCTAAACAGGATGGCTCCCACTGTCTCTCGAATCCCTCCTCAAACCATAAAGGAAGAATTAGTCAGGATCAATCTCACCGTACAATACTTGCTTAACCGTTCAGCCAGGCCAGTGTCGGTACTTCGAGGGAGGTTTTCCAACGCTTTCGCGAAGTTCCTTAATTAAGTAACCTCTTTTCCCTGTGGGCGTAGCCCCGCTAACACCTTTCTAGACACCTACTTGGTTTATAGCATTGATCGTTAAGTGAGAAAGTTCCCGAGGAGTAGCATATACTCACAGTAGGATCGGGATCCAAATATCATCGTGTGATAAAACCGAAGGAATCCTACCAGAATCATCACACTCCAAATGGTATGCAGCGCTAGCAAGTTTCAGTACTTATGTAACTCCCGATGTGGATTTTTTCCCCATGCTCTTATGACCTTGACTTTGGGCAACAAATCATAAGTCACATGTTAAGTTCTACCCGTCATTATCCAGGTTAATTTGAACCCACCCGCACATACCCTTAACTTTGGCCAACAAGGCAGTACGACTGTCCCAAACCAACGCATCTATCTATGCTACATATGAATACCCAATAGCTACCAAACACTGTGCCTTGACTTTGGCCAACAAACACAGCTTGAATACTATTGACTATCCATACGAAACGACGTAGGGCTACGGATGGTTTTGGCGAAACCGTGAACGTAGTGAACTTGATATAATCGATGGAACGAGATAGCTTTTAAAAGGAGTGGTTCAAGCTCCGCGTTTAAAATGCTGGTTTTTTAAAAGAACCGAGTGGTTTTCAAAGTGTTCCAACGACTTTTACTTGGTTTATTTTCTTGCATTATTTCTTTTAATGCGTCCCATCATTTAATCCTACCATTGCAGAAAATAACCAAAATATGACGTACGCTTATGCCATTCGCATTCGCCACGGGGCCCCGTCATCACCCGTTAGGTTACTTAACTAACGACAGAGTGGGGGCTGGGCTAGCGCGGCTGAAAAACATAAGCAATGCCTAAATAGATATCATATAGAGATATATAGCAATGATAGCCATTACAGATCACAGATGAACACTTTGGATATACTAGGAATCCGCGATTCGTTCGAGCCTGCAACGAAAATCGGATTACACGGTCGCGATGAATAGCCAAACCCCACCCTAGACCCCTACGGGTGAGGCAAACTACCCGCCAAGTACCCGATGCGAAGCAACCTCCCTCAACACCGTGAGTAGGCCACTCGACACTTCAAGATACCCGGTAGTTTGTGCACCCCACCTTGGGTCTATCCTAGGAGCAAAAACAGTAAAAAGAAATTACATAATGACGGCTACAATCCCGACCCGGTTGTGCGGCCAAACAAATAATATTACATCAATTTACAAATTTTACAATGAATGAAAGAAAAAGAAACTCTCATCTCACACCCATTCCCGGCTATTTATCCGCGACAATCCACCGAGTTTATATACACAAACCATCAACATTACAGATCACACATATGTATAACCCCCACTAATCGACGTATAGCGATTAGCGGACGTTCAATACATATATCACATCACAGAAAATATGCATTAGCCAAAGTCTACGGAATATCGATCAAAATACGGATTTTTAACCACCCCAAAAGTCAATTTGCTCTCTGGAAAATCTGGGTAGAAAAAACATGTCTTAAAAATCCCAAAACAGCCAAACTAAAACACTGCAGAAAATTCGATCCAGTGCCGAGTCAAAATGGCGGCAGAACCGCGGCAATGAGCATGTCATTGCCACGGAACCGCGGTCGTTTGATCGACTCACTAGATCGTTTTTCTGCAGTTTCTTCACAAAACCCAGAGACGATTTTACATATATTTTAAATCACATTTTGAGCAGTATGAAAATCGACAGAAACTTGAGGTTTTGCGGACGTGTTTTGCGACTTTTTTTCCGATCGATATTCAAAACACTTTGCTAACTTACTAGTTTATGTTTAGCTAGGCTCTGATACCACTGTAAGTCCACGTTGCTCATCCCGGTTCTTACGGGGAGGCGGAAACGACGAAAAACAATGATTTGGCGCAAGGCAACATGGACTTAAAGCACGGATCTTTGCTAAACTAGAAACTAGTAAACTACAAGAGGCTATAACTACTATGCTGTAGAAAGTATACCTCACGAAACCGGTCCTTCGTGTCTTCATTCCGCTGTCCCGCTCGTCCATCCAAGCTCCAAGTGTCGATCCGGACCTTGGGCATCTCCGCGGCCTTCTTGAGTCGAAGACGATCCACCCGAGAGATGTACACCGAGCTCCACCTCGAGCCGAGGTAACTAGGGCAAAGAGATTGCTAGTCTAGAAGCCCTAGGATGTGTAGAGGAGATGTATGGATGTGTTTGTCAAGTGGAATCCTTTTTCTCTCAACACATGAGATCAAAGGAAGAATCAAGAGGAGGAAGAAGGAAGAGCAACCATGGAAATGTTTCTCATTACTTTTCTATGAGAGAGAATGAGAATGAACAAATGAAAAGCTTAAACAAGAGAAAACACAACCATGGTTGCAATAATACTGATTTTCATCATTACTAATCCAATCATGATAAAGTTGATGGCACAAATGACATGACCATTTTCATAACAAAAAGGAAAAAGAAAACCAAAGAATACTTTAGACCTTTCAAGAAGATCCTAGTCAATTTTGGTCAAACGGTCAACAAAGTCAAGATGCTCAAATGGTCAATGTAATTAGCCATAACATAATTATCAATAAAAGGATTAGTAAATAATGTTTCCGGCTCATAATGGTTTTGACCGAACCAACTGTCAAAACCCTAATGAGGCACCTCCTCCTTCTCCACTCCGCAAACCTGTGCATACACACCTGCATCCACATTCCGTAGAATGCGAATGCACAGAAGACAAAACAAATCAATCTGTGCAATGCTAGAATCCGGCTTAAACCAAAGCCCACTAGTATTGCCTGCCCGAACACCATACGCACACAAGTGTACGCAAGTGATCGCAGCCCTGCCGTAAAACAATACGGCCTCTACACGTTTCGCTCAGTGCAGGGAAACTCTCTGTGTGGGACTCTAAAGACTCGACACTACGCTGGCAGTGGGTTTAACCACAGACCGCAAGCGGCACTAGCTGTACGTAACGGTCCCCAGGTAGATGTCGATAAGAAGGCCGATGAGGTAAACCCATCCAAACTCCTACTGAGCCTGTATGTGACAATCTCCGTACAGTCTGGTCTGTTTGTCTGATACATCGCATGGCGGGCCTAGAGGGTGGCGAACGTCAGTCCCCTAATAGCGGTACAAGTCGTGTCGGAGTGTAGCCCAGAACACCCTAAGATAACACTGGAAACCTACCAGTATATCTCGCTTGCCCTGGCCAGGGACTACATGTGTAATGGCTCTCCTAGACACAGCGCGATGTCAACCCCGAATACCGGGAGAGACGAATTCTGTCTAACCGTCACTGCCTCCAAGTGCTTCGGGACAGCACCCAACTACTACCTGTTTGCACGACTCAGTAGAGCCGTGGTAGGGTAGTAGTCAAAGAACAGTGGGAACACACTTGAGGCGAAGTGACAGTGTCAAGTCAGCGTACTAAGCTGTACTCATGTAACATGGGAACTTTTAACTGACGATAGGTATAATACCAACCAACAGTCCCCGACGAGTCCTGTCCAGTGTACTCCTAACCTAACGAGCACCCGCATACTATCTCAAGTACGACGTACTGACGGCTGTGGGACAAACCGCCTCCCGCACTGGGATGAGAAGCGCATACGCTAGTCTACTCCGGAGTATCGATGCCCTGTCTCGATAATCCCACGACTAGGGATGTGCATAAGGATGTGCTTGTGGATTACCCATCCCCCACGAGTGTGATCGCCATCACAACGCCGGTAATCAAGCAAAGATCCTAAAGGCTCCACTAATGCGTATAGGTGATATAATAAAAGAAACACATGTACACATTAAAGCAGAGACAAACCAAGTAGCATACTACTATTTCGAGCAAGATTGTCTATACAACTGTGAATATCCCAAGCTTCCATCAAGTAATATACATACTAGTATGATACAGTAATGGTCTCTAGGGCATATACACTAACATTTGTTGCATTTGTGTTCGGTCGTAATACAAATGCAGGTATGTTTATACTGATACAGGGTTATCCTGAAATTCATTTCAGGATCACTTTTGGAAGTTGCCAGTTTTCAGTTTTCTATCAGCCGTATTTAACATTCGGTGAAAATGCGGATTTATCTTTTCTTCTTGAGAGTGAGTCATGAGGTGAGTCGTGTTTCTAGAAGGTTCTAGAATGGTGACTAGGATGATGAGGTGGATTAGTGCATTAATGGTCATTTAATGTTTTAGATGACAAGGTTAGTGATTCATCACTTGCATTAATTGTGTTCATACTATGTGTTAAGGTGACTCATTCTCTTCATGATTGATATTGATCTTATGGTCACTCTCCCTCCTCCTACACTCACCTCCCCCTCATCTTTAAGTCGGCGTCCACTTCATGTGGTTTTGATGATGGTTGCTTGTTAGAAAAAGATGGGAGTTTAAGTATATGGAAATTTGATAGATACTGATTTCGCATTCCACCCGATCCAAAAGGCAACTTCATTAACCGTTCGTCCATAGCTTTGGACGTAACGAGACAAAGTGTTCTACTCATTCTCTACATCATCTTGGTCGTCTCTTTTAGCAAACTTGACGACCGAGTTGCCTCGGTTCAGAGGCGGGAGCCCCTTTAAAGATACGTCAACGTGGTGCCACCTGTACGAGAAGACTGGAGTTTCAGGAGATCGGAGCAGCCGCAACAAAGCGTGGGATGATGGTTGAAGACCGAAGGACTCGGATCGTTCGGTATAGCTCTTCTACCCACTTTGTAGTTTGTTAGTTTAGCTTTAATGGCATATCCGGGTTATAGTACGCGATAACTCCAGTTGTAAAAAGTTTTTGTTCCGCATTTGGCATCTGTTAGACGGCCGGGACGCTACCGTGGACTTACAGATACCCGATCGAGTGGATTCTTAGTCCCGCTTTGTCGCTGTCGAACGCCTTTCCCGCTTTTTGATTTATTTTTGCCTCTGCATTGGGCCTTTTGTATGACGGGTTAACAAGGAAGAGCATTTTCATTTTTCGCAACCTGCTAAAGGAGGCGCTGCGTTCTAGCTTTCTCATAGATGGCCATTTCGCGATTATAATCGTCTTGAACCTTTTAACCCGCTTCCCTTATAAGCTTTTCCATCTGCTCTTCAAACGACGGACATGGCATTTTCACGGCGGGAGGTCATTCTGGTCCAGGGTTAGCATCTTCCCACAGAGCATCTCCTTCTTCATCAAAGTCATGTATGACGTAGCAGTGGCGGAATAGCTCCAATTTCCTGGATCGAACATATCCAAGTCCGATCGTTTCAATTCTCCCGTTGGGCAGCTTTCGTTGAGTTCCGGGAACATTCTAGATACTGTTATAGAACCGTGCTTGTCGCTCAATTTGCTTAAGGGGTACACCTTGGCGTCTCAAGAGTCTCTTTAGTCCGTCTGTGTAATATCTGGGCAAACAGATCGGGTGGAGCCTGTCGAGTGTAGAATCCGCACCATGCCAAATTTCTTTCTCCACTTTGGTATTCCCGGATCGGTAGAATAGGATCTCCTTTTCACCTTTTCGCCTGGGAGGGACGTAGAATGTCTGCTGTTCTTCCACACTGTAGGTATCAAGTGCGTCGAGCTTTTTGTAATGCTCTTGTTAAACCATGGCAATTTGCAAACTCTGATCATCGCTAGCGACGGCTTGTATTGATGGCCGAGCAGAGAATACGGCATTGACTTCATCTTCCGAGTCGCTGCCGAAGATCAACATAGGGGTGGACGGTTCTGGCTTATTGCATTGGGGCGGCCCTGAATAAACTATCTCTTCTTCTTCCTCGGTATCACTCCCGAAGACCAGAATAGTGGTGATAGCTTTGTTCTTTGGTTTGTGACATCTTTCCGTGTCCTCGAAATCTGGTAAGAAGTATTTTGCATCTTCGTACTTTCGGACTTCATTCATGGAGAATGGGTTCAACTCCCCCGTCACAGTGTACTCGAGACCATGCTTGAAATACTTCATACACTAATGTTGTGTAGAAGGGATGATGTTGTACTCGTGTAACCATGGCCGGCCGAGCAAAGCGTTATAGCAGGTCTTAGCATCAATGACGTGGAACTTGATGTCCGTGACGAGCAGCCCAAAGCGTAGTGTCAATATTACAGACCCAGGCGTCCGTGATGACTGGGAGTCAAACCCGAAAATGGTGATTTTATCACGAGCGAGGTTCTGAACGCTCATGCAGATTTCCTTCAACACTCTCACATTGAGGAGATTGACAGAGGACCCAATGTCAACCAGGATTTTTCCTATCTTGATGCCATGACAGTATCCGGAGACATATAGGGGACGGTTATGCTCACACGTTCCGAGGAGAAGAACTTCATCGCCGAAAGTGATATCGGCTGTGTGCACTTATTCCAACTCGTCCTTCATCTTTTCTTCGGCGAGGAAAGCTTGGAATTGTTCAGGCGCTTGTAACGCCTTGATCAGCGTATCTCTCGCCTCTTCGGATAGCAGAAGGGCGTCGAGAATACTGAGCTGCGAGGGTATCTTCCTCAGGTGTGCAAGAACGTTGTAATCCACCTTGCTTTTCTTTTGCAGGTCCTTGGTTGTCAGTTCTTTAACGACTTGGTCATCTAGGGCGATATCCTCAGGGACCTTTTCATTCCCCTTATCTTTTCTATTCGACCCACTGTTCGCGGACCGGAGATTCTTTTCAGTTAGCGTGCGATTGCGCAGCTGAATGTTCTCATAGCTCTTCGGTTCTTCCTCCTTTCCTGAGGTGGATTCTTTGAAGAGTGGGACGAGGGCTATTTCTTCGTCAGAGTCGCTCCCAAAGGTGGGAACTTGTGATCCTCCACCGTCGATCATGTGACAGTTGCCGGTAGTTCTTTTGCGCTCCTCGTTGGTGTTTCTTTGCTCCCGACGAGTTTTGCGTTTCATCTGCTTGAAATGTTGTCGGTGAGCAACATATCCTTGCCACCATCTTTTAAAAGCGTTGCACTCTTTGGTAGGGTGCGCAATCTTTTGATGATATAAGCAGTAGTTAGGATGTATATCCGCTTCATAAGGAGTGTTTCCTTCGGAGGGTGGCAGCTTTATTCCCATTGATATGGCCTTGGCGAACCTCTTCCTAGTCTGGAACCTACTTTTATTTGCGGCGGAAGTATTTTGATCTTGTAGGAGTGTTTCAACCCTTTTGTGCAGTTGCCGGCGTTTGGCCTTTTCAAATACGGCCATCTCATGCTCTCAAGCAGCTTTTCTTTTAAGAAGAGCTTCATTCAGGAATCCATCAATCATTTCGTCCGATGGCCCTAGAAGTTCCTGCTCAGGATTTGCCTCCAGTTTCTCTGTATAAGAAGCTTCTTCATCGTCTATCGATGAGTGAGACATCACATGGCAGCTTGCTACATAACCTTCAGATTCATCCGACGAGCCTTCTCCATTGTCATCATCTCCGTCCTTAAGGACGTGGCTAAGAAATTCTTGGAGTGTGACTGGAGTCCACGCTTTTTGATTATATTCTTCCAACGTGTCAATCTGTTTTTGCAGGTCCGTGCGCTTGTCACCAGGCTTCACGGGCTTTTTGGTATTCTTCTTCTTCTTCAAAGACTTTGACGGCTGGGTGTGAGTGCTTTGGCTATCACCACCAATCTTTGGAGTTGGGCGCGGTTTCAGCATTCCCTTGATAATCTCGGGTTCCAGCGGATTCTTCCACCGGATCGCCGGGCATGTTTGGAGATCCTTCAGCATTCTTTTAGTTTTGGCTGAACGAGCGACCACATATGGAGCTTCTTCTATGAAAGAGCATGATGCCCCCAGTGTGTCTGCCTTCTTAGGAGCGTGTGGCTGTGGTGGGTTCACCTTCCAATTCTCGAACAGTGAAAACTTGCCCTGTTTGTATTGGTCTTCGACCCAGCCTTTAAAGACGAAGCAATCTTCAATCGGATGGCTTATCGTTTGATGGTAGGGGCAATAATTGGGGCTATTAGCCTCGCCGGGTTGCAACGGTCATTTTGGATTCGGCAAATTGTTGAGTCTGTTGCGCACCGCCAGCTCAAACAATCTCTTCGTTTTGTCCCGGGGAAACGAATAAGGGTGCTTCATCTTCTCATTATAGAATTGCCGCCTCTCGTCTAGGCGATCAGTTAGTTTTTGGCCACTGGGCTGCTGTTAAGTATTTGTAACGAATGTCGCCTTCCCTTTACCCTTTTCGTTTTTTGGCACCGGCTTTGGAGTAGACGGTCTATGACCCATCTGGTCCATCTGGGCCAGTTAGTCAATCAATCCCTGGAACGTGGTCGGCTTGAAGAACATCATGAATTGGGAAATAGTTGCCTGAGGGTCCAGAGTGCCCACGAACATGCCCACTGGCGGCGCTTCCTCAATGCGCTGCTCACATTTTGACCATAAATTTCGCCATCGTATTGCGTATTGTACCTAAGTCTCGCCTGGCTTCACCCTGGCGTTGATCAATGCCGTTATTGGGGTGCGTTCACTAGCACTCGCGAAACGTTGGGTGAATAGTATCTCCATCTCTGTAAAAGTCTTGACGGAGTCGTTTGGAAGTTCAGAATACCACCCGAATGCCGTCTCCGACAAGCTACCAACAAACTGGCGGAGCAGAAGTTTTCGTCACCCCCGGTGTTGCCGCATAAGGCTCTGAATTGAGCGACATGCTAATGTGGATTCCCCGTCCCTTTATATACATTGAATTTAGGGATCGTATATCCCGGCGGGTACCTTATTTGGCCATACCAGCCTGGATAAGGTAGTCCAGTCTTAACGATCTGTCCAGCCGCTTCGTTTGCCTGGTGATCTCGTATTTTCTGAGCAATATAATCATCCAGAGCGGCCTTGGAGATGGTCTCCTGTTTGGCTGCTGAAAGAGCTTGAGGAGAATTCGATGTCTCCCCTCTGTCGTCTACAATGATGATCGAGGGGTCTTCAACTGGAGTTTCCGGCTGTAACATCATCCCAGCCATGTCTTGGAACAAAAGAGCCATTCGTTTTATATTGGCTGCCTGTCCCGCGGCCTCTTTTTCTTTCCTCTCAAGCATTCTTCAGAGGAACTCGGTATCAGTTTCTAGTTCCTGACGCTGCTCCGAGGTCTCTGGATTTTCTTTTGGCCCAGAGAGTGCGGCGATTGCAGTCAGCATCTCCTGAAGTTTCTGCTGCTGTTGTTCCTGAGCCTTCGTTATCGATCGAGTAAGCGGTCGATGACCAGTAGAAGCACGGCTTTCTTCTTTTCCGGAAGCCATATAAATGGTATGTATTAACATGCCCCCGGACTTGGGGCATTTAGATTCGACGTCCTTGCGGTTTGCCGCATTCACGGGGGCTTTCTCTGGCCTCCTTCTCTTGTAAGCAGTTGAAGTCGAGGGGGCCGTTGCAGCGGGCACCCAGACGGATGATATCTTCTGTGGTACCACGAAATGGTTCTTTTCTTGCTGAGCTTTAATCTTCTTTGGTTGGCGAGAGTAGTCCTGGTCAATCACCGATTCCTGGACCTGTAGCCAGACTTTGTAAATTTTAGAGGATAACCGTTGAGGTGGCTGCTCCGCTTCTTTTCTGTAGCATTCTCCACGTGTGGTGGTGATCTTTTCAGTACGGCAGTCGGAGAGTTTTTGCACACCTTCCTTAGCGGTTCAAAGCTGTTCCCAGTTGGAACAGCAGCATCGATTTCCACCATGGAAGCTGGCGGAGTCAGTCCAGAAAGGGAGCTGCCCCCAGCCTTCCTTACTCGGCGCCAGTGACGACGGCGAGCATGTCGAGCCATGGGATTGTCTCAGCTGTATGGGTGACTTCATCGTGCCCCCTGTGTTGGTGAAGAGTTGTTGCCGGCGTTAGCCTCTTAAAGACCGATGTCCATTGAAGAGCAATGTCCAATCTGTCAAAGACAGACCTTTAGGCAAGGGAAGCAGCTTTGTGGACTTCTCCTAGAGCAGGAGCCGGGATTGCCAGCCTTATGAAAATTGACATCTTGTCAGGAGAAGCCATTCCAATGATTTCGTCTGCTTGAGCCGGGATGGCTATCCGCTTTGGGATGGCTGCTTCAGGTATTGCGGGCATGTTGGCGTTCTGGCCCAGTCTGTTGAAAACTGAGGCATTGGACTTGGGCGACCCGTTGAGAGGGACCGCGGTAGTGGTAAGTCGATCAAAGACCGACTTCTTTGGGGCTTCTTGCGGTAGCATCGGGGAATTGAAGCTCATGGGTGGGAACATAGTCCCAAAGAACAACCCAGTGGTGGCCTGAGTTACTTGGTCCACCGGCATCGTTAACAGGGAGGCCGCCTGGGGCCCGTAAGTTACACCTACAGATGAGGCGGAATGGGAGTTGCAGTTGCAGCTGAAGCATTTTGTGCAGGTAAAAGCAATTGATCTTTCGTTTTCTGCATGGAGAAAGACACCAAATCTTAGTACCTCGAACTCAAGGGCAACCATATCAAACCGCGATTCGTTCGCGAACACGACACACGAAGTGTGTAGTGGAAAGAGGAAAAGGTGCCACCTGGCATGCCAGAATCTGTTCCCCGCCGAAAACCGAGAAGACATGCGTCTTGCCTGAATTAGGGGGCAGATGCTAATTGGTGCTATCCGTCCACCTCTCCGAAGATGCCAAGTTGACTTATGGCACCAGGTATCGAAGGTTTAAACGGATGCGGCCGATGTACCAGACTTTGTCAGATTCCCCCTCGTTGATGAGGGGTTTTTGATTGTGGGGACGCTCTTCCCTGCAGGCGCAAGCCCCTTCAGTTAATTACGCTACCGCATCGCGGTAACCACTTTCTCCTTCTCCAGATGGTCACTTCGTCTCGTGGGTGTTTGTTTTGTTTTTAGTTGCCCGTGGATTGTATACGGAGACTAATTTATGTTGTCGCCCGTAGGGCGTGGATTAGTCCAAATCCGTATCTTCTTAGATTTGGTTTTGGGGGTTGGGTTTAAGGATACGTTAGTCTCATTTGAGACTAAGATCAACTTAAACGTTTGTTAAGGATACGTTAGTCTCATTTTAGACTAAGATCAACTTAACGGGATCATTTAGATCCAACAAAAGAGAATTTGGGCTCTGTTGTTTAGTTTAGGGATATTGCGGTCGATAATTAGTTTAAGGACATTACGGTCCAATGTTAGTTTAAGGACATCTCGGTCCAGGTTAAAGGCATCATAGTCCGTGAGTTTAAAGACCTCACAGACAAGGTTAAGGACATCATAGTCCGTGAATTTAAAGACCTTACAGTCAAGCTTAAGGAAATCATAGTCCATGGGCTTAAGGACCCCACAGTCCAGTTTAAAGACGTCATAGTCTGTGAAATGTATGGTTGTCGGCACCCGTCAACTCTCTGAAGACGTTGAAGGATTACAATGACATATATCAGAGGGGTTCAAAGATGTACCCTTGAACCAATTTTGATTGGTAGATCTGTAGTCTAATTTGGAACTAAGATCTGTTAAAAGATTTATGAGCATGTGGGCTCAATTAATCTGAATTTGAGGACTTATGGCCAATCTTGGGCTAAGTCCAATCAAGTTTAAATATTTAACATTTTATTTTGGGTTGTTGAGCCTTTATTTGGGCTTGACCCTTTTAACAATGCTTGAATTCTGACAATATTTTGTCTTTTATTGAATGCTGGGCATTCATCATAGCCTTGGACTTATTAAAGAACATTTTATGTTCTATCAGCGCAACACATGGCGCGCTTGGGGCTTTGAGCCAGTAAAAGAGCGCAGTGCGCTTCTGCCAGGTAGTCCTCAAATTCAGATGTGCTTGGCGCTAAGCGCCAGATGATGGGCGCATGGCGCCAGTTTATGAGCGCAGAGCGCTGGTTCATGAGCGCATTGCGCTTTCATTTTCATGGCACACACGTGAGTGACACGTGGTGCGCTTGGCGCTGAGCGCCAGCCAATGAGCGCAGTGCGCTATTTCAAGAGCGCAAAGCGCTAGTTGTTAATTGGCGCATACGTGATTGACACGTGGCGTATTTGGCGCTGAGCGCCAGTCCAGAGAGCGCAGAATCGCGGTTCAAGAGCGCAAAGCGCATTTGATCAATTTTATGATCTGAGAAACAATTTATGTTCTTTTAAAAGTGATTTCGTCTCAAAATCTAAGAACAACCGTTCTTATTTTGTAAGAGATGTTTCAATCTCTTCTATTGATGAAAGGCTTTGCCTTTATGGATCTATGATCCTTAAGAGAATTGAATTATTCTCCCCCCTTTGAGATGTTCAAGGTCTCTTTGAGAAAGAATTTAGTCTTATAGATCTATGATCTGTGAGAAGTAAGTTCTTCTTTTGTTTTATGATGAGATCTTTTGATCTGTTTTGTGAAAGACTTTTTGTCTTTATAGATCTACGATCTTTTTAAAGAAATGAATTCTTCTTTCTTAATCATGAGATGATTTCATCTCTGTGTTCATCATCATTCATTCTTACCTTGAAGAAAAATCTTCTTGCAAGAGCTCGCTCTTTGAATTTTCTCAAAGTTTTTGGGGAGGTTTCTCTCTCTTTATGTATATCTCTCTATATTGAGACTTAGAGTCTAAGGGCATTTTTATAGCGTAGGCAGATTTGTTGAATTAGTTAAAGAGATCTTTCTCTAATTGATTTGGGGATGTTTCCCCACCATTGGATCTTTGATCCTAGGACTTCTGTTTTACAGAAGGCAATCTTCTTGTTTTAAACAAGATTGGAAAATGTTTCCATACAGAATTTATTCGATCTTTTGGTAATTTTTAGTTACCATTGGATCATTGATCCAACGGTGCTCTGATTTACAGAGCACAATCTTGTTATTTGGAATGATTTTTGAGGAATCTTTCCTTAACAGAATTTAACTCTGATTAATTAATGATTTATCATTATTATTAGATCTTTGATCGAACGGTGGGGAGCTTTTAGTTCCAGCGTTAGCGCACCCGTGCTCTGAACGTGGTGCGTTGCTTGAAGGGCAGCGCACATTGCGCTAGCGCACCTGTGTTTGACACGTAGTGCGCTACATGGAGCGCAGCGGACCTAGCGCTAGTGCACACATGGGGTGCTGCTTAGAGCGCAGCGCACCCAGCGCTAGTGCCCACGTGCTTTGCACGTGGTGCGCTGCTTAGGGCGCAGCGCACTTGGCGCTGCATCTGAAGCATTGCTTCATTTCAAAATTTTGAATTTTAAACAGAGCTTTGGGGGAAACATGCCCTAGATGCCATTTTATGTATAGTGGATGCTTGGACATGTATTATGCATATAGATGACTTTCTTGCTCAATATGATAGTATGCTATCTGGTTTGCTTTATCCTGACATGTTCATTTGATCATGCATCTTATTCATTTAGTACATGTTGATAAAGCCCATAGGATATTTGCTTGACTACTGCGACTATGATGTAGATCATACTAGTGGTACACCTGTAGTTTATAAGCATATCCGTTAACTGTTCGTAGTCATGGGTGTATCGAGACGGGGCATCGCTATTCCAGAGTAGACTAGCGTATACCATTCTTGTCCCATATGATGGGTGATGGATGATCCCATATCCATCTGGTGTGGTGACACCTAAGTTTGTATGCGGGTGCTCAGTGGAGACTGGGTACACTGAACGGACTCGCCGTGAACACCTATGTGGCATTATATCTATTGTCGGATAGCAGTTCTTAGGTGACACTGGTACAGGTTAGAATGTAGACCCAAGATCGTCATAGATTCTTGTGTGTCCTCCAACTGTGCTTTGATCTCCACCCTACCACGACTCTATTGAGTCATGCAAATAAGAGGACTTTGGGTATAGTCCCGAGGCACATGGAGGCAATGAGCAATAGGAGGGGTTTTGTCTCTCCCGGTATTGGGGGTTGATGTTGTGCTATACTCGATTGGCTATAACAGGAAGTCCCTGTTCAGGGCTGCTGTGATTTACTGATAAGTGTTATTAGTAGTTTCTCGATCTATTATGAGCCACACACCGGCATGACTTATTGTGTTATTAGGGTCGACGATTCTATCCCTAGACTCGATAAGCAGCATATCTGACGAAGAGATCGGACTGTACGGTAAGTGTTGCCAGTTGGCTCGATAGGAGTTTTGACGCATCGCTGGTTTTCTTCTGATTGCTCAATATCCGGGTGGTCGTTACGTTTAGCTGACCGCTTGCGGCTTGTGGTTGTTTGATATGATCATCACCTACCGCCGGCGTATTGACGAGTCTTATAATCCCACAATAGAGTTTCCTAGCTCAGGCGAAACGATGTGGTGTGCATATGAGATATGAGCGATGACCCGATTAAATGCGTGTATGTGATACCGTATATTAATCGGGTGTTTTTCTATTGGTCGGGTCATATGTGATATGACCGGTTTGTTAAATCAAGTGTTGATTTAATAAAGACTTTTAGCTTAATTCTTTATTAAACCCTTTTCTTTGCTGATGTATGCATGCCTGTATGCACATGATGATGTGCATGGACACATACATACATTATATCATGGTTGTTGATACACAAATGGTAGAAATGCAAGACTCACATGGTTCACTAATATATATATATATATATATATATATATATATATATATTGTATTTGGATTAAAAGGAAATGAAAATTAAATCATGGTTGATAATTATCCAAACTTGACTATTCTTTGACCTAATTCAAACCATGGTTTAAATTTCATTTGGACTTTAAACTCAACACAATAATATCTAGATATTAGTTAACCATGGATGAAGGGAGAAGGATTAATATTGATTATTCATTCTCACTTAATTCAATCATCATTACCTTTATCTCTTGAGCTCAAAGCTTAGCAACCATTATCTTCTTCCTCCTTCTAGATCTCTTGAGTTTTCTGTTGAGTGAGGTTGATAAAAAAGGGTTTTGATTATAGAATACATAACACCTCATCATTCTACACCTCTCTGTTAGTTGTATGTATGCCCTAGAGGCCAGTATTGTACAGATGATGTATATTATTGGATGCTTGGACATATATAGAGATGACTTTCTTGCTCGATATGATAGTATGCTATCTGGTTGCTCTTTATCTTAACATGTACACTTGTCTCTTTGAACTGTCTTATAGTTACATGTTGATAAAGCCCTTAGGATGTGTACTTGACTACCTGGACTGTGATGCAGATCATACTAGTGGGGACATGGTAGTCCATAAGTACATCTTTCAAGGTCCCTAGTCGTGGGTGTATCGAGACGGAGCATCGATATACCAGTGTAGACTAGCGTATACGCTTCTCGACCCATAAGATGGGCGATGGATGATCCCATATCCATTGATGTTTGACATCAGAGATGGTATACGGGTGCTCAGTGGAGACTGGGTACACTGGACGGACTCGCCGAGAACTCCCAGATGGTATTATACCTCACGTCAGATGGCAGTTCTCAGGTGACACTTGTGCAGGTTAGTCTGTAGACCCGAGATCGTCATAGAGTCCTGTGTGATTCCCACTGTGCTTTGATCTCCACCTTACCACGTCCATGAGGGCGTACAAAACGGTGGTCTTTGGGTACAGTCCCGAGTCACATGGAGGCAATGAGCGATAGGAGGGGTTTCGTCTCTCCCGGTATTGGGGGTTGATGTTGCGCTGTGCTCGATTGGCCGTAACAGGGAAGTCCCTGGCCAGGGCTGATCAGAGATTTGCTGGTAAGTGTTACCAGTAATTTCTCGACCCGTTATGAGCCTCACATCGGCACGACTTATCGGTTATTGGGGTCTGACATTTAGCACCCCTAGACTTGATATGCGACATATCAGACGAACAGACCGGACTGTACGGTAAGTGTTACTGGTTGGATTCATAGGAGTGTGAGCGGGCTTGCTCGTCGATCTTCTGATCGCTCAATACCCGGGTGGCCGTTACGTTTAGCAGACTGCTTGCGGCTTGTGGGTGCTTGATATGATCATCATCTGCTACCGGCGTATTGACGAATCTTTAGAGTCCTATACAGAGGTTTCCTGGCTCAAGCGAAACGAAATAGGAGCGCATATGAGATATGTGCGGGAGCGAGAATAATGCGTGTATGTGATACCGTATTTCATTCTCGCGATGAATGTATCGATTGGTTATATGCGATATAACCTAGATATCGAATCAAGGATTGATTCGATAAGCCGATACATTGGATACTAGTCGGTTATATGCGATATGACCGGATCGTTAAATCAAGTGTTGATTTAATGATTTAATGTATAATTATATATTTGATATATTGCTTTGCATTAACTAGTATTGGTTCATTTTAAACGGATTTTCTCACTTGATGCACATTGTATATGTGATATATTTTTTGTGCACTTGTTTGTATCATGTTTGATGATACTTGCTCACTTGGGTTTGTGTAAAGATTGAACCATGGTTAGGGTTTTGATTATTTACTTAGTTATTTATTTATTTATTCATTTTGGATATTATTAAGAATGGTGGCTTATTTTGTTTCTATGATGAAGCTTCTTGAAGCTTTGACAAAGTCCACCATCCTTATCTCATCCTTAACCCTAACCATTCTAACTAACCTTAGTTTAATCTCTACACTTGACCATGGTTAGTATATGATAAGTATTCATATTAGTTTCATTTTTAAATAAGAAACTTATCATATTCTTTCTTCTTCTCCTTCTTCTTCTTCAAGAAAAACCTTGCCTTCAACAATGGCATCTTGAGCAAAAGTGAGAGAAATCCAATTCTAAAGTGAACCCACCTCCTATTTCTTTACCCTCTACCTCTTGCCAAGTTGTTTTGGGTGTTTTCTTCACAAGTTTCACAACTTTGTGAAGTCGGAGCTTGAACTTGTGATGCCTCGACGTAGATCATCTTCGGCACGAAGCCGACGACCTAGTCCGCCCAATTCTCCGATGAAGCCGACGTTTGAGTTCGGGATTCGAGATGGACAGCGAGAGGACGCCTACGTGGAGCTAAGGAAGTGGAGAACTGGATCTACAAAGGTTGTAGCCTCTCTCCTTTAGTTAAGATGTTAACTAGTTTACTGTTTCACCTAAATTTCTAGTCGACGATCCGTATTAGGGTTTCTCGGCACCCATAAAATTTGAAATTGGCATGGTTGATGCCTTGTGAGACCTCTATAGTATGCCTAGGAATCCTACAGTGGTATCAGAGCCTAGCTAGAGCCTTAGGCGAAGTAAAGACGGAGTTTGAAGTCCGATCGACCCGAACCCCAACTCAAATATTGATCTCTGGAGCTTTTTCTAAAAAATGGGATTTTTCCATATTAAAAATTCTTAAAAATATCAGCATGAAGATATAAGAATTATGGTGCAAAACGAGCTCATGATGCATCTAAACCGCCGCGGTTCCGCCGCCTAATGTTCACAATGCGCAATAATTTTTGCACAGTAATTCCTCTTTTCTGTTGCTGAGTTTTATGTGAATTTTTAATATTTATTCAAGAGTTGAATTTTCTGGGATTGTTTTAGGGATTCGGTGTTTCGATCGGAGTATCAGATTTTGTCTATGTGGCTTTCCGGATAAATTTTAGAATATGTTAAAAAGTTCGACCGGATATAAATACCCAACTTTTCCCCTGTCGGGAAATTTTCAAGTGTTGGATTTTTCCGTAGTTTAACAACGTTCTAAGTAGTGCAAGTAACGCGATGGACCCTCTAGAAGACAACAAACCTTAACTCGATTATGTGACCGTCTTGAACTGCCCTTTGAACCTTCGGGTTTGGGGCAGTACGGCGTGCCATATGTGAGGCGTTGGCTTGACCCTTCTACGGCTGGACCGTTGGTACTGAGGCACGAACTGAATGTTGTTAGACTTATTTCATGTGTTGAGCTGTATCGGGAAAACTTGGGTATTCGACTGTTCGATCGGAAAGTTTAACATTTTCTGTTATCTGGAATGTGATACAATAATTGGAATTCACAAACAGTTATGAGATAACTGAATGAATGTTATAAATCTAGCGGTTTAGTTTCACTTGATATTGGAATGAGTTTTCGATAATGAGACTAAAATACGGGGTTTATAACTGTTAGGCATGTGATGTCTAAGTATTTCATTTGATTAGGCATGTGATGTCTAAAGAGGTTGCGGATTCCAACTGTTGTAGTTTTACACTTTCTTTTCTGTGACCGTAAGTGTAGTATGTTCATATCGCCGGTTTCGTTGCTATACGTCAACGACAATTGGGGTATGCATACTTACTTACGTTGATAACATGTGATGTTATGTGTTGCTGTATATGTTATATTGGATCGTCGTGTTTGAATAGCCGGGGGTGTTTATGTGAGATGAGTGTTTTTCATTTTCATTCATGTAAAAACTTGTATGTAATATTCTTTTTATTTGGGGCACTTCCAGGTTGCGGAAGTCGTCACCTTTTGTATATTATTTACTTTTCCGCATTAGGATAGACCCAAGGAGGGGAGCACAAGTAACCGGGTTCTAGGGTCCAGTGGGAGACCATCTCGAGGAGTCGAGTCCGGGTCTCCTAACCCTAGAATTAGTAGGGTTGCTTGCCGCTCTCGTAGGGGTCTAGGGGTGTGGGATTGGCTATTCATCACGACCGTGGAATCCGTGTTTTATACTGGCTCGTATTGAAAACACGGACGTCCTAGTATATCCAATGTTTCATATGTTTCTTCTGCTGCGATATCTGTGATGTGATCATGTGATGTTCTCTGATAAATACAGTATATAGTATATATGATATATTATATAGACGTTACTTGTGTTTTGCACCCGCGCTAGCCCTGCCCCGCTCTGCCGTTAGTTACCTAACCTAACAGTGCACGAGGGGACATCGAGGCGAATGCGGATGGCATAAGTGTACTTCGTATTTATCTGTGATGTTTAGGTACTTAAATGATGGGACTTCATTAATGTGATTAATGAAAGAAAAGAAACCTAAGATGTTGTAGAATCAAATTTTAAACAAAACAGGTAGCTACAGTTCTTGCTTTGCATAGCGGTATATATGATATACCCTGCACCTTATTCGATGAGGAAAGGACCGAGATCCCTTCACCGGGAGTGACTCCTTTAGCAATAACTGGCAGATGCTACACACTCGGTTTGACTTTTGATTACTTCTATAGTTTCTGCTTTGCACAGTGATATATATGATATATCCCGCACCTCATTCGACGAGGAAAGGACCGACGATCCCTTCACCGGGAGTGACTCCTTTAGCAAAACTAGAAAAGCCTCAAAATCACTCCATTTCAAAAAACTTCATTTGATTCTACAACGATATCAAGTTCATTACGCAATAGGTTTTCAGAAAAACCTGTCGTAGCCCTCCGTCATTTCAGATAAGAACTGTTTAGTATTCGTGCTGCGTTTGTTGGCCTTTGTCAAGGCGTAGTGTGCGGTAGCTGAATAGTGATTATCTGCTTATGCATATGATGCAGATTGTTTCAGGGTAGTCGTGCGACCTTGTTGGCCTTTGTCAAGGGCCGTGCGGGTGGGTTTGATTCAATCAAGAAATGACGGGTTGAACTTGACTAGCATGCTATGATTTGTTGGCCTTTGTCAAGGTCATAGGACGCTAGGGGCAAAATATTATCCGGAATTTCAAGTGTTGAAATTTGCAATGAGATTGCATACCTTCTATGAGATAGTTGGATCCCGATACCCACTGCGAGTAAGAGTTACTCCTGGGAGAGTTTTACACATTACAATTAGCCGATCAAGTAGGTGTCTACAAAGGTGTTAACGAGGTTACGCCTCTGGGAAAACGAGGTTTACATTAATTAGGTTCGTGCGAAAGCACGGGGGACCTCCCTCAAAGTACCGACACTGGCCTGGCTGAAAGATTGGCGAACTTGTAGTGTGTAATTAATCCCGGCTAGTCTTTCCTTTTAGGGTTTGAAGGAAGATTTGATAAAAAGCAGTGGGAGCCATCCTGATTAGATAAGATAATAACCAATCTGATTTTGCACGAGCAAACGCTAAAGTGTTTTCTTCTCTCTCTCTCCAGGTAGCGACCATTTCATGCCCTAATAAAGATAATAATATAGATGTATTGACCGAACCCGCATGTTATACTGTGCTGGGGAACGTTGGTTCCGTTCTTACTTATAAGAGTTATAGGACTGAACAGGATATAGGGGAATACCAGGATTCCCATGCCACCCGAATGAAGAAAGTACATGATGATGCATTTTCTTCGGGTGTGTTCGTTACAGAGAATTGTTTCTCCATTTGCCCTACTTCCTGGGTATTAGATACCGGGTCAGGATCCCATATATGTAATCAGTTACATGGGCATAGAAAAGGTTGAGAACTTGGAGAGGGTGATAAAGACATTAGAGTTGGAAATGGTGCAATTGTTGCAGCTAAGACTGTCGGAGAATATCACCTTGTATTACCAACTGGTAATACATTGGTTCTGAACGAATGCTATTACATGCCGAACCTGATATGCAACATTATATCGGTTTCTTTATTGAGTAAAGAGGGATATAATTTTGTATTACAGGACAATGTTATGAACATTTTCCGTAACCAAAAGTTGGTTGGATCAGGCACGTTGTGCAATGGCATTTATGTTCTAAATCAATCAACAGTTCTGAGCATAACTAACACACACAAGAGGAAGAGTTCTGAACTGAACGAATCCTTCTTGTGGCATTGTAGACTGGGTCACATCAATGCGACACGACTGGCTAAGTTGCATAAGGATGGATATTTGAATCCGTTTGAATTTTCATCTTATGACACTTGCTAGTCATGTCTCAAATGCAAGATGACCAAAACTCGGTTTACAGGACACGGAGAAAGAGTTACTAAACTCTTAGGACTGATACATAGTGATGTATGCGGTCCTATGTCTACACATGCCAGGGATGGTTCTTCATACTTCATTACATTCACTGACGATCTCTCTAGGTTCGGGTATGTGTTCCTGATGAAACACAAATCAGAAGCTTTTGAGAAATTTAGAGAATATAAACAAGAAGTTGAGAACCAAACCGGAAAAAAGTATTAAAATCCTTCGATCTGATCGAGGAGGTGAATACTTGAGCAATGAATTCCTAGACTTCCTAAAAGAGAATGGGATTCTCTCTCAGTTGACTCCTCCATATACACAACAGCACAACGGTGTATCAGAACGGAGGAACTGCACCCTATTAGATATGGTGCGCTCTATGATGAGCACAGCTGAGTTACCTATTTCCTTCTGGGGATATGCGCTGGAAACAGCAGCATACCTATTGAATCAAGTTCCAACTAAATCTGTACCTACCACACCATATGAGATATGGAGTGGGAAGAGACCATGTCTTAAACGAGTTAAGATATGGGGTTGCCCGGCCTATGTCAAAAGGCAAAACACGGACAAGCTCGAGGCACGGTCAGTTCTATGCAAGTTTGTGGGATATCCTAAACATTCACATGGATATCTTTTCTACCATACAGAGGAACAAAAAGTGTTTGTTTCTCGACATGCCACCTTTTTAGAAAAGGAATTTCTTGCAAAAGAAATTAGTGGGGTTATGGTAGAACTGGAAGAAATTCCGGCTACACAAACTCAAACTGAAGATTTAGTGGAACCAGAGGATTCAGCAACTCCCAATGAACCTCAGCCTCTCCGCCGATCTAGTAGGGTTCCTCGCCAACCTGAGAGATACTACGGTTTTCTCATGGATGGTGGAAGCGAGGATTGCATCATGGAGGATGATGACCCAACTAGCTTCGAGCAGGCCATCACGAGTAGGGACTCGGTGAAATGGCTGGATGCTATGCGGTCCGAGATGGAATCCATGTACACCAACAAAGTATGGACTTTAGAAGTTGCTCCTGAAGTGGTAAAACCCATTGGGAGCAAATGGATCTTCAAGAAGAAACTTGGTGTAGACGGGAAAGTGGAGACTTTCAAAGCTAGACTTGTAGAAACGGGTTTTCGTCAAAGACCAGGTGTGGACTATGACGAAACCTTTTCTCCAGTGGCTATGCTTAAATCCATCCGGATCATGCTTGCCATCGCTGCATATCATGATTACGAAATCTGGCAAATGGATGTTATGACCGCCTTTCTAAATGGTGATTTAGAAGAGTGCGTATACATGACTCCGCCAGAGGGCTTCGTAGACAGTGGGAGAAGCGGGAAGGTGTGCAAGCTGCTTAAATCCATTTATGGATTAAAGCAAGCATCGTGGAGTTGGAACATCTGCATTGACGTCGTTATCAAAGAGTTTGATTTCGTCAAAAACCCAGATGAACCTTGTATCTACAAGAAGGTGGCAGAGAGTAAGGTTGTCTTCCTCGTATTGTACGTGGACGACATACTCTTGATAGGAAATGATATTCCTATGCTGCAATCGGTCAAGCTCTTCTTATCACAAAGATTCTCGATGAAAGATCTTGGTGATGCCTCCTGCATATTGGGAATTAGGATCTATAGAGATAGATCCAAAAGGATATTGGGATTGTCCCAATCCAGGTGCATTGACACCATACTAAAGAGGTTTAGTATGGAAGAATCCAAGCGTGGGAACTTGCCCACGATCTCTGGAGTCACTCTCTCCAAAGAGATGTCTCCCAAGACTGATTTGGAGAGAGCTCGCATGCAAGGGATACCCTATGCTTCGGCTGTAGGCTCTATCATGTATGCGATGCTATGTACCAGACCCGATGTAGCATACTCACTAAGTGTAGTGAGCAGGTATCAAGCTGATCCTGGAGAGAGTCACTGGACAGCTGTGAAGAGCATTCTCAAGTACTTACGAAGGACTAAAGAGATGGTCTTGGTGTATGGTAACGGAGAATTCCAAGTGGAGTCCTTTACCAATTCGAGCTTCCAGAGTGATAAGGACGACTCTAAGTCGCAGTCGGGATTTATCTTTACCCTTTACGGAGGGGCGGTTAGCTGGAAGAGTTCCAAGCAGGAAACCGTGGCAGACTAGACGATGGAGGCTGAATACATCGCTGCCAACGATGCCGCTAAAGAGGCTGTCTGGATCAAGAAGTTCATTACTGAACTTGGTGTGGTTCCATCCATTGAGCATCCAATACCTTTGTATTGCGATAACAATGGAGCGGTGGCTTTGGCCAAGGAACCCAGGTCCCATCAGCGATCCAGGCATATTCTGAGGCGGTATCACCTGATCTGGGAGATAGTTGATCGCCGGGAGATCGAGGTCAGGAGGGTTGACACGAAGAACAACACGGCGGATCCACTCACGAAGGCCATTCCCCAGATACAGTTTGAGAGACTCTTCGGGATGCTCGGTATGCGATACTACAGCAGCTGGCCCTAGTGCAAGTGGGAGATTGTTAGTTGTATGTATGCCCTAGAGGCCAGTATTGTACAGATGATGTATATTATTGGATGCTTGGACATATATAGAGATGACTTTCTTGCTCGATATGATAGTATGCTATCTGGTTGCTCTTTATCTTAACATGTACACTTGTCTCTTTGAACTGTCTTATAGTTACATGTTGATAAAGCCCTTAGGATGTGTACTTGACTACCTGGACTGTGATGCAGATCATACTAGTGGGGACATGGTAGTCCATAAGTACATCCTTCAAGGTCCCTAGTCGTGGGTGTATCGAGACGGGGCATCGATATACCAGTGTAGACTAGCGTATACGCTTCTCGACCCATGAGATGGGCGATGGATGATCCCATATCCATTGATGTTTGACATCAGAGATGGTATACGGGTGCTCAGTGGAGACTGGGTACACTGGACGGACTCGCCGAGAACTCCCAGATGGTATTATACCTCACGTCAGATGGCAGTTCTCAGGTGACACTTGTGCAGGTTAGTCTGTAGACCCGAGATCGTCATAGAGTCTTGTGTGATTCCCACTGTGCTTTGATATCCACCTTACCACGTCCATGAGGGCGTGCAAAACGGTGGTCTTTGGGTATAGTCCCGAGTCATATGGAGGCAATGAGCGATAGGAGGGGTTTCGTCTCTCCCGGTATTGGGGGTTGATGTTGCGCTGTGCTCGATTGGCCGTAACAGGGAAGTCCCTGGCCAGGGCTGATCAGAGATTTGCTGGTAAGTGTTACCAGTAGTTTCTCAACCCGTTATGAGCCTCACATCGGCACGACTTATCAGTTATTGGGGTCTGACGTTTACCACCCCTAGACTTGATATGCGACATATCAGACGAACAGACCGGACTATACGGTAAGTGTTACTGGTTGGATTCACAGGAGTGTGAGCGGGCTTGCTCGTCGATCTTCTGATCGCTCAATACCCGGGTGGCCGTTACGTTTAGCAGACCGCTTGCGGCTTGTGGGTGCTTGATATGATCATCATCTGCTACCGGCGTATTGACGAGTCTTTAGAGTCCTACACAGAGGTTTCCTGGCTCAAGCGAAACGAAATAGGAGCGCATATGAGATATGTGCGGGAGCGAGAATAATGCGTGTATGTGATACCGTATTTCATTCTCGCGATGAATGTATCGATTGGTTATATGCGATATAACCTAGATATCGAATCAAGGATTGGTTCGATAAGCCGATACATTGGATACTAGTCGGTTATATGCGATATGACCGGATCGTTAAATCAAGTGTTGATTTAATGATTTAATGTATAATTATATATTTAATATATTGCTTTGCATTAACTAGTATTAGTTCATTTTAAAAGGATTTTCTCACTTGATGCACATTGTATATGTGATATATTTTTTGTGCACTTGCTTGTATCATGTTTGATGATACTTGCTCACTTGGGTTTGTGTAAAGATTGAACCATGGTTATATGAATGGTTAGGTTTTTGATTATTTACTTAGTTATTTATTTATTTATTCATTTTGGATATTATTATGAATGGTGGCTTATTTTGTTTCTATGTTGAAGCTTCTTGAAGCTTTGACAAAGTCCACCATCCTTATCTCATCCTTAACCCTAACCATTCTAACTAACCTTAGTTTAATCTCTACACTTGACCATGGTTAGTATATGATAAGTATTCATATTAGTTTCATTTTTAAATAAGAAACTTATCATATTCTTTCTTCTTCTCCTTCTTCTTCTTCAAGAAAAACCTTGTCTTCAACAATGGCATCTTGAGCAAAAGTGAGAGAAATCCAATTCTAAAGTGAATCCACCTCCTATTTCTTCACCCTCTACCTCTTGCCAAGTTGTTTTGGGTGTTTTCTTCACAAGTTTCATAACTTTGTGAAGTCGGAGCTTGAACTTGTGATGCCTCGACGTAGATCATCTTCGGCACGAAGCCGACGACCTAGTCCGCCCAATTCTCCGATGAAGCCGACGTTTGAGTTTGGGATTCGAGATGGACAGCGAGAGGACGCCTACGTGGAGCTAAGGAAGTGGAGAACCGGATCTACAAAGGTTGTAGCCTCTCTCCTTTAGTTAAGATGTTAACTAGTTTACTGTTTCACCTAAATTTCTAGTCGACGATCCGTATTAGGGTTTCTCGGCACCCATAAAATTTGAAATTGGCATGGTTGATGCCTTGTGAGACCTCTATAGTGTGCCTAGGAACCCTACACTCTCTAGTCCATTAGTGTTGGGTGTTTTCTATAATTCTTTCACAAATCAAGTAAAGCAAGGAACTTTGGGCAAAAGGACTTTGGGTTGATCGTCGTGGACAAAGAAGACCTCCATCGATCCGTTCCAAACTCTCAAATTGCCAAGGAGTCACCAAGGGAAGTCTACAAAGGTTGTAATTTCTTCACTTAGTGATAGATTCTTATTTGTATGTGATACTTGTTCAATGTTACCCTAAAATTCTAGTTTAGTTTACTTAGCACCTTTAAAAATTTAATTATGGCATGTTTGATACTTCCAAACTCTTGATTAGGTGCTAGGTAAACCCAACAATGGTATCAGAGCCAAGCTAAAGCTTTAGAGTAACCTAGACGGCGTTAAAAACTTTGAACGAATGAAACATGTCGCACGAATCATGCACTCTGGAAATTTTTCAAAAAGTTGGATTTTTTCATATGAAAAATACCCAGAAAAAATATGCCGGGAATTGTATAGGCCCACAGGAAGAACGAAGCCCTAACTCGACTTAACGACTGCGGAACCGCGGCCAAAATGGTCATTTTGCGGCGGTTCCGCGGCGCTGTTGGTGAGGCGTGGACTGTGCCTTCTTGTGCTGGCCCATATGAGCTTCTAGCAGTCTCTGGTGTATTTAAATATTGCTTAAGTGTTGAGCTTTTTGACAATTATTTGGGTAATTGATCGTTCGATCGAATGTTTTAACTGCGCCTTGTATTTTAGAATGTGATACAATAATTGGAATGTACAAATTTGTTTGTTGCGTGTAAATCTAACATTTCGGTCTCGGGTTTAATCGGAAATATTGTTGAATTATCCGACTTAATTTGAAAAGTGTTTTCATGGGTGAGATCTAAATGCGAGCTTTACATTGTTGGACATGAAATCTTTGATATGTGATATCCCGGGTTTTTGATGTCTAAAGGCAGTTACGATTCCAATTGATGTAATTTTCCAATTTCTTTTCTGCGACCGTAAGTGTAGTATGTGGTGTATCGCCGATTTCGTTGCTATACATCAAGGACAATCGGGGTACGCATACTTGCTTACGTTGATGATATATCATATGACGTGTTGCTGAGATATGATGTGCAGGATTGTCATGATTGAATAGCTGGGGGTTTTATGTGAGTTGAGAGTTTTATTTTCATTCATGTATAAATCAAATGTATGTAATATTCATTAATTTGGGGCACTTCCGGGTTATGGATGATGTCTCCATTATTGTATATTATTTACTTTTCCGCATTAGGATAGACCTTAGGAGGGAAGCACAAGTGACCGGGTTCTAGGGTTCAGGGGGAGGCCATCTCGAGGAGTCGAGACCGGGTCTCCTAAACTCTAGAATTGGTATGGTCGCTTGCCGCTTTCGTAGGGGTTTAAGGGTGTGGGCTTAGCTATTCATCACGACCGTGGAATCCGTATTTTCTATTGTTGGCTTAATACAAAATACGGACATCCTAAAAATCCTTTTATTTTCATATGTGCTTATGCTGTTGGTATTCTGTGATGTGATTACTTAATATTTGAGACGAATAGATTATTATTATTATATATATGATATTTAATAAACGTTTCTTATGATTTACACCCGCTCTAGTCCCGCCCCGCTATGTCGTTAGTAAAGTAACCTAACAGTGCATAACGGGACACTGTGGCGAATGCGGATGACATAAGTGTACGTTCTATTTTTGTTTCTTTTCTGTGGTGGCTTAGGAACTTAAATGATGGGACTACATTAATGATATTAGTGTAAAGAAAAAGAAACCTAAAGATGTTGTAGAATCAGATTCGAAACCCACTCATGCTTTTTATGAAAAATGCAAGTTTCAAAAAATGCGGAGCTTAAGCCGCTCCTTTTCTAAATTGTTTTGATTCTACAATGAGATCAAATTCAAAGCGTTAAAGGTTTTCATAAAAAGCATCCACAACCCTCCGTCATTTTATGAAGCAGAGTACTTAGTATTCGTACAAAATACGGACATCCTAGATTTCCTTTTATTTTCATATGTGCTTCTGCTGTTGGTATTCTGTAATGTGATTACTTTATATTTGAGACGAATAGATTATTATTATTATATATGATATTTAATAAACGTTGCTTATGATTTACATCCGCTCTAGTCCCGCCCCGCTATGCCGTTAGTAAAGTAACCTAACGGTGCCTAACGGGACAATGTGGCGAATGCGGATGACATAAGTGTACGTTCTATTTTTGTTTCTTTTCTGTGATGGCTTAGGAACTTAAATGATGGGACTACATTAATGAGATTAGTGTAAAGAAAAAAGAAACCTAAAGATGTTGTAGATTCAGATTTGAAACCCACTCGGCCTTTTTATGAAAAATGCGAGTTTCAAAAAATTCGGAGCTTAAGCCACTCCTTTTCTAAGCTGTTTAGATTCTATAATGAGATCAAGTTCAAATCGTTAAAGGTTTTCATAAAAAACATCCGCAACCCTCCGTCATTTTAGGAAGCAGAGTACTTAGTGTTCGTTCTACGTATGTTGATCATAGCCAAGGCGTAGTGTACGGTAGCTAAGTGATGACTTCCTACAATGTATATGATGCGATCAGTTAGGACATTCATATGATTATGTTGATCATAGTCAAGGGTCATATGGTTGAGTCTAGTTAATCTCGAAATGATGGGTAGAACTTGACTAGTGCTTATGATATGTTGACCATAGCCAAGGTCATAAGCAACTAGGGGTAAAAATTATATCGGGAGTTTCAAGAGTTGAAATTTGCAATGAGATTGCATACCATCTATATGATAGTTGGATCCCGATCCCACCGTGAATAAGAGTTACTACTAGGAGAGCATTGCACTTTACAATTAGCTAATCCAGTAGGTGTCTAGGAAGGTGACAATAGGGTATGACCTCTGGGAAAATGAGGTTTATTTTAATTAGGTCCGTGCGAAAGCACAGGGAACTTCCCTCAAAGTACCGACACTGGCCTGGCTGACCGGTTAGCGAAACTGTAGAATGTAATTAATCCTGGGTAGTTTTCTTTTATGGTTTTGAAAGAAAATTTTATAAAAGCAGTGGGAGGCATTGATTAGATAAGATAATAACTAATCTAATTCTTTGCAAAAGCATTTCGCTAAGTGTTTTCTTTACTCTCTCCTAATGGCAGATACTGATGACGGGACTTAAGATTCTTTTAGAGAAAAATAAACCGACGGGACTGAATTATAAAGAATGGTTGAGGAACTTGAACATTGCACTCACATATGATAAAGTATCATATGTCCTCACTACCAAAGCCCCACCCGTCCCAGGACCTGAATCATCTGTTTCAGATAGGGAGATCCGAAAAACATGGGATATTGATTGTAACACGGCCAAATGCCTCGCGCTTGCTTCTATGGACAATATCCATCAGAAACAGCACGAGAAGATGGATGTTCAATCCATCTTTCTTTATACAAAAGAGTTGTATGAAGAGCAATCTCGGACTTTGCGATACGAGGCATCTCGAAAGTTGTTTCAGATGCGAATGGCCACTGGTACATCAGTAGGAGAACATGTTTTGAAAATGATTGGTCTTATAGAACTCGAGGAACTGGGATGGACTATGTATAATGAATAATATACAGATATTGTTCTACAGTCTCTCCCCCCTGCCTTTGCTCCGTTCATTATGAATTTCAATATGAACGATTTGGAGAAATCATTGCCTAAACTTCTCAATTTGTTGAGAAGTGCAGAGAGCACGCTTAAGACAGCGAAGACTCCCGCTCTGCTTGCTGGGCCATCTTCTTCTTCCGTCCTAAAAGCTAAGGCCAAGGGAAAGAAGAAGAAGAAACCGATCAAACCGAAAGGTGGAGTTCAAAAGGCGAAGGGTAAAGACAAATCTGGGGCCGCGGGAAGTGGAAAATGAGAATATTTTTACTACCACAGGTCGGGAAATTGGAAACGTAACTGTGCTGTGTATCTTGTTGATCTCAAGAAGAAGAAGCATGTTGATGTTTTCGCTTCAGGTGTGTTTGTAACTGAAAACCGTTTTTCTATAAACTCTACATCTTGGGTATTAGATGCCGGTTCTGGTTCTCACATCTGCAATTTTATGCTGGGGTTGAGAAACAATAGAGTTTTGAAGACTGGTGACCATACTCTGCGGGTTGGAAATGGTTCCAATGTACATGCTGTATCCGTAGGAGAATATCATCTGGGGTTGCCTTCGGGTTGTATTATGGTTTTGAACTCTCGTTATTATGTACCTAGTATGATATGTAATATAATATCCGTTTCTTTGTTGGACAATGAAGGATATCATTTTGTGTTGCAGAATAATGTTATGAACATTAACTTGAATCAACAGTTGATTGGGTATGGTACACTAAATAACGGTAATTACATCCGGAACCAACACACAGTTTTCAATATACAACATAGTAATAAAAGAAAGTTTTCAGATATAAATGAAGCTTTTCTTTGGCATTATATGTAGGGTTACTATGCACATTAAGGAGGTTCCACAAGGCATCAATCATGCCAAACAAAAATTTTCCGGTGCCGAGAAACCCTAAACTAGATCGTTAACTAGAAGTTAAGGCGAAAAGCAAGCAAGCAAACGACTTTGCTACTAAGTGAAAGGGATTACAACCTTTGTAGAACCAGTCCACCACTTCTTTAGCTCCGTGTTGACGTCCCTCCGCTGCGATCATCGGATCCCGGACTCTAGAAATGGTTTCGTCGGAGAAATGATCGGGCTAGGTCATTAACTTCGAGGCCGAAGATGATCTACGTCGGGGAGACTCAAACTTAAGCTATTCCTTCACTCGGTCGAAAACTTTGTGAAGAGAACAACCTATACTACATGGCAAGTGGTAGAGGATGAAGAAATAGGAAGTGGGTTCACTATAGAATTGGATTTCTCACTCTTTTTCTCATGATGCCATTGGAGCTAGCAAGCTTTTTCAAGCTTGATGAAGATGAATAAGAAGAAAGAAATGATATCAATCATTTCCAAAATGAAACTTATCCAATATATGATGGCACCGTGGTTGATTTAAGCCCTCATGCTTAACTCATGTAGAGAATTAACCATAGCATAAGGTTAAGGGTTGGGTTACCTAATATCTTGAACAAATGACAAAAGAGTTGACTTTGTCAATGTTCATCAAGCTTCATGAAGCTTGATAACTTTGACCAAAGTCACACTCTTTTGTTATTTGTTTAGGAAAATAGTAAACCCTAATTCAACCTTGATATGGCTCAAGTCTCATACACACAACTTGTTTGTATCATCAAGCATGATACGAACATGTACACTTGCATATATCACATATAAACAATGTGCACATTCAAGTGAGAAAATCAATCTTATGTGAACCAATACTAGTTAATGTAAAGTAATATATCAAATATATAATTATACATTAAATCATTAAATCAACACTTGATTTAACGATCCGGTCATATCGCATATAACCGACTAATATCAATAGTAACAACTTATCGAATCAACACTTGATTCGATAACCCGGCTATATCGCATACAACCGATCAATGTCACAAATCGCGAGAATAGAATACAGTATCACATACTGGTTTATTTTAGGTCCCGCACATATCTCATATGCGCTCCTATTTCGTTTCGCTTGAGCCAGGAAACCCCTGTGTAGGACTCTAAAGACTCGTCAATACGCCGGCAGCAGGTGATGATCATATCAAACACCCACAAGCCGCAAGCGGTCTGCTAAACGTAACGGCCACCTGGGTATTGAGCGATCAGAAGATCAACGAGCAAGCCCGCTCACACTCCAGTGAATCCAACGAGTAACACTACCGTACAGTCCGGTCTGTTCGTCTGATATGTCGCATATCTCGTCTAGGGATGGTAAACGTCAGACCCCAATAACTCGATAAGTCGGGTCGATATGAGGCTCATAACGGGTCGAGAAACTACTGGTAACACTTACCAGTAAATCCCTAAAGCTGCCTTGGCCAAGCACATCCTGTTATAGCCAATCGAGCACTGCGCAACATCAACTCCCTATACCGGGAGAGACGAAACCCCTCCTATCGCTCATTACCTCTATGTGATTCGGGACTGTACCCAAAAGCCACCTTTTTGCACGCCCTCTTGGACGTGGTTTGATGGAAATCAAAGCACAGTAGGAATCACACAAGACTCTATGACGATCTCGGGTCAACATACTAACCTGCACCAGAGTCATCAGAGAACTGCCATCTGACGTAAGGTATAATACCATCTGGGAGTTCTCGGCGAGTCCGTCCAGTGTACCCAGTCTCTACTGAGCACCCGTATATCATCTCTGATGTCAAACACCAATGGATATGGGATCATCCATCGCCCATCTATATGGGTCGAGAAGCTACACGCTAGTCTACTCTGGTATATCGATGCCCCGTCTCGATACACCCACGACTAGGGACTTTGAAGGATGTACTTATAGACTACCATGTCCCCACTAGTATGATCCGCATCATAGTCCAGGTAGTCAAGTACACATCCTAAGGGCTATACGAACATGTAACAGAGAGACAATCAGTGTATACGTTAAGGTAAGTGTAACCAGATAGCATACTATCATATCGAGCAAGAAAGTCATCCCTATATATGTCCAAGCACCCACTACTATATACATCCTATGTATAGTAATGGCCTCTCGGGCATACATATAAATAACAATCTCCCACTTGCACTAGGGTCATCTGATAGCAGTGGTTGTAATATCTCATACTCAACCATCCCATAAAAGTCTCTCTCTGGGAAAAGGCCTTTCGTGAGTGGATCCGCCGTGTCGTCCTCTGAATCTACTCTCCTAACCTCGATCCCTTGGAGATCAACTATCTCCACGATCAGGTGATACTGCCTAAGAATATGTCTGGATCGCTGATGGAACGGGCGTTCCTTGGCATAAGCCACAACTCCATTGTCACACAATGGGAGAAACGAAGTTCATCTCATGAACTAATATACACCCAGACTTCCTCTTTGGTAGCATTTTTGGTAACGATGTATCTTGCCTTTAATCATCTAGTATGTCACGGTATCTAGCTTGGAACTCTTCCAACATACCGTCCCTTTACTGAGAGTAAAGACAATGCCTGCGACTGCGACTGACATTCAGTCGTTCTTATCACCCTGGAACCTTTCCAGTGATTCTCCCCAGGATCGATTGATACCATCTCACTACAACTAGTGAGTATCCTAACATCCAATTAGATCTATCTCATAGATCCAAAACCCAGGATTTAGAAGGTATCACTTTGATCCTATATGGAGAATCCTTGTGATAAGCGGAGATTGACCGAGCGTAGCATAGGAAACTTCTTCCCTATCAAGAGTATGTCATCCACGTACTATACGAGGATCACTACCATACTCTCTACTACCTTTTTGTATATACAAGGTTCATCTAACATTTTGATGATGTCAAACTCTTTGACTAACTCATCAAAACAGATGTTCCAACTCCGCGATGCCTGCTTTATCACATAAAACATCTTGTACACGTTTCCGCTGCTCCCACTGTCTACGAAGCCCTCTGGCTGTGTACTTATAGACTCTGTCTTCTAAATAATCATTTACAAAAGCAGTCAAGACAACCAACCGCCAGATATCGTAGTCATGGTATGTAGCCGTAGCAAGTAGGATCTGGATGGGCTTAAGCATAGCTACTTAGAAAAGGTTTCATTATAAGCCATAACTGGTCTATAATGCAAACCTTTAACAAGTCTAGCTTTGAAAGTCTCAACTTTTCCATGTACACCAAGTAATCTTCTCAAGATATACTTTCTCCTGATGGGGATTTAACCCTTCAGATAAAGCAACTAAAGTCCATACTTTGTTGGTGTATAAGGATTCCATCTCAGATCGCTAAGCATCCAGCCATTTATACAGAGTCCTACTCCTGATGGCCAGCTCGAAACTAGTTGGGTCATCATCTCATGATGCAATCTTCGCTCCCGCTGTCATTGAGAAACCAATGTATCTCTTCGGTGGGTGAGGAACCCTACTAGATCGACGGGGAGGCTGAGGTTCGTTGGTTGCTATTGAATCCTTTGGTTCTATCAAATCAGCAGCTGCAGTTTGTATAGCTGGAACTCTTTCCAGTTCTACCTTATAACCAATAATTTCTTCACAAGAAATTCATTTTCACAAAGGTGGCATGCTGAGAAACAAAACATTTTTGTTCCTCGGTTAGGTAGAAGATATTCCCTTGCGTATGCTTGGGATATCCAACAAACTTCCTTAACCTAGGGAAATTGAGAAAATGGCAATCTGAGCCAAACAAACGGTGGCCTTGACTTTGCCTCGAGCTTGTCCGGATTTTGCTTTTAGATATAGGCTGGACAACCCCAAATCTTAACAAACTTAGGATATGGGCTCTTCCCTTTCCATATCATATATGAAGTGGTAGGAAACTAATTTGATCAGAACCCTATTCAATAGGTATGCAACTTCATAAGTGCATAACTCCCTAAAAGGAAATAGGAAACTCAGTAGTACCCATCATAGAGCACACCATATCTAATAGGGTGTGATTGCTCCGTCCCGATACACCGACGTGCTGTGGTGTATTCGGAGGAGTAATGCTGAGAGAGAATCTCATTCTCCTTTAGAATAATCCAGGAATTCCGTACTCAGGTATTCTCTTCCTTGATCACATCAAATGAAATAATACTTATACCCGTTTTTGGTTCTCTACTTCTAACTTATATTCTATGAATATCTCAAAAATTTCGGACTTTTGTTTCAACAAAAACATATGTCTGAATCTTGAGAGATTATGAGAGAATGTAATGAAGTACAAAGAACCGGTCTTAGCATGTGTAGACAGGGGACCTTCATACATCAGCATGTATCAATCCCAAGAGTTCACTAACTCTTTCTCTGTTTCCAATAAACAGAGCTATGGTCATCTTATCTCTGTGACATGACTGGAAAGTTTCACAAGATGTAAATTCAAACTAATTTAAATATGCATCTTAATGTAACTTCAGCTAGTTGGGTCGCATTGATATGACCTAGTCTACAATGCCTCAAGAAGGATTCGTTCATTTCTGAACTCTTCCTCTTGTGTGTGTTCTGTATACTAAGAACTGTAGTTTGATTTAGAACGTTAATGCTTTTAGATAACGTGCCTGAACCGATCAACTCTTGATTTAGGAAATGTTCAAAACATTATCCAACAATACAAAATTATATCCTTCCTTATCTAAATAAGGAGACTGATATGATTTTGTATATCAGGTTCGGTATCTAATAACATTTGTTCAGAATCAATGTATTCTGGTAATACAGGGTGACAGTGACCAGCAGACTTGGTTGCAACACTTGCCCCGTTTTCTGTCTCATGAAACTTATCACCCGTTCTCAGTTCTTTACCCATCTGTAGCCCATGTAACAGATTACATATGTGGGATCCTGATCCGGTATCATATACCCAGGACGTAAAGGACATTTGAGAAACAGTTCTCTGTAACGAACACACCCGAAGATTATGCATCAACATGCACTTTCTTCGTTTGGGCGGCACGGGAAATATGGTAATCCCCTAATTCCTGCTCTGTCTTATAACATTTATAAGTTGGAGCGGGACCAACATTCCCCAGCACAGTATAACAAGCGGGTTCGGTCAATATATCCGTTTTATTATCTTGATTAAGGTGTGACATGGTCGCTACCAGGAGAGAGAGAGAAGAAAACACTCTGCGTGCGCTCTTGCAAGATCAGATTGGTTATTATTTTATCTAATCCGGATGGCTCCCACTGTTTTTATCAAATCTTCCTTCAAACCCTAAAAGGAAAGACTAGCCGGGATTAATTACACGCTACAAGTTCGCAAATCTTTCAGCCAGGCCAGTGTCGGTACTTTGAGGGAGGTCCCCCGTGCTTTCGCACGAACCTAATTAATGTAAACCACGTTTTCCCAGAGGCGTAACCCCGTTGACACCTTTCTAGACACCTACTTGATCGGCTAATTGTAATGTGTAAATCTCTCCCAGGAGTAACTTTTACTCGCAGTGGGTATCGGGATCCAACTATCTCATAGAAGGTATGCAATCTCATTGCAAATTTCAAGACTTGAAATTCCCGATAATATTTTACCCCAAGCGATCTATGACCTTGACTGAGTCAACAAACCATGGACCGCAAGTAAAGTTCAACCCGTCATTTCCTGATTGAATTAAACCCACCCGCACGACTCTTGACTGAGTCAACAAGGCCGCACGACTACCCTAATCCAATCGCATCATATGCTTTGCAGATAAGCACTAATAAGCTACCGCACACTACGCCTTGACTGAGTCAACAAACGCAGCACGAATACTAACTATTCCTTATCTGAAATGAAGGAGGGCTACGTCAGGTTTTTATGAAAACCCTTTGCGTAATGAACTTTATATCGTTGTAGAATCAAAGATTTTAAAATAGAGTGTTTTTGAGGCTTTTCTAGTTTTGCTAAAGGGGTCACTCCCGGTGAAGGGATCGTCGGCCCTTTCCTCGTCGAATGAGGTGCAGGATATATCATATACATCGCTGTGCAAAGCAAGAACTATAGAAGCAATCAAAAGATAAACCGAGGGTTGTAGCATCTACCAGTTATTGCTAAAAGAGTCACTCCCGGTGAAGGGATCTCGGTCCTTTCCTTATCGAATAAGGTGCAGGATGTTCTACAAGGAACACCGCGATGCAAAGCAAGAACTGTGGCTACCTGTTTTTTTTTAAAATTCGATTCCACAACATCTTAGGTTTCTTTTCTTTCATTAATCAGATTAATGATGTCCCATCATTTAAATCACCTAAACATCACAGATAAATACTGCGTACACTTATGCCCTCCGCATTCGCCTCGATGTCCCCTCGTGCACCGTTAGGTTAGGTAACTAACGACAGAGCGGGGCAGGGCTAGTGCGAGTGCAAAACATAAGTAACATCTATATAATATATCATATATACTATATACAGTATTTATCACAGAACATCAAATGATCACATCACAGATATCGCAGCAGAAGAATCATATGAAATATTGGATATACTAGGACGTCCGTGTTTTCAATACGAGCCTGTATAAAACACGGATTCCACGGTCGTGATGAATAGCCAAACCCACACCCCTAGACCCCTACGAGAGCGGCAAGCAACCCTACCAATTCTATAGTTAGGAGACCCGGACTCGACTCCTCGAGTTGGTCTCCCACTGGACTCCAGAACCCGGTTACTTGTGCTCTCCTCTTTGGGTCTATCCTGGTGTGGAAAAGTAAATAATATACAATGGGTGACATCTTCCGCTACCTGGAAGTGCCCCAATAAAAGAATATTACATACAATAAATTTTACATGAATGATAATGAAAAACTCTCATCTCACATTAAAAAAACCCGGCTATTCAAACACGACGATCCAATATAACATATCCAGCAACACATAACATCACATGTCATCAACGTAAGTAAACATGCGTATCCCAATTGTCGTTGACATATAGCAACGAAACCGGCGATATCACATATTACACTTACGGTCGCAGAAAAGAAAGTGTAAAACTACAACAGTTGGAATCCGCAATCTCCTTAGACATCGCATGCCTAATCAAATGAATTCCTTAGACATCGCATGCCTAACAATTATAAACCCCGCATTTTAGTCTCAATATCGAAAACACTTTTCAATATCTAGTCGGGCAATTCAACAAGATTCCCGATAAACTGATCGAATGCTCGTCGCAAACTTTAGTAGACGGCCGCACCCCCGATACCGTCGACGAAGTGCACCAAGGCGGAACACCGCTACCGCGAGCACCCGAACGGATGGTTTCGGCGACGGGGTTCTCCTACAGTCACTTGGTCGGGGCTATGGGGTATGGTTGTCTATTAAGTTTACCCGGCGAGTATCCGCGTACGCTACGTGATTGCGACGGACTTTTGATCACATCAAAATCCCGTGGCAACCGATCAACCGAGACTAAAGTACTATGTTTATAACATTCATATTAGTTATCTCATAACTACTTGTGAATTCCAAATATTGTATCACATTCCAGATAAATAGAAAATGTTAAACTTTCCGATCGAACATCCAAACACCCAAGTTTTCCCGAAACAGCTCAACTCTTGAAATAAGTTCAAAAACATCCAGTTCATGCCACAGTACCAATGGTCCATCCGTAGAAGGGTCAAGCCAACGCCTCACATGTGGCACGCCGTACTGCCCCAAACCCGAAAGTTCAAAGGGCAGTTCAAGACGGTCACATAATAGAGTTAATGTTTGTTGTCTTCTAGAGGGTCCATCGCGTTACTTGCACTACTTAGAACGTCTTTAAACAACGGAAAGATCCAACACTTGGAAATTTTCCGGCAGGGGAAAAATTGGGTATTTATATCCGGTCGAACTTTTTAACATATTGTAAATTATCCGGAAAACCATAAATGAGGTTAAAAATATCCGATCGAATCAATGAGTCCCCAATACACCCCAGAAAACTCAACTGCTGAGTATAATTAAAAGTGCCCAGAAACATCAGGAATCATATACGGGGAAAACTGTACAAAACTTAAACCCTAACTCATCATTTGCGTCGCGGAACCGCCGCCAATGGCATGTCATTGCCACGGTTCCGCGGCCGTTTAAGTGAATCGGTGTCTCTTTTTTTACAGTTAATCTTATATTTCCCTGCACTATTTTCTGAGAATTTTTAATTAGCAAAAATCCACTGTTTCAAAAATTGTACAGAGAGGGGTGTAATCGGATGATATAGGGTTCGATCGGACTTCTAGCATCGTCTACACTTCGCCTAAAGCTCTAGCTAGGCTCTGATACCACTGTAGGGTTACTAGGAACATTAAGGTGGTTCCACAAGGCATCAACCATGCCAAACAAAAATTTTCCGGTGCCGAGAAACCCTAAACTAGATCGTTAACTAGAAGTTAAGGCGAAAAGCAAGCAAGAACACGACTTTGCTACTAAGTGAAAGGGATTACAACCTTTGTAGATCTGGTCCACCACTTCTTTAGCTCCGTGTTGATGTCCCTCCGCTGCGATCATTGGATCCCAGACTCTAGAAATGGTTTCGTCGGAGAAATGATCGGGCTAGGTCATTGACTTCGAGGCCGAAGATGATCTACGTCGGGGATACTCAAACTCAAGCTATTCCTTCACTCGGTCGAAAACTTTGTGAAGAGAACAACATATACTACATGGCAAGTGGTAGAGGATGAAGAAATAGGATGTGGGTTTACTTTAGAATTGGATTTCTCACTCTTTTTCTCGTGATGCCGTTGGAGCTAGCAAGCTTTTTCAAGCTTGATGAAGATGAAGAAGAAGAAAGAAATGATATCAATCATTTCCAAAATGAAACTTATCCAATATATGATGGCACCATGGTTGAGTTAAGCCCTCATTCTTAACTCATGTAGAGAATTAACCATAGCATAAGGTTAAGGGTTGGGTTAGCTAATATCTTGAACAAATGACAAAAGAGTTGACTTTGTCAATGTTCATCAAGTTTCATGAAGCTTGATAACTTTGACCAAAGTCACTCTCTTTTGTTATTTGTTTAGTAAAATAGTAAACCCTAATTCAACCTTGATATGGTTCAAGTCTCATACACACAACTTGTTTGTATCATCAAGCATGATACAAACATGTACACTTGCATATATCACAAATAAATAATGTGCACATTCAAGTGAGAAAATCAATCTTAAGTGAACAAATACTAGTTAATGTAAAGTAATATATCAAATATATAATTATACATTAAATCATTAAATCAACACTTGATTTAACGATCCGGTCATATCGCATATAACCGACTAATATCAATAGTAACAACTTATCGAATCAACATTTGATCCGATAACCCGGCTATATCGCTTACAACCGATCAATGTCACAAATCGCGAGAATAGAATACAGTATCACATACTGGTATTATTCTCGGTCCCGCACATATCTCATATGCGCTCCTATTTCGTTTCGCTTGAGCCAGGAAACCCCTGTGTAGGACTCTAAAGACTCGTCAATACGCCGGCAGCAGGTGATGATCATATCAAACACCCACAAGCCGCAAGCGGTCTGCTAAACGTAACGGCCACCCGGGTATTGAGCGATCAGAAGATCAACGAGCAAGCCCGCTCACACTCCAGTGAATCCAACGAGTAACACTACCGTACAGTCCGGTCTATTCGTCTGATATGTCGCATATCTCATCTAGGGGTGGTAAATGTCAGACCCCAATAACTTGATAAGTCGTGTCGATATGTAGCTCATAACGGGTCAAGAAACTACTGGTAACACTTACCAGTAAATCCCTAAACCTGCCTTGGCCAAGGACTTCCTGTTATAGCCAATCGAGCACTGCGCAACATCAACTCCCTATATCAGGAGAGACGAAACCCCTCCTATCGCTCATTGCCTCCATGTGATTCAGGACTGTACCCAAAAGCCACCTTTTTGCATGCCTTCTTGGACGTGGTATGATGGAAATCAAAGCACAGTGGGAATCACACAAGACTCTATGACGATCTCGGGTCTACAGACTAACCTGCACCAGTGTCACCAGAGAACCGCCATCTGACGTAAGGTATAATACCATCTGGGAGTTCTCGGCCAGTCCGTCCAGTGTACCCAGTCTCTACTGAGCACCCGTATATCATCTCTGATATCAAACACCAATGGATATGGGATCATCCATCGCCCATCTATATGGGTCGAGAAGCTACACGCTAGTCTACTCTGGTATATCGATGCCCTGTCTCGATACACCCACGACTAGGGGCTTTGAAGGATGTACTTATGGACTACCATGTCCCCACTAGTATGATCTGCATCATAGTCCAGGTAGTCAAGTACACATCCTAAAGGCTTTACCAACATGTAACAGAGAGACAATCAGTGTACGCGTTAAGGTAAAGTGTAACCAGATAGCATACTATCATATCGAGCAAGAAAGTCATCCCTATATATGTCCAAGCATCCACTACTATATACATCCTATGTATAGTAATGGCCTCTAGAGCATATATATAACTAACATTATAGACTTGGTCATATTAATGAAACAAGACTAAACAAGCTATATAAAGATGGATATTCAAATCCTTTTGAAAATAAATCTTATGCGACTTGCCAGTCTTGTACCAAAGGTAAAATGACCAAAACTCCATTTACTGGACACGGAGAAAGAGCTGTGGAACTCGTAAGTCTCATACATAGTGATGTATGCGGACCAATGTCTACATATGCTAGAAGCGGTTTTCGTACTTCATTACTTTTACTGATGATTTCTCAAGATTCGGACACGTGTTTTTGTTAAAGCGTAAATCCGAAGCTTTCGAGAAATTCAAAGAGTACAAACTGGAAGTAGAAAAACAAACAGGCTTGTGTATCAAGAAACTTCGATCAGATCGAGGTGGAGAGTATTTGAGTACAGAGTTTTCAGACTTTTTAAAAGAGAATGGGATTCTCTCTCAGCTCACTCCTCCTTACACACCACAGCACAACGGAGTGTCAGAACGGAGGAATCATACCCTATTAGATATGGTACGGTCCATGATGTATGATGCTGAGTTACCGCTTTCCTTTTGGGGACATGCATTGGAGACAGCAATGTATCTGTTAAACAGGGTTCCAACCAAGACCGTGTCTACCAATCCATATGAGATATAGAGTGGAAAGAGACCATCTCTTAAAATAGTTAGGATATGGGGTTTTCCGGCTTTTGTCAAAAATCAGAATCGAGACAAACTCGAGACACTATCGGTCATGTGTAAATTTGTGGGATATCCAAAACATTCATATGGATATCTACTCTACAACAAGGAGGAACAAAAGGTGTTTGTTTCTCAACATGCCATATTTTTAGAAAATTAGATTTTTACAAAAGGTGATGATGGTAATGCGGTAGAATTAGAAGAGGTTCTAGAGACACAAATTACACAGGACGAATTTGTTGAAGCTGATGTTGCAGTAGAATTTCAAGAACCACAGCCGCTCTGGAGAACTAGAAGAACTTCAAGATCTCCTTTTGCTCTACGTCCTGGGTATTAGGTACCGGGTCAGGATCCTATATATGTAATCAATTACATGGGCTGAGAAAAGGTAGAGATCTTGGAGAGGGTGATAAAGACATAAGGGTTGGAAATGGTGCAATTGTTGCAGCTAAAACCGTCGGGGAATATCACCTTGTAGTACCAACTGGTAATACATTGATTCTGAACGAATGCTATTACATGTCGAACCTGATATGCAACATTTTATTGGTTACTTTATTAAGTAAAGAGGGATATAATTTTATATTACAGGATAATGTAATGAACATTTTCCTGAACCAAAAGTTGGTTGGATCAGGCACGTTGTGCAATGGCATTTATGTTCTAAATCAATCAATTGTTCATAGCATAACAAACACATACAAGAGGAAGAGTTCAGAATTGAACGAATCCTTCTTGTAGCATTGTAGACTAGGTCACATCAATGTGAAACGGCTAGCTAAGTTGCATAAAGATGGATATTTGAATCCGTTCGAATTTTCATCTTATGACACTTGTCAGTCATATCTCAATGGAAAGATGACCAAAAATCCGTTTACGGGACACGGAGAAAGAGTTACTGAACTCTTAGGACTGATACATAGAGATGTATGCGGTCCCATGTCTACACATGCCAGGGATGATTCTGCGTACTTCATTACATTCACTGATGTTCTCTCTAGATTCTGATATGTGTTCCTGATGAAACACAAATCAGAAGCTTTGGAGAAATTTAGAGAATATAAACAAGAAGTCGAGAACCAAACAGGGAAAAGTATTAAAATCCTACGATCTGATCGAGGAGGTGAATACTTGAGCAATAAATTCCTGGACTTCCTAAAAGAGAATGGGATTCTCTCTCAGCTAAGTCCTCCATATACACCACAGCACAACGGTGTATCGGAACGGAGGAACCGCACCCTATTAGATATGGTGCGCTCCGTGATGAGTATAGCTGAGTTACTTATTTCCTTTTGAGGGTATGCGCAGGAGACAGCTGCATATCTAATGAATAGAGTTCCTACTAAATATGTGCCTACCACCCCATATGAGATATGGTAGGGAAAGAGACCATATCTTAATTTTATTAAAATATGGGGTTGCCCGGCCTATGTAAAAAGACAAAAACCAGACAAACTCGAGGCAAGGTCTGTTTTGTGTAAGTTTGTTGGATATCCCAAGCATTCGTGAGGGTATATCTTCTACCACAGTGAGGAACAAAGGGTGTTTGTTTCTCAACACGCCACCTTTATAGAAAAGGAAATTCTTGAAAAAGAGATTAGTAGCTCTGAGGTAGAACTGGAAGAGGTTCCAGCTATACAAACCACAACATAAGATGTGGTGGAACTAGAGGATTCGGTAGTTCCCGATGAACCCCAGCCACTCCGCCGATCTAGTAGGGTTCCTGACCCACCTGAGAGATACTACGGTTTTCTCATGGATGGTGGGAGCGAGGATTGCATCATGGAGGATGATGACCCAACTAGCTTCGAGCAGGCCATCACGAGTAGTGACTCAGTGAAATTCCTTGATGCAATGCGGTCCGAGATGGAATCCATGCACACCAACAAAGTATGGACTTTGGAAGATGCTACTGAAGAGGTAAAACCCATTGGGAGTAAGTGGATCTTCAAGAAAAAACTTGGTGTAGATGGGAAAGTGGAGACTTTCAAAGCTAGACTTGTTGCAAAGGGTTTTCGTTAACGACCAGGTGTCGATTATGACAAAACCTTTTCTCCAGTGGCTATGCTTAAATCCATTTGGATCATTCTTGCCATCGCTGCATATCATGACTATGAAATCTGGAAAATGGATGTTAAGACCGCCTTTCTAAATGGTGATTTAGAAGAGAGCGTGTACATGACTCAGCCAGAGGGCTTCATGGCTAGTGGGAGCAGCGGGAAGGTGTGTAGCTGCTTAAATCCATTTATGGGTTAAAGCAAGCATCTCGGAGTTGGAACATCTGCTTTGATGTCGTTGTTAAAGAGTTTGATTTCGTCAAAAATGTAGATGAACCTTGTTTATACAAGAAGGTGGCAGAGAGTAAGATTGTCTTGCTCGTATAGTACGTGGAAGACATACTCTTGATAGGAAATGATATTCCTATGCTGCAATCGGTCAAGCTCTTCTTATCACAAAGATTCTCAATGAAAGATCTAGGGGATACCTCCTACATGTTGAGGATTAAGATCTATAGTGACAGATTTAAACGGATACTGGGATTGTCCCAATCAAGGTACATTGACACCCTACTAAAGAGGTTTAGTATGGAAGAATCCAAGCGTGGGTTTTTACCTACGATCTCTGGACTCACTCTCTCCAAAGAGATGTCTTCCAAAACTGATTTGGAGAGAGCTCGCTTGCAAGGGATACCCTATGCTTAGGAAGTAGGCTCTATCATGTACGCGATGCTATGTACCAGACCCGATGTTGCACACTCACTAAGTGTAGTGAGTAGGTATCAAGCAAATCCTGGAGAGAGTCACTGGATAGCTGTGAAGAGCATTCTCAAGTACTTGCGAAGGACTTAAGAGATGCTCTTGGTGTATGGTAATGGAGAACTCCAAGTGGAGTACTTTACCGATTCGAGCTTCCAGAGTGATAAGGACGACTCTAAGTCGCACTCGGGATTTGTCATTACCCTCAATGGTGGGGCGGTATTCTGGAAGAGTTCCAAGCAGGAAACCGTGGCAGACTCGATGATGGAGGCTGAATACATCCCTGCCAACGATGCTGCCAAAGTGGTTGTCTGGATCAAGAAGTTCATAACTGAACTTGGAGGGGTTCCATCTATTAAGGATCCAATACCTTTGTATTTTGATAACAATGGAGCGGTGGCTTTGGCCAAGGAACCCAGGTCCCATCAGCGATCCAGGCATATTCTGAGGCGGTATCACCTGATTCGGGAGATAGTTGATCGCCGGGAGATCTAGGTCAGGAGGGTTGACACGAAGAATAACACAGCGGATCCACTCACGAAGGCCATTCCCCAGATACAGATCGAGAGACTCTTCGGGATGCTCGGTATGCGATACTACAGCAGCTGGCCCTAGTGCAAGTGGGAGATTGTTAGTTGTATATATGCCCTAGAGGCCAGTATTGTACATATGATCTATATTTTATTAGATGCTTGGACATATATAGAGAGAACTTTCTTGCTCGATATGATAGTATGCTATCTGGTTGCACTTTATCTTAACATGTATACTTGTCTCTTGATACTGTCTTATGGTTACATGTTGGTAAAGCCCTTAGGATTTGTACTTGACTACTAGGACTATGATGCAGATCATACTTGTGGGGCCATGGTAGTCCATAAGTTCATCCTTTAATGTTCTTAATCGTGGGTGTATCGAGACGGGGCATCAATATACCAATGTATACTAGCGTATACGCTGCTCGACCCATGAGATGGGCGTTGGATGATCCCATATCCATTGGTGTTTGACATCAGAGATGGTATACGGGTGCTCAGTAGAGACTGGGTACACTGGACGGACTCGCCGAGAACTCCCAGATGGTATTATACCTCACATCAGATGGCAGTTCTCAGGTGACACTTGTACAGGTTAGTCTGTAGACCCGAGATCGTCATAAAGTCTTGTGCGATTCCCACTATGCTTCGATTTCCACCGTACCGCATCCAAGAGTGCGTGCAAAATGTGTAGGGTTACTAGACACTCTCACAAGGGTCCATAAGGCATCAACCATGCCCGATTTAAAATTTAGACGTGCCGAACAACCCTAACCAAGATCTTAAAACTAGAGATTAGGCGAAACAAAGCATGTAAACATCTTTACACCTAAGAGTTAAGGATTACAACCTTTGTAGTCCGTTCCTTCACTTCTAAAGCTCCGTGTTGAGGTCCCTTCGCTGCTATCATCGAGTATTCGGACTCTAGAGAGGCTCTACGAAGAGAAAGATGTAAGCTTGCTTCCGATTTTCGATAACAAAGATGATCTACCTTGAAGAAACTTTAACTCAAGCTCTCACTAACTAATAAAGTGAACACCCTAATCTAAATGGCTAGGATAGATTAGGATGATGAAGTAGGATTTTAGCTCTCATTTGTTTTCTTAATCTCACTCATTTTCATCACTAATGAAAAAGCTAGAAAGCTTTTCCATCCAAAAGAAGAAGGAAGAAGAAGAAGCATTTACTTTGTGATGAATAATGAATTCATGTGAGGTTAGAAATGCAACCATGGGTTAAGTATGATAACTTAACCCATGTAAGGAATGAACCATTGTCAAGGGTTGGGTAGGGTTAACTAAATATCATCCAAAATATCTTTACAAAATATCTTTGCAAAAACAAAACAAAAAGCTTCTAGAAGCATCTAGAAAAATTAACCCAAATCAAACCTTAATCATGTTTAATCTCCACTAATCATGTTGCATTAATAACCCTAGCATGTTACAATATTATATATCACATATACAATATTTATTGTAAGAAAATAAAATAATACAATTAACATATATCGCATATATATCAATGTATTTCCCGAGTGAGAAAAAGAATCTTTTAGTGAGCTTATATTAGTTAATGTAATTTAACATATCAAAAATATTATTATACATTAAATTATTAAATCAACACTTGATCCGATAATCCGGCTATTTCACAAATAACCGATTAATATAATCTGTATCAGTTCATCGAATCAACACTTGATCCGATGACCCGGCTATATCACATATACCTGGACGATATCTCTTATCGCGAGAATCTAATACAGTATCACATACACATATTGTTCTCGGTCCCACACATATCATATATGTGCTCCTACTCCATTTTTCCTGAGTCAAGAAACCTCTGTGTAGGACTCTAAAGAATCGTTAATACACCGGCAGTAGGTGATGATCATATCAAACACCCACATGCTGCAAACGGTCAGCTAAACGTAACAGCCACCCAGGTATTGAGCGATCAGAAGATAAACAAGAAAGCCTGTACATTCTCCTGTGAATCCAGTCAGTAACACTTCCGTACAGTCCGGTCTCTCCGTCTGATATGTCGCATATCTCGCCTAGGGGTGGTAAACGTCAGACCACAGTAGCTTGATAAGTCGTGTCGATATGTGGTCTATAATAGTTCGAGAAACTACTAATAACACTTATCAGCAAATCTCAGCAACCCTGGCCAGGGATTTCCAGTTATAGCCAATCGAACACAGCGCAACATCAACTCCCTATACCGGGAGAGACGAATCCCCTCTTATCGCTCATTGCCTCCATGTGATTCGGGACTGTACCCAAAAGCCACCTTTTTGCACGCCCTCTTGGACGTGGTATGATGGAAATCAAAGCACAGTGGGAAACACACAAGACTCTATGACAATCTCGGGTATACAGACTAACCTGTACCGGTGTCACCAGAGAACTGCCATCTGACGTGAGGTATAATACTATCTGAGAGTTCTCGGCGAGTCCGTCCAGTGTACCCAGTCTCCACTGAGCACCCGTATACCTTCTCTGATGTCAAACACCAATGGATATAGGATCATCCATCGCCCATCATATGGGTCAAGAAGCGCATACGCTAGTCTACTCTGGAGTATCGATGCCCTGTCTCGGTACTCCCACGACTAGGAACATTTGAAGGATGTACTTGGCGACTACAGTGTCCCCACTAGTATGATCTGCATCATAGTCCTGGTAGTCAAGTACTCATTCTAAGGGCTTTATCAACATGTAACATAGAGACAATCAGAGTACATATTAAGATAAAGGTAACCAGATAGCATAATATCATGTCGAGCAAGAAAGTCCTCCCTATATATGTCCGAGCATCCACTACAATATACATCATATGTACAGTAATGGCCTCTAGGGCATACATATAACTAACAATCTCCCACTTGCACTAGGGCCATCTGTTGTGGTATCGCATACCCAACAATTAGCTATGGTTGAAGTATCTCATACTCAACCATCCCATAAAAGTCTCTACTGGGAAAAAGGCCTTTGTGAGTGGATCCACGCTGTTGTCCTCTGTGTCTACTCTCCTAAGCTCGATCTCCCTGAAGATCAACCATCTCCATGATCAGGCGATACTGCCTAAGAATATGTCTGGATCTCTGATGGGATGGGGGTTCCTTGGCAAAAGCCAGAACTCCATTGTCACACAATGGCAGGAACGAAGTTCATCTCATGAACTTAAATATATCCAGACTGCCTCTTTGGTAGCATCCTTAGTAGCGACGTATCTTGCCTTTAATCTTCTAGTAAGTCACGGTATCTAGCTTGGAACTCTTCCAACATACCGTCCCTCCTCTGAGGGTAAAGACAATGCCTACGACTAACATTCAGTCGTTCTTATCACTCTGGAACCTTTCCATTGATTCTCCCCAGGATCGATTGATACCATCTCACTACAATTAGTGAGAATCCTAACATTCAATTAGATCTATCTCATAGATCCAAAACCCAGGATTTAGGAGGTATCACCTTGATCCTATATGGAGAATCCTTGTGATAAGCGGAGATTGACCGAGCGTAGCATAGGAAACTTCTTCCCTATCAAAAGTATGTCATCCACGTACTCTACGAGGATCACTACCATACTCTCGACTACCTTTTTTTATATACAAGGTTCATCTACCATTTTGATGAAGTCAAACTCTTTGACTACCACATCAAAATAGACGTTCCAACTCCGCGATGCCTGATTTATCACATAAATGATCTTGCTCACGTTTCCGCTGCTCCCACTGTCTGTGAAGCCCTCTGGCTGTGTACTTATAGACGCTCTCTTCCAAATCATCATTTAGAAAAGCAGTCATGACACCTAACCGCCAGATATCGTAGTCATGGTATGTAGCCGTAGCAAGTAGGATCTGGATGGACTTAAGCATAGCTTTGAAAGTCTCAACTTTTCCATGTACACCAAGTAATCTTCTCAAGATATACATTCTCCAGATGGGGATTTAACCCTTCAGATAAAGCAACCAAAGTCCACACTTTGTTCGTGTATAAGGATTCCATCTCAGATCGCTAAGCATCCAGCCATTCTCACAGAGTCCCCACTCCTGATGGCCTGATCGAAACTTGTTGGGTCGTCATCTCATGATGCAATCCTCTCTCCCACTGTCATAGAGAAAACCGAAGTATCTCTCAGGTGGGTGAGGAACCCTACTAGATCGGCGGAGAGGCTGGGGTTCGTTGGAAACTATTGAATCCTTTGGTTCTACCAAATCATCACCTGCAGTTTGTATAGCTGGAACTCTTTCCAGTTCTACTTCATGATCAATAATTTCTTCACAAGAAATTCCCTTTGACAAAGGTGGCATGCTGAGAAACAAAACATCTTTTGTTCCTCGGTTTGGTAGAAGATATTCCCTTGCGAATGCTTGGGATATCCGACAAACATCCACAGAACTGACTTTGCCTCGAGCTTGTCCGGATTTTGCTTTTGGACATAGGCCGGACAACCCCAAATGTTAACTTACTTAAGATATAGGCTCTTCCCATTCCATATTACATATGAAGTGGTAGGCAACTGATTTGATTGGAACCCTATTCAATAGGTTTGCAGCTTCACAAGTGCATAACTCCCAAAAGGAAATAGGAAACCCAGTAGTACTCATCATAGAGCGCACCATATTAAATAGGGTGTGATTGCTCCGCCCTAATACACCGTCGTGCTGTGGTGCATACGGAGGAGTAATGCTGAGAGAGAATCTCATTCTCCTTTAGAATAGTCCAGGAATCCCGTGCTCAAGTATTCTCCTCCTTGATCTCATTAAAGGACATAATACTTATACCCATTTTTGGTTCTCTACTTCTAACTTATATTCTGTGATTATCTCAAAAGTTTCGGGACTTGTGTTTCAACAGGAACATATGTCTGAATCTTGAGAGATCATCAGTGAATGCAATGAAGTACAAAGAACCGGTCCTGGCATGTCTAGACAGGAGACTTTCATACATCAGCATGTATCAATCCCAAGAGTTCACTAAATCTTTCTCTGTTTCCAATAAACGGAGCTATGGTTATCTTATCTCTGTGACATGTCCAGCAAGTTTTATAAGATGTAAATTCAAACTAATTTAAATATGCATCTAAATGTAACTTAGCTATTCGGGTCGCATTGATATGACCTAGTCTACAATGCCTTAAAAAGGATTCGTTCATTTCTGAACTCTTCCTCTTGTGTGTGTTCTGTACGTTAAGATCTGTGGTTTGATTTAGAACGTCTATGCTTTTAGATAACATGCCTGAACCGATCAACTCTTGATATAGGAAATGTTCAAAACATTATCCAACAATACAAAACTATATCCTTCTTTACTAATAAAGAGACTGATATGATGTTGTATATCAGGTTCGGTATCTAATAACATTCGTTCAGAATCAATGTATTCTTGTAATACAGGGTGATAACTACCAACAGACTTGGCTGCAACACTTGCACCGTTTCTATCTCATGAAACTTATCACCCGTTCTCAGTTCTCTACCTCTCTGTAGCCCATGTAACAAATTACATATATGAGATCCTGATCCGGTATCAAATACCCAGGACGTAAAGGATATTGAGAAACAGTTCTCGGTAATGAACACACCCGAAGATGATGCATCATCATGCACTTTATTCATTTGGGTAGCACGGGAATTCTGGTAATCCCCTATTTCCTGTTCTGTCTTATAACAATTATAAGTTGGAGCAGGACCAACGTTCCTTAGCGCAGTATAACAAGCGGGTTCGATCAATACATCCGTATTATTATCTTGATTTAAGGCGTGACATAGTCGCAACAAGGAGAGAGAGAGAAGAAAACACTCAACGTGCGCTTTTACAAGATTAGATTGGTTATTAATATATCTAATCAGGATGTCTCCCACTGTTTTAGTCAAATCTTCCTTCAAACCCTAAAAGGAAAGACTAGCCGGGATTAATTACACTCTACAAGTTCGCCAATCGTTCAGCCAGGCCAGTGCCGGTACTTTGTGGGAGGTTCCCCGTGCTTTCGCACGGACCTAATTAAAATAAACCTCGTTTTCCTAGGGGCATAACCCCGTTAACACCTTTCTAGACACCTACTTGATCGGCTAATTGTAATGTGTAAAACACTCCCAGGAGTAACTCTTACTCGCAGCGGGTATCGGGATCCAACTATTTTATAGAATGTATGCAATCTCATTGCAAATTTCAACTTTTGAAATCCCCGATAATATTTTGCCCCAAGCGATCTATTATCTTGACTAAGTCAACAAACCATAGACCGCAAGTAAAGTTCAACCCGTCATTTCCCGATTGAATTAAACCCACCCGCATGACCCTTGATTAAGTCAACAAGGCCGCACGACTACCCTAATCCAATCGTTTCATATGCTTTTGCAGATAAGCATAAATAGCTACCGCACACTACGCCTTGACTAAGTCAACAAACGCAGCACGAATACTAAAGACTACTTATCTGAAATGACGGAGGGCTACGACAGTCCTTTAAGAAAACCCATTGCGTAATGAACTTTATATCGTTGTAGAATCGAGTGATTTTAAATGGAATGTTTTTGAGGCCTTTTCTAGTTTTGCTAAAGAGGTCACTCCCGGTGAAGGGATCGTCGGCTCTTTCCTCATCGAATAAGGTGCAGGATATTTCACAAATATCACTATGCAAAGCAAAAACTATAGAAACAATCAAAAGACAAACTGTGTTTGTAGCATCTACTAGTTTCGCTAAAGAGGTCACTCCCGGTGAAGGGATCTCGGCTCTTTCCTTATCGAATAAGGTGTTGGATGTTCTACAAGGAACACCGCTATGCAAAGCAAGAACTAGAGCTACCTGTTTTTGAGATAAGTTTCTACAACAACTTTAGGATTCTTTTAGTTTCATTAATTTCATTAATGAAGTCCCATTTTAATATGCTTCACAAGCATCACATTTGAAACGAAATCTGCAATATAACATATGTCATGTATATATAATATAAACATTCGTCTCATGCAGTAATATGATCTCATCACAGAACATTGCAGCAGAAGAAACATATATGAAATATTGGATATACTAGGAGGTCTGTGTTTTAGTACGAGCCTGTATAAAACACGGATTCCACGGTCGCGATGAATAGCCAAACCCACATCCCTAGACCCCTACGAGAGCATCAAGCAACACTGCCAATTCTAGGGTTAGGAGACCCGGTCTCGACTCCTCGAGATGGTCTCCCACTGGACCCTAGAACCCGGTTACTTGTGCTCCCCGCCTTGGGTCTACCTAATGCGGAAAAGTAAATAATATACAATGGTGACATCATCCTCAGCCCGGAAGTGCCCCAATAAAAGAATATTACATACAAATGAATTTTACATGAATGAAAATAAAAACCCTCATCTCACATAAAACCCCCGGCTATTCAGAACACGACTATCCAATATAACATATCACAGCAACACATAATATCTCATATCATCAACGTAAGCAAGTATGCGTATCCCGATTGTCTTTGATGTATAGCAAAGAAACCGGCGATACACCACATACTACGCTTACGGTCATAGAAAAGAAAGTGTAAAACTACAACAGTTGGAATCTGCAACCTCCATAGACATCGCATGCCTAACCAAATGAATTCCTTAGACATCTCATGCCTAACAATTATAAACCCCGCATTTTAGTCTCAATCTCGAAAACACTTCTCAATATCTAGTCGGGCAATTCAACCAGATTCCCGACATCCTGATCGAATGCTCGTCGCAAACTTTAGTAGACGGTCGCACACCCGGATGCTGTCGACGAAGTGCACTAAGGCGGAACTCCGCTGCCGCGAGCACCCGAACGGATGCTTTTTGCGACAGGGTTCTCCTACAGTCACTTGGTCGGGGCTATGGGGCGTGGCTATCTATTAAGTTTACCCGGCGAGTATCTGTGTACGCTACGTGATTGCGACAGACTTTTGATCACATCAAAATCCCGTGGCAACCGATCAAATGAGACTAAACTGCTAGATTTATAACATTCAAATTAGTTATCTCATAACTACTTGTGGATTCCAAATATTGTATCACATTCCAGATAAATAGACAATGTTAAACTTTCCGATCGAATAAACAAACACTCAAGATTTCCGAAATAGCTCAATACTTGAGTGGAGTTCAAAAACATCCATCACATGCCACAGTGCCAATGGTCCAGCCGTAGAAGGGTCAAGCCAACGCCTCATATGTGGCAACGCCGTACTGCCCTAAACCCTAAGGTTCAGAGGCGGTTCAGACGGTCATATTATCGAGTTAAGGTTTGTGTTCTTCTAGAGGGACCACCGCGTTACTTGCACGACTTAGAACGTTCTTAAACTACAGAAAAATCCAACACATGGAAATTTTTCGGCAAGGGAAAAAGTGAGTTATTGATATCCGTTCGAACTTTTTAACACGTTCTAAAATTACCTAGAAAAAGTTAAACGAAGTTAAACTTTCCGATCGAATCATCGAGTTCCCAATACAACCCAGAAAACTCAACACTTGAGTATAACTAAAAATTCTCAGAACCATCAGGAAGTGCCTACGGATGTTACTGTGCCAAAAGAAAACCATACTTTTACAGTTTGGCCGCGGAACCGCCGCGCAAGGCATGGTACGGCCGCGGTTCCGCGGCGCTTTAATGGTATTGTTGGCTCGTTTTACACAGTAATTCTTGTATTTCCCTGCTTAATTTTCTGAGTATTTTTAATATGAAAAATGTCAACTTTTGAAAAAATTTCCAGAAACTAGGTTTTATCGTGTATTCGGAGTTCGATCGAACTTTAAACTTCGCCTAGACTTCGCCTAAAGCTCTAGCTTTGCTCTCATACCACTGTAGGGTTACTAGGCACTCTCATAAGGGTCTATAAGTCATCAACCATGCCCGATTTAAAATTTAGACGTGCCGAACAACCCTAACCAAGATCTTTAAACTAGAGATTAGGCGAAACAAAGCTTGTAAACATCTTTACATCTAAGAGTTAGGGATTACAACCTTTGTAGTCCGTTCCTTCACTTCTAAATCTCCGTGTTGAGGTACCTTCGCTGCGATCATCGAGTACCCGGACTCAAAAGAGGCACCACGAAGAGAAAGATGCAAGCTTGCTTCCGATCTTCGATAACAAAGATGATCTACCTTGAAGAAAGTTTAACTCAAGTTCTCACTCACTAATGAAGTGAACACCCTAATCTAAATGGCTAGGATAGATTAGGATGATGAAGTAGGATTTTAGCTCTCATTTGTTTTCTTAATCTCACTCATTTTCATCACTAATGAAAAAGCTAGAAAGCTTTTCCATCCAAAAGAAGAAGGAAGAAGAAGAAGCATTTACTTTGTGATGAATAATAAATCCATGTGTGGTTAGAAATGCAACCATGGATTAAGTATGATAACTTAACCCATGTAGAGAATGGACCATGGTCAAGGGTTGGGTTGGGTTAACTAAATATCATCCAAAATATCTTTGCAAAAACAAAACAAAAAGCTTCTAGAAGCTTCTAGAAAAATTAACCCAAATCAAACCTTAATCATGTTTAATCTCCACTAATCATGGTGCATTAATAACCCTAACATGTTACAATACTATATATCACATATACAATATTTATTGTAACAAAATAAAATAATACAATTAACATATATCGCATATATATCAATGTATTACCCGAGTGAGAAAAAGAATCTTTTAGTGAGCTTATATTA